>CM053624.1:201471301-201483177 GCA_028646595.1 Phalanger gymnotis | reverse complement strand
AGTAGTAGTAGTAGTAGTAGTAATATTTACTATCACACCTATCACATGCCAATTATAAGGAGTGCCATACTGGTAAGAGGGAAGCTAGGTGTCTCAATGGAAAGAGCCCTGGGCTTAGAATCAGGAAGATTCATCTTCATGAGTTCAAATCTGGCCTCAGACACTTACTAGCTCTGTGGGCAAATCACCCTGCTTGCCTGTTTCCTCATTTGTAAAATGAGATAGAGAAGGAGATGGCAATCCACTCTAATATCTTTATTAAGAAAACCCCAAATGGGTTCAGGAAGAGTTGGACACGACTGAAAAAATAACCGAAATACTGGTCAGAGGAGGTATGAAAATATAATTATAAGGTATGCTATACTGATCAGAGGTAGTATGTAATGGGTTTCTGTAGTCAAGGAAGTCCTGGAGTTGAACTGTTTTTATTTTTGTTTATATGTGTATCTCCAGTGTTTAGTACAATTTCTGACAAATGTTTATTATTCAGTCATTTCAGTTGCCTCTGACTCTTCATGACCCCATTTGGGGTTTTCTTGGCAAACATATGAGAGTGGTTGGCCATTTCCTTCTCCAGCTCATTTTACAGGTGAGGAAACTGAAGCAAACAGGGTTAAGTGACTCGCCCAGGGTCACACAGCTAGTAAATGTCTGAGGCTGGATTTGAACTCAGAAAGATGAGTCTTCCTGACTGGCACTCTAGCCATTGCACCACCTAGATACCCAACCAGATGTATAGTATATTCTTAATAAATGTTTGTTGCCTTGTTTCCTCCCCTTCCTATGGATTCTTTTCTGAGTCCTATGCAAGATGGCTCCCAGTTAGGTCCACTACTGAGGGTATATCCAGCTCACTGATCTGCTTCTGACAGCAGCCACAAAGGATAGTTTATGGGAGAGAGTAGCAATCACTTTATGAACACTGAAAGGTGAGTGCTAGCCTATGACCAGCCTTTAGCTTATTTTCCCTTTATTCCCCTCAATAGTCCAAGTAGCAGATTAATTTCTGGGCTTGTGAGAGAGATCCTTTCCATAGGAAGCTGCTCCAGGCACACCCCCAGGCTCTGCTGACTGAGCCTGCAGCAGCATTCATATCACAGCAACCAGGACAGCGACAGAGCAATGAGAACCAGGCAGCCAATTAGTAAATGAAGGTTGGGAGTGGAGATGGGATGGGGATTGATCCGTATCTAAAAGTCAAATAGTGCAGGGATTTTCTCTAGTGGAGTGAATCTTTTAAATCCTAATTTAGAGTAAGATTTTCCTGAGAAAACCCAGAACAGTAGGGCCCAAGCACCTTCAGTATGGAGATTTTGACTTCAAATGAAGCCAATGGGGACGTGGCTTGTTTTTTTTTCTCTAAGGGGACATCATTTTCTCACTGGGAGTGGATATAAAGAGGCATCTGCACTCTGCTTTGAGCCTCCATGTGAAAAATCTATGGTCTTGACCAGTGATGAGGAGGAAATATCTTTCAAGGGCTCATTCATTCTTCACTGCTACAGCTATCTAAAGAGGTAGGCATAATAGTATTATCCCTATTTAATAAGTGAGGAAACTGAGTCATGGAGAGGTTAAATGATTTGTGATTTACATATTGTCATATGCGTATGGAAAAACTGCAACCCAAATACAAACAGGGTAGCTAGGTGGTATAATGGATAGAGTGCTGAGTGTGGAGTCATCTTTGCCAAGAAAACCCCAAATGAGGTTGCAAAGAGTCAAACACAACTGAAATGACTGGACAACAACAAAATGCAATTTGCTTGACCCTTAATCCCATCTCTGCCCACTGTGACCTCTGTCTTTCAACCCATAGTCTGCATTGGATTGGTGGTGAGCAGCCTCAGTGTTGAGTGCAGCCTATGACTATCATGCAGATAGCATGAAACTAGGTGTTCCACATGAGAACAGAATCTCTGAATTCTGCCTTATTAGCATAGTGTCCTTATCAACAGGTTGGTATGACCTTGACATATGTCAGTATTCAAATACTCTATAACCTATCTATCACATTCTGAATGAGTTTTGAATTCTTACCAATTTGCTAATACGACCTTCAATAAGAAGCCTACATTGATAGATAGATAGATAGATAGATAGATAGATAGATAGATAGATAGATAGATAGACTGACAGATATATAGCTGAGCAATCACCAGCCAAAAAATACAGGCATATAATTTCTCAGCACCTCATACTCAGGGAAAAGTACTTTAAATCCTCTGGGAGTTTTCCCCCTTGATGGAGAAAAGGACTACTACCCTCAAGTCTAGGATTCCAATTAAGAACATCTAAAAATATTTTTCTTCTCACCGCTAAATTACTCACTAAAGTAATTTTGCAAAAGGTTTGAATATATACATGAAAACCGACTTGGCCTTTGAAGGTAACATTTCCAAGATGCCAATGTGCAAAATGTGCCTTTGTTTCCATAGAAGAATGAGCAATTGTCTGCTTCCTCCTTCTGGCACAGAGCTGTGCCACCCCAAGTACTTGAAGAGAGGCCATATACTGATCTAAAGTCATGTAAAAGAGTTAGTCACCACCAAATCTCGCACTCCTTGAGCTCAGACAGAATATAAATGTACTCTCCCAAATCAGTTACCAAAACGTTTGCATAGCAAATGACATGAACTGTCTACCTTGACTTAGAATGTGATCATCAGAACTGATGGGTCTTCATGGAGGTACGCTCCTATACTAATGTAGGAAGACTTCTCTTTGGGGAGAGGGTGGTACATTTGTCTGTGTATCTCTGCATGGGGCTCAGGATAGCCATATCACCTATTCAAGGTACTGAAAGGTTGAGATAGCAGTGATGACATCTGGCTGCACGTACAGTGTATTTAAATGTCTCTCCTATGTTTGAGCACCCACCTTTATTCTCCACTAGAGGGAGCCATCTAGAGGTGAAGTAAAACGTTAGCCTTGGGATAAATGAGTAAAGTGGAAGGGGAAAGGAATAAGTATTTTTTTAATAGAGCTTACTACATGCCAGGCACAGGGCTAAACACTTTACAAGGGCACAGTTGCAACAAAATCAAAGCCATAGACTGTCAGGGACTATATTCATCTATTCCATAAGCAATGACTGTTCCCAGTCATATACTATGTGTCTCAGAGGGTACAAAAATTGCAATCCCTATCCTTGAAGAGTTCACAATGTGCCAGAGAGACAGATCATTCCCACTTCGAACCCACCCAACCCCAAGAATGCAGCATGTAAGCGACATGACAATGTGATATGAATGACATCTATAAATGACCAGGAATAAGAGATGGAGGGGAATGGGCTGCATGAGTCAATAGATGTTCCCTGGAAAAAGGTAAATCTTTTAGAATCCTTCCCTGACTTAGTTTGTGACTTTACTGGCTGTTTGCACTACAGCATTTATTTGTACAATGATTGTTTGCATGCCTGCTAAATATCCTTCAGTCATTTGATAAGGGTATTCTCTAACTCCCCAGCAAGACCACATAAGTTTTTATGATTTCTACATTCACCTCCCACAGTACAGGACTGCACCTAGTGGGCTGTTCTACAATGTTTGAGGACTGATTATGGGAATGTGCTAATTTATCCTCAGCTGATCATAGAATCATAGATTTAGAGCTGAAAGTAATCTTAGTTCAGGGTTTTGGGGTTTTTTTTTGCACTTCATAGTATTTTATTTTTTCCAGTTGTATGCAAAGATAGTTTTCAACATTCACTTTTACAAGATTTTGAGTTCTAAATTTTTTCTCCCTCTCTCCCTAACCCCTCTCCAAAATGGCAAGCAATCTGATATAGTTTATACATGTACAGTCATATTAAACATATTCCATTTTAGTTATCTTATGAAAGAAGACTCATAACAAAAGAGAAAACCATGAGAAAGAAAAAACAAAAAAAGTGAAAATACTATGCTTTGATCTGCATTCAGACTCCATAGTTCTTTCTCTGGATGGGGATAGCATTTTCCATCATAAGTCTTTTTAGAATTGTCTTAGACCATTGTATTGATGGGAGCAGAGCCAAGATAGCAGCTGGAAAACACGGACTCACTTAGGCTCTCCCCCAAATCCCTCCAAACACCTGTAAAAATGGCTCTGAACAAATTCTAGAGATACAGAACCCATGAAATAACAGAGGGAAGCATATCTCCAGCCCAAGACATCCTGGATGGTCACTGGGAAGGTTCTATCACACCGTGCTGGGAGCAAAGCACAGCCCAGCATGGGCCGCACCAGGACAAACCAGGCCTTGAGGAGATCAGTGGAGCAGGCCATAGGGCCATGAATCACTGAGCTGTGGCAACTACCAGAGTTCTCAACCCACAAACACCAAAGACAACTTAGAAGGTCAGTGGGAAAACTGCTGGATCAGAGTGAGAGGAGTGCATGGTCAGCCCCAGCCCCAGAGGCATTGGAGGTGGTGCAGTGCGGCAGCTGCAGCTGCTTCCAGAGCTCCAGCTGCGGTTGCTTCTGGCCCCAGGCCCACCCAATGGGAGGAATTAAGCAGTGGATCAGAGTGGGAGCACAAGGAACATTTTATGGGCACAGAGCCAGGTTCTCTTGCTTTGCCCTGCTTGGATCTGGGTCGTGGTCCTGGTTGGCAGTTCTTTGGGGAGGAGGAGCGCTCGTGTGGCAGAGCTTACTGTGTAGAAGTAGCTTTGAAAACAGCAACAAAACACCCCTGAAGCTTGGGACAAAGCACTTATCATTCCGAAGGCAGTGATATCCTGATAAAAGTCTCAAGAGTCACGTAGTTGTCTGGGAACATGAGCAAGCAGTGAAAGACTCAGACTATTGAATCTTTTTTAGTGACAAAGAAGATCAAAACATACAGCCAGAAGAAGTCAACAAAGTCAAAGAGCCTACAACAAAAGCCTCCAAGTAAAATATGAATTGGTCTCAGGCCATGGAAGAGCTCAAAAAGGATTTGGAAAGGCAAGTAAGAGATGTAACAGAAAAAATGGGGAGAGAAAAAGAGTGATGTAAGAAAATCATGAAAAACAAGTCAATGACTTGCTAAAGGAGACCCAAAAAATACTGAAGAAAATAACGCCTAAAAAAATAGACTAACCCAAATGGCAAAAGAGCCCCAAAAAGCCAATGAGGAGAAGAATGCCTTGAAAGGCAGAATTAGCCAAACAGAAAAGGAGGTCCAAAGGACCACTGAAGAAAATACTACCTTAAAAATTAGACTGGAGCAAGTGGCAGCTAGTGACTTAATGAGAAATCAAGAAATTATAAAACAGAACCAAAAGAATGAAAAAATGGATGACTATGTGAAATATCTCATTGGAAAAACCACTAACCTGGAGAATAGATCCAGGAGAGATAACTTAAAAATTACTGGACTACCTGAAAGCCATGATCAAAAAAAAAGGCCTAGATATCGTCTTTCAAGAAATTATCAAGGAAAACTGCCAATATTCCAGAACCAGAGGGTAAAGTAGAAATTGAAAGAATCCACCAATCACCTCTTGAAAAAATCCGAAAAAGGAAATTCCTAGGAATATTATAGCCAAATTCCAGAGTTCCCAGGTCAAGGAGAAAATAATGCAAGCAGCCAGAAAAAAACAATTTGAGTATTGTGGAAATACAATCAGAATAACCCAAGATCTAGCAGCTTCTACATTAAGGGATTGAAGGGCTTGGAATATGATATTCTGGAGGTCAAAGGAGCTAGAGTTAAAACCAAGAATCACCTACCCAGCAAGACCAAAAAACTCCAGGAAAAAATATGGATTTTCAGTAAAATAGAGGACTTTCAAGCATTCTCAGAGAAAAGACCAGAACTGAATAGAAAATTTGACTTTCAAATACAAGAATCAAGAGAATCATGAAAAGGTAAACAAGAAAGAGAAATTATAAGATACTTACTAAAGTTGAACTGTTTTGTTTACATTCCTACATGGAAAGAAGATATTTGTACTTATGAAACCTTTCTAAGTATTAGGGTAGTTGAGGGAAATATACATGTACATATAAACAAAGGGCACAGGGTGAGCTGAATATGAAGGAATGATATCTAAAAATAAAAAAAAATACAATTAAGAGGTGAGAGAGAACTATATTAGGTGGAGAAAGGGAGAGATAGAATGAGGTAAATTATCTCACATAACAGTAGCAAGAAAAAGCAGTTCTACTGGAAGAGAAGAGGAGGCAGGTGAAAGGGAATGAGTGAATCTTGCTCTCATCAGACTTGACTTAAGGAGGGAATAACATACACACTCAATTGGGTATTTTACCCTACAGGAAAGTAGGGGGGGGAGAGCATAAGAGACAGGGGATGATAGAAGGGAGGGCAGAGCTGGGGAGGAGGTAATCGAAGGAAACACTTTTGAAAAGGGAAAGAGTCACGGGGAAAAAATTGAATAAAGAGAGACAGGATAGGATGGAGGGAAATATAGTTAGTCTTTCACAACATGACTGTTATGGAAGTATTTTGCATAATAATACATGTGTGTCCTATGTTGAATTGCTTGCCTTCTCAAGAAGAGTGAGTGAGGGAGGAAGAAGGGAGAAAATTTGGAACTCAAAGTTCTAAAAACAAATGCTCAAAAAAAAGTTGTTTTTTATATGCAACTGGAAAATAAGATATACAAGCAATGGGGCCTAGAAATCTATCTTGCCCTACAAGAAAGCAAGTGGAAAGGGAATGGTTTGGGGAGTGAGGTAACAGAAGGGAGGGCTGACTGGGGAAATCTGCAATCAAAATATATGCTATCTTGAGGTGGGGGAGGGTAGAAATGGGGAGAAAATTTGTAACTCAAAATCTTATGCAAATCAATGTTGAAAACTAAAAAATATTAAATAAAGAAATAGATTTTTTAAAAAGATCATTGTATTGCTGAGATGAGCCAAGTCTATCAAAGCTGTAGATCAGAGATTCTTACCTTTCTGACATCTAGTGAAACTTATGAGCCTCTTCTCAGAATGTGTTTAAATGCATAAAATATCGTATACATGATTACAAAGGAAACCTATTATGTTGAAATGAAATTATCAAAATCCAAGTCCATACACCTGAAGTTAAGAATTCCTGCCTTAAAACCATCTAGTCCAACCCCCTTCTTTTACAGACTAGGAAGCTATAACTCAGAGAAGACAAGTGACTTGCTCATGGTCATACCAGTAATGCCAGAAATAAGATCTGAATGCAGATCTTTCTGACTCTAAGGTCAGCACTGTCAATATTAAGCCATGGTGAGCCTTCACAAGACATCTTGGGGCTTTGTACCCAGACACCTGCTAGACTTCGATTGCACCACTTAACTACTGTATACTTTAGTTGTTTCATCTGTAAAATGGGAGTAATAGCAGCACATACTTCCCAAGGTTGTTGTAAAAATCAAATTAGATTATTTATGTAAGATACATTCCAAAATGTAAAGGTCTATATCAATGCTAGCTATCGTCATCATGGCATGAGAGCTTGAGTATCTCCCAATAATCAATCCCCCAGTGTACTACCAGCTTCCTCTTTTTTTGGCACTTTCTCTTCCCAGATATCTTTTAGCCATGTTATTTCAAAAGAAAGGGTAGCAGAAGGAGAAAAATGTATCACATACAGCAAGCAAGAAGCTGTATGAGAAAATAGGAAAATGGCAAAGTCTATATGTGAGCAGATAGGCTAAGACGCTTCTTTTTTTCTGTCCTTGAGACTTCTGCTTAGTCTACATGTTGGCAAACTAACTTGGAGTTTTAGAAACATGTGGGACTTCCAAACAGCTATAAGCTGGCATGGCAGAGATACTATCTGATAATAACCAATACTGCTTAAGGCCAACACTGTGGATGTGATCCAGATTAATCATGAGGCCAAAGATGCAAGCAGTTGAGAACACCACAGCAGAGGAGACTGATAGCTATTGTGACTACCATGGGGTGGGTGAGATGGAGGATTATGCTTCTCTAGGTTTCTCTTGATGCAGTCTGAAACCTGGGTCACCAGGCCTAGCCTGAGCCCCAAACACACACACACACACACACACACACACACATACACACACACACCTTCACTTAGTCTTTTCTATGATGAGCAGGCATGAGAGCTTTGAGACTTTCCTCAGGTACTCCAAATATCTGGGAGGGTAAACGGGATGAGTATGGAATGACTAGAGGTGGAAAAGCTCCATGTAGGGGTATTTAACTCTTTTTTTTTACTATGTCTAATAAACTCTGGTACCACCAGATACAAACATAATGATTGTTGATTGAAACAGGAAGTTTCAGATGTGGAGTGGGAACAGAGTTAATGATTTCTTATTCTTTTTAATAGTTTTAAGCAATATGTAATATCCATCCTTTTATTAATATTAAATTTGGGATAGTGAGAAGTGGTTTGGTCAGAGGGAGAAGTACTCAATGTGTTTGCAGGATGAGCATCCTCATTTAGGAGGGTTTCCAATGCTTATGACAGAGAAACTCTGATAAGACCATTTTGTTGGTCGCTTGAGAACACTCTCTGAAGAACCACTCAGATATTACACTCCCTTGCTGGATAATTAATACAATGACATGCTGACTTTCTGTAGACTTAAGGAAAGCCGTACATTAGCCAGTTTGAACTGCTACTGCCACTTCAGTGTCCCAAGTATAACAAGCATCATGTGCAGTTCACACAGTATACAGAACATAGTCAAAGATCAAAGGAGGGAGAAAAGAAGAGATGTTGTGGCAAGTCTCCTAAAGTATACTTGGCTAAAAGGAAAAAAACATATGTAAAGCACCTGACAACTTTAAAACCTATCTAAATGTTTATGTTTATTAGCACTGTGATTATTAGCCTGGGATTAAGTAGGAAGTGGCATATGGGGAAGGAATTTTATTCCCTAAGGTTCTTAAACTGTAGTTAGTTAGTGATTTTCCAGATAGAACAGAATCTAGAGTAAACAGAATCTTGATTTTCTTTTTCTTTTCTATATATTTGTTGGGCACCTCAGCCAAAGACCAAAACACCCAGGCATTTTAAACCAGATCACCAAGGATCCGTGCACTTTACATTAAAAAAAGAAATTAATCAGGGGATTAAGTTAATTTCCTAGAGGTTTAGAATTCCTGCAACACAGTTTTCCTTGACTGATTGGCTTCCCAGGCTCCATGCTCAGCTATGGTATCCATCTAATAGGTCAACAGGGAGGGTTTGTGGATCATATTCAAAATAAAGTCACTTTAGTGATGACTTGCACTGATTTCCCAATGGCATTGCAAACTGAAAAGAGATCATCATCAGCATCACTGTACAGTAAAGGCTGAATTAGGCAGGAGGACAAAAAGATCGGCAGGATGAGGGACTTAGAAAATCCTCCTACAATCTCGGAAGTGAAGGAGAAGGAAGAATAAGAAGGATACTACAAAACTGTGGGTTATTTCCTGACCTTCTACGGACAAATAAAAATGAAGTTGCCTTGGTAAGTGAAATGGGAATCTATTTTAATTTTCATTGCTAATAAAAACATTGCCATGAGAATGGATAGTTCAAGGCCTCTATTGTGTCCCTATTTATGTAAAAGAAAACGCCTGGACTACTGGGAAGGATAGCTTAAATTAAATTTCTGGATATCACTACTAGAGTTTTACCAATTCATGCTAAATACCCTCACTTGAGCCTCAAGCTTTCTGACATTTAGAAGATTACTATTCTATAAACACAGCTTGTATATTCAATTCTACTCTTCATCTCAATTCTCTATGTTTCATTCTTATTTCATCACCACAGAATCATCTTCCTAATGGTTCACATTTATATAGCACTATATAGTTTACAAAATACTTCTCAAAACAACTCCATAAAGTTTTATGAAGGATTACAAAACCCTGGACAAATAACCAAAGACTTTAAGGACAAACATAGCAGTGGTTTTTTTTAAATTTTTATCACTGGCATTAAAAGAAAGTAGTGGCTTCAGAAAAAAAAGATAGATTTTGAAAGTGAATAGCTTTTTAAGAAGATTGTGAGAAAAATCATTAGAAAACAAGGTTTGGAGTCAAAGTTCAGGAAGTCAGGTAAAGGAATGGCAGGCTCTTTTCCAGGGATGGAGTGTATCTAATAAGGACTGGAAAAAATAAATTTGTCTACAGACTTATAAAAATCACTAAGAAGATTTAAATCTGAAAATGGAATGAGAGAGAGGAAGACTGCCCACAAACAACAGCAAACGCAACTATCACAGAGAGAGACAGGAATAAAAGTAGAGAGAATAACTAATATATGGAAGACAATATCCATGAAAAGGACAGAAAATAGCTATGACCTCAAAAACTTAGAGACTAATATATAAAGCATGAGAAGAAACAACCAAAACTAGATATCTTAACAGAACGGGACAAATGAAATTTCAGAAGCATCACTGAGACTTCATGGAGTCCAACTCATACCTAAAATATAGCAAAGGGAATAGCTCATTCAAAAGAAACGAATTACATAATAAGAGCAATATAGTAGCACTTTATATCAAAAAGATATCTCCTTGTAGGAAATTCATGGGAAAAATATGGTGAATAGCCTCTGAGTGAGAATCAAAGAAGGGAAAACAGAAGAGGAATTGTGGCAAGAGTCAGCTATATACCACCTGGCCAAAAGGAAGAAATAGATGATAAGTTAGGCAAATAGATCACAAGCTTGGCATAAAAGCTTGATAAAGTATTTACAGAGGGTCTTCAAGTATCCATATACCTACTGGAGATCTCTTCTTCTCCCTTTCCCTTTTTCATTCTCGTTCTCTTCTAAAAGCAGAAAAGCTTATAACTATTTTGTATACACACCCACAGTAATTATTCCAAACCCCCTCTTCTCAAGCCTCCTTTACCACCAATCCATTCTCCTTCTCAGCAAAGAAACTTATCTCCTACTTTACTAGGAAAAAAGTAGCCATCCATTGTGAGCTTCCTCTTCTTATGAATTCTGTAACTCAAAAAACCTTTCAATATCATTATTCCTTCTGTATTCCTCTGTCCTGATTTTTTTTTAAAGTGGCCATTTCTTCCAAGGCTAACCAACTTCTACATATTCCCTTCACCTAATCACCTCCTTTTTGCTACAGGATCTTGGTTCATTGATCATTCTTCCTCCCTCACTCCTCACCCCCAACCAAATATTCTGTCTCTTCTCTTTTACTTGCTCCTTCCTTGATGGCAAGTTAATGTCACACAAAAATTAGTTGAAGGAATTAGGGATATTTAGTCTAACAGAGGGGAGAACACCCTAGCCATCTGCAAATATCTCAAGGGCTATCATGTAGAAGAGAGGCTCAAAGAGCAACACCAGAGCCAATGGGGAGAATTTACAGAGAAGCAGAGACAGGGTCCATTTATATTTATATATATAAATACTTACATATAAGTCTTTATAGAAAGACTTTCTAAAGATTGAATAGTCTAAAAGTAGAATTTACTTCCTCAGTAGGCAACAAGTTCTCCATCTATGAAGGTTTTCACATGGTAGCTGGATGGCTACTTGGTCTATTTAGGGAAAGACTGGACTAGTGACCTCTTAGGTCTATGAGACATTACAACTCTTTTAAATTTTATTTTATTTTATTTTGAACTTAAGAAATAAAACAAACATTTCCATAACATAAGGATGATTGGATATGAAACTGCAAACCTATCATGTATGACTTGCTATTTCTTTTCAATATATGATAAAATTATCATGTAACTTTTATTACTTTTTTCCTTTTTTTCTTCCCTCTCCCACCCTAGAGATCTCTACCATTAGACACAAATATGTATACATATGTAAAACCATTCCATACATCTATTTTTCAGTTCTCTCTCTGGATATAGATAGCATCTTCCTTCATATGTCCTTTGTAGTTAATTTGGGTATTTATAATAGTCAAAATGACAGTCGCTCAAAGTTTTTCTTAAAATAACATTGT
>CM053624.1:201423933-201471201 GCA_028646595.1 Phalanger gymnotis | reverse complement strand
ATGTATTCCAAGAAACAATTATGTAGTGGTGAGAGTGTAACCTAATTGGTCTTTTCCATCACCATTTTCAACGACTGAGAGTAAGTAAGGGAATAAACAATCATGAACTCCAAATGCAATCATGGCAATCAACCTCACTGTTTCACGGGTGTTTATGGGAAGTCTTTAAGAGGAAACTTCTTTAAGCTTTAAACAACTTGTCAAAGTAGGCCATAAAGTAGTAGAAAAGGAGGAAAACGATATATGGTGTGACATCCTACTCAAATGGCATGAGATTTCCTCCAATTAAATGAATGACAGATGTTCGTACTCATAGAACTCCATGCATAGAATCAGGTGTGGGAGGAAGGTGGAGAATATCACACACAAACTAAGAACATTGTCCCCAAAGAAAAATCATCATCACAAGTTAAAAAGTGGTTTCAAAGTGTGTGTGTGTGTGTGTGTGTGTGTGTGTGTGTGTGTGTGTGTGTGTGCACTCATCAGGGCTCTTAACTAGAAGAATGTTCTTTTTTATGTTTAAATTTTATTTTTCCAATCCTTCCCTGTCCCACTTTTTTGGCAAGAAAAAAACTATTGCTTCTACTCCATCTGCAATTTAAATGATCTCTTTCTGCTACCAGTATTCCCCACTAAACCCTCTTGAGTTGAATCTGTTATGTAGATATGCAGGGCATTTAAGATAGGAATTTAGTAATAATGCAGAGATATATGCCAAAGAAGTTCTGGTCCTGGGAACATGCACGTATGATGAGGCTACTACTGTCTGATGTTGTGGAATGGAGGAGCAAAAATTTCTACTTTTGAACATTTATACGTATTCTGTAACTTTTCTATTTGTGAACTTTGGGGTAAAGAGAAGCTTTTTGATTGGCTATTGAACTGAGAATGAGTGTGCATACAGAAGGACATAGTGACCCTTCTCCATCTCTCTCTAGGTATATTTGGGGAACGAGTACAAAAATTTGTAGGCCTACAGTAGGGGAGTGATCACACATCCTTTCTCACTTGGTTCTCTGGAAGCCATGAATTCAGAACATGGCTGCTGGTTGTTTTTACCTCCTTATGGCATTTATTCTTTCCTGTTCTCAGGTGAAAGAATATTTGAGTTGGCTGTAACTTTTGAACTTCAAAGGTTTGGGAGACAAAATAATAGAATTAAACTGGGTGAATTAAAGGTTAATAATCTTTAAAGAAATCATGAAAAAATATAATAATGAAGAGGTCTTAGCATTACCAGACCTCAAATTATACCCTCGAAACTGATACTGATTTTAAAAATATAGAAAATTTGATCAATGAAACAAAAATTGGTAAAGAAAAACCAGAAACAACTTAACATAAGTATAATCGTATTCAGTAAATCCAAGGACATAAATTAGTGAGGCAAAGACTTCATTTTCAATACACATACACAACACACACACCCACACCCACACCCACGCACACACACACACACACACACACACACACTCTCAGTACTGGGAAAACTAGAAACTAGTCTGGCTGAAACTATATTTACCCCACAGTCTCAAACCATATGACAAAATAATTTCCAAATGAAACCAGGACTTCAATATAAAAGGTTTTACCATAATTATAATGAGAGAAGGAAAGGAGATATCCTTCATGACCACTCTTGAGGAGGTAACTAAAGAAGGGAACAGGATTATCAAAAAAGTTAATATGAACAATTTTCTTTATTTTTCCCCTACCCCTCACTTTCTGTTTCCCTTCTGGATACTCTTTATTCACTAGATTTTCCTGACACTACTCTCTTCAGATTCTATTCTTATGTTTCTGACTGGTTCTTCTTAGTCTTGACTGGATCTTCATACAAGTCACATATAGTAAAAGTGGGAGTACCCCATGACTGTCCTGGGCCCTCTTCTCTTCCCTCTGCATACTACCTTGTTAGGTGAACTCATCATCTCCCATAGTTTCAATTATCATCTCTAGAGGGTGTGGGGGAATGATTCCTAGACAGTCTATCCATTGTTTTTGAAGATGACCGATGACATCACAATGTTGGGGTCAATGTATAGTGTGTCCAACTTTGTCTGATCAGTCCAATACTACCTTAAAAAGCTCTACCACAGATCAGTCCATTAGGACATTTGGAATGCAGATGTCTTTGCATCCTCACAGCTCATGTTTCCTTTGTGCTACTGTGTTTCTACTTTGCTCATATAATAGAGCTCCTTTGTTGTGGACATGTCATGTTGGAAGATCCTTGCCAGCATCTCCAGTGTCTCACAATCAATAGAGAGACCTTGTAAATATCCTTGTACATTTTCTTTTGAGTGCTTCCCTCGTGTGAGTTCTCCAGAAAATCGTCTTTTAGGTAATTGGGCATTTGGCCTTTGGCCTATGTGGCCAACCTATCAGAGTTGTGCTCTCTGCAGTAGAGTTTAAATGTGTGGCAGCTTGGCTTGAAAGAGGACCTCATTGCCCTGTACCTTATCTTGCCAGGCAATCTTCAGAAACTTTCTAAGACAGCTCAAGTGGAAGCAGTTGAGTTTCTTGTCATGGTACCGATAGACTGTCCAGTTTTCACAGGCACCCAACAATGAAGTCAACATAAGAGCTCTGTAGACCTTCAGTTTAGTTCATAGTTTAAGACCTCTTCTCTCTCATACTCTTCGGAGTATGAGAGAGGCTCCCTCTTCGGAGCCTCCCAAATGTTGAGCTACCTCTAGCAATATGTGCATCAACCTCATCATCAGTGTGTATATCCCCAGAAAATGTACAGCCAAGGTAAATGAACTATTCCGCAGCATTCAAAATTTCTCTATTTAGAGAGAAAGAGGAGTGGAGGGAGAGGGAAGGAGAGAGAGAGAGGGAGAGAGGGAGGGAGGGAGGGAGAGAGAGAAATAATAATCTATCTCTTGAGCTCCAATACAAATCACCAACTGATCTTGGGCATTTTAACTTGAATTTTCCTTAGGCATCTCAAGCTAAACATATCTAAAATAGAACACTTTTGTTTTCCCCAAAATATTTCCTTGCCTTTCCCAACTTTCCTCTCACTGATAAAGGCACTACCAATATCCTCCCGGTCACCCAAGCTTATACCCTCAATGTCATCCTCAACATATCACTTGAACCCACCACATATAGTCAGTCTTTTGTCAAGCCTTGTCATTTCTACCTTTATATTCTATATGACCCCATTTTCTCCACTCACATGGCCACTCTCCTAGTGCAGGCTTTTATGATTCTGGATATTGTAATAGCTTTCTTGTTGGTCTCCCTGCCTCAAATCTTTCCCCACTCTAATCTATTCTCTGTTACCAGCTGCCAAAATTATTTTCTTAAATAATATATCTGATCATGTCACCCTGTCCCCCAGTAAGCTAATGGCTCCCTATTACCTCTAGGACCCAATTTAAAATCTTTTCTTTGGCATTTAAAGCCTCCCACATTTGACCCTCTCTAACCTTTCCTCTCATCTAATAATACTGCTTTCCATGCACTTATGATCCAGTTACATTGGTCTATTTGCTTCTCAGATACCTGATGGAGAAGATTTTGGATTCTCATCTAAGAGCTCATGCCCAAACCCTAAGAGTGGTGAGGGATGGTAAAGTAAAAAAAGATTTTCAGAGTACCAACATGAATTGGATATGGAACAGGTAGTTTTATCCCCACATACAGAAAAGGAAAATCTAAGTAATAAATAATTATAAAATGAGTACAGTCTGTTAAGAGGCTAATTCAGTCTTAGGGTAGCATTTGCAAACTGCCTCTTTGTGAGAGCTAATATTAGCTATTTATATTTTACCTCCACTGAATATAACTCATTAAGTCAATATAACTCAATTAACTCAAATAACTCAATAACTCAATGCTACATGGACTCTGTCAATGGTCTCTCTGTCTTTGTGAGTGGCTCTTTCTTTCTCCATCAGTCCATTTTTGCCATTTTCTCTGCCACGAAAGTTCTGGTGACTTGTTCATACTACTTGAGTGCCCTAGAAGTGGAAGATGTCTCTGCTTTTTGAGATCAAATCCATTGATCTCAATTGATTCCAGATCAAATCATAGCAAAGGAAAGAAGATGGAGGTCGCCCCATCCAAGACACAGGTTTACTCTGGGAGACCGTCACTGTCTAGCTTTCAGCATCTACCTACTGAGCCTTTGGAGCTCAGAGAATCATCTTTGCACCCCAATACCATCAGAAAGAAGAAAAACTCATGGGCAGGGATTGAGTCTCTCCCTGGAGGTCTGACTCAATAGCTAATTAAATATATCCTCATTAGGGATAGAAAGTAGTCAGAGTATATTTTATCTGCTCTGAAAGGAAGGTTGGGAAAAAGGCACCTTCATTAAGTATCCCCAAGGGGATGCTATAGTTATAATTCCTCAAGTCCCTCAGATGATCCTCAGCTTCCTCTGAGAATTTGAAACAAAATCATATTCTCTGTATTCAAAGTTCCATATTTTTACAAACTTTTATGGGGCTAGAGAAAATAGCAAGACACTCCGGTCAGAACAGAATTCCTCTTAATGATTTTATTATTTCTTTTATCTATGGAGAAAAGTTTCCAATAAAGGCCTACTCCAATATCTCATTGTGGTAAAAAAGTGTTTCCATACTCATAAAGGCTATGCTAGTGATCTACAATCTCTCTTAAGTTCTACACCAAGTGGTATGGGGTATTCAGGGAGATTTAGCATCTCTGATGTGAGGGTTTGCTGAGCCCTTTTCAGGACTGTTCATCTACTTTTACTGTCCATTTGGCATTCAACTCTCATTTGTGCCTCTGAGAAGCTGTAGAATGTGCAGCAGCTACATACCACACCAGTGAAACTTTCTCAGCAAACTGGCAAAACCAGGCTGAGAGCATCTGACAGGTGTCAAACACGTTGGTAAGTTAGGGAGATATCTAATTTCCCAGAATAATGGGTGGATGAGAACAATTTGTTCTAACAGCCATGAAGGCAACTGAACCAGGCACCGTGGAGTGCTTAGAGCTTGGTCAGACATTGAAGATGCCAAGGTCAGCCACTGCATCCTGGGCCATCGCCAGTCATTTTGACTTTTGTCTTGCCATTAGACTCTGATGACTCTGAAGGACAAACAACAAGTCCTACACAGCTAGAAAGGTAGGAACTTTGAGTTTCTTGTTTGAAGACCCGCCTAGCAAAGCTTAGAGTGTATCATTACCACAAAGTTGACTACTGGAGGATGAAAATTCAAGAAACAGAAACTTATAAAGAGAGTCTACTAAAGGATAGCAATTTTGTATTCTGTGTTGGTATAAAGATAAAATCATGGATATTTTTTAATCATAAGAATTATTTCATTTTAGCTCTTACTCTTTTCTGAATCTAGAGAGAGAGGATGACATTAAGAGAAAGCTTTATAAAAGAAAATTTTAATATTTTTTTCTCCTACTTTCTTAAATCTAGGAAATCATCTTAATAATAAATGAAGCCCTGATTTGCACAATTTTCTATGTGTAAATTCTCACAATGAAAATTTAACAATCAGTCTTTGCCCATATGATCTATATCCAACACACCTCTGCATAAGGGTGGATTGTTGCCATAGGCTTCATCTCTTTCTATGTTCTATAAAAATAAACTGAGAGACAAGCTCTTTTTCTTCCAAATAAGGTGTCAAAGGGCACAGGGCAGAAGCTCTAATCATGCAAAATGGAATTCTCTTGTAACTTCGTAGATGATCTATGACAGATACTATAGTAAAGAATAAAATAAAATAAAAATTCATTACCTTTTGTCCAACCTGGTGATGACTTCTCCAAACTTAGCTAGAATGGGCTTTATAGTCTACTTCTGGGACTATATACACAGCTCTTCCAGGGTTGTAGAAGCTGCTAGACCTGGTGCTTTGCTGCTACAGTCTTCGATATCCTAGCGTCATTTCCATGTACTACAAAATAAGGACTTTAGTGGCTGGTATTATCGATGGTGATAAGGAATGTTAAACCTATTGAGAGTATTTCTGCTCTAACTAGATTGTTGCATCACACTTGCAAGCTCCACAAATTTTGAAACACCTGGAGAGGACTCAGAAAATTATCATTTGACAGATTGATTTATCTGGAAATCTCAGTTCCTTGAAAGATGCCCATCACAGGATTCTGAGGTCTTGAAACTCTCATTCATCATTTGTCGCCAATATCCTAGATGTATTTTTTAGTTGACTGAAGTAGCAATAGTAGAATAAGGTGTGTGTGTGTGTGTGTGTGTGTGTGTGTGTGTGTTTGTGTGTGTATATTACCCAGTCAAGTATGGGTCCATGCAAAATATACAGATTTTAAAAAACAAAGGGGGAAATGATTGTCATTGGATTTCATTTCTAGTTTAGTTTTTTGAGGAGAGATTGATGCAAGATTGATTAGCAAGTCTCTTGGAGTTCACTCTGTAAGGTTTAAAATTCATCTTCCTTTTTCATTTTTGCCAACTTTTTAAAGGGATGGAGATTACTACAATGATTATAAAGAGATAGATCTTGGAATTTTAGACAAGTTTTTGTGCGGTCACGAACTTAGAACTGGAAAGGACATTTTCTCCAATCTCATCCTTTTACAGGTAAAGAAACTGAGGTCAAATCAGGTTCAGTGCCTTACCTGAGGTCACACAGCTAATAATTAACAGAGATGGAAATCAAACCCAAGCCCTCTGAATACAAAGTCAGTTTTGTTTTCACCATGTCATGCTAAACCATTCTATCAAACACATACAGAGAAACATTAACATGAACTCAAACTCCTTTTTATCATGGTTATATACTGACCTCCTTTGGATTTGGGAAAAAAGTAAGTCTTTGGAACAACAACAAATACAAAAATAAAAAATAAGAAAGAAAAGAAATAGAAAAATCCCCATTCCTTTGTAGAGCATAAAATACAGTAAAATTGGTAGTAGTAATAGTCATGGTAGTAATAATTAAGCTGGTTTAGATGTATCTGGCTTATTAGTATTTTTAGATAACCAATATATAAAATGTGATTTGGTGAAATTCTTTTTTCCCAAATGAAATTAAACATTCTATATGATCAATAACATATATATAATATTCTAAAATAATTACTTAGCCTTTTTTATATTTTCTAAAATAATTCATAATACCTTTGAAAAGGACGAAAAGTAGGCACCATAATTTTAATGATATACATTACCTAAGAATACCCACTCTTCAGACAGGAGAAATACAAATGACATTGGCATCAAAGTTAGAGCTGTTTAACTGTATAAAAAAGACAAAGATCTAATTGAAAGAAAGAAACCAGAGCCTATTTCCCCCCTTCAATTATACTTTGTCATTTATAAAAGTTGAACTTTGTTAAAATAGGCATAAGCATAAAATATTGTTGTAACTAAATATTTTAAAAGGTGATATCTTCTTTTTAAAAAATAGCTTTTATTGATGCCCTTTGTCTTAATATTATAGTCATTTCAAAACAATATATCACCAGGTTAAACCTTTATGACAAAAAATATAATCAGGGAAAAATGCTTTCTATACTGGTCACATCTGGCCACATATACAATAATATAATATTCTGTTGTAGAAGTCCCTCAACTCTCTGACATGAGGGGGAGGTAAGTTTCATTATTTATTCTCTGGGACTATCAATGGATTTTCTGTTAGAGTTCAACTTTCTTTAAGTGAATTTTTCATTTATATTGTTATAAGCACTGTATTATAAGAACCAGAGGAAAACCTGGACTGTGTACATAAATATTCTGATTTAGCATTTATGAAAAGTCTTAAAAGTAACAAAAAAGATTGAGGGTCTATCGGTCACCACCAATAGGAGACGTACTGGCACCAATACAATCATGACTTAGACTACATACTGAAACAAATGTGTAGTTTAATTTTTGTCAGTGGTGGTGTTGGCATTTTTTAAAGAGAGAGATCAAATTCTTATGGAAAGGTTTACATAATTTGATGGACAATGAAGTCAGAAGAGCCAAGAAATCGATACATACAAGGATGAAAAAATTCAGATCGAAAGAACAATAACCACAAACCAATCAGAAGTGAATGTTGCAAAATTACAAAGAATAAGCATGGCCACAAAGAGAAGATATGAGGAGACAGCTCCAACTCATTCATTTGCAGAATTGGGAGGCCCACAAATATGTTACGCTGCATATATTTTCACACTTGTTCAATGTATTGATTGACTTTGCTGATTTTTTAAGTCTCTTCTTTTTTCTTTTCAAAAATATTATTTGTTATATGAGGAATGGCTCCATGGGAGGGATACTGGGAAAATCCTGCTGATATAAAAAACAAAAGATATCAATAAAAATTCATTTTTAAAAAGATCAACTTCACAAGCAAAGGATAAGGGGGGCCTAGACAGACAGAAATGCATGTGAAAAAGCCCTGAGTTCTTTAGTGAGAATAACCAAAATGAATTAACAATGTGAAGAGGCAAACAAACAACTGATGCAAAGGGGCAATGTTAAAAATAACTGACATTCATTCAGTTTATTTAAGTTTGTAAAGCACTACATTCATGATGACATCTGAACCTTTACAATTCCCCTGCTACAATTCCCTCCTCGTTTTACAAGTGAGGAAACTGAGAAGGGTTAAGTGGTCCCATGGACAGTATCAGAAGTGGGATTTGAACGAAAGTCTTCCTGTTGCCAAATGTTGCACTCTAGCTACTATCTGACGCTGCCTCTCAATAGAAACCTAGTATTAAAGAAAGAGACAGTCGATTTGTTCGCTTAATGAAAGAAATGGAAACGCGGCTGTATGAACAGAGCTTAAATTTTTGTGCCTAGGAAAAGGGAGGAGTATGGGTAGGGGGAAGGCAACCTGCTGAGGAGGCAAGAGAGTGGGGGAGGCAGAGGCCAGATCTTAAGCCTCTGGAATGAAAAAGAATGTTCTCATGGCCTAGTGACATACTCTGCTGATCCCCTCATTCTTTTGTGGAAAAATGGAGAGCGAGAGTCAGGATTGCAGTTTAAGATTATTTCGGGAATTAGAGGATGATGGTGATTTCAACCTTGGTTTCTATTCTTGCTGAATAAGGAATTCATATGTATGAACCTTGAATATCAAGTATAGGCTAAGAAGAATTTCAAGAGTTTTCTGGTCTGGAAGATTGAAATATATTCATCTTTTACAAAATTTAAAAAAAATGCCAACTGGCACAAAGTTCTGTTTTTGTTGTTGAAAAAAAATAAGAATGGGATTGGGTTCTGGAGAAACCTGAGATATATCCAAAAAGAGTAAGGAGTGTTCTATAATATGTTGTCATTATTCTCTAAATGTCAGCATCCTAGGAGGAAATTAAGTCCTCAATTAAGTCCAAAATTAAGTCCATCGAAATTATAGCTCAAGATAAAAGGACAGAATTGAACATTTTGACCTCCAGTCTCACATGACCAACTGCCTTTTTAGACATCTAAAACAGGATATCCTATTGACATCTCAAACTCAACATACTCCAAATAGAATTCATTATCGTTCCCAAAATAACTTCTTGTCTTTTCAACTTTGCTATTCCAGTCAAGAGTACCATTATCCTCTGTTTCCCAGATTCACATCCTCAGGGGCTTCTTTGAGTCTTCACTTGCACTCACCCCTCATTTACAGTCTCTTGCCATGTCTCATCATTTATGCTTTTATATCTCTCCTATGCATTCCTTGAACTCTCCACATAGCATCTACCATAGTAGCGGTACCCATCCCCTTATGTGTAGACTATTATAAGAGCCTGTTCTTTGATCTCCTTATTTTCTCTTCCAAAAGTACAGATCCGACCATTCCCCTTTGCCTTCACACCTTCTCAATAAACTCAAGTTCCTCCCACTTATTCCCATATCCAAATATAATCTCCTCTTCTTAGATTTCAAACAATCAGGTCCCATTCTAACTTTCCAGTCTTCTTTCTCCTCTTCACCTATTCCTACATGCAACATTTTGTCCTGGTTGTTTCTCACATGCAACATTCCATCTCCCCCACCCCCATGCTTTTTGACTGGCTACTCACATGACTCAAATGGTCTCCCTTTTCCACCTCTGCCTGCTGCCTGCTGTTTTCCCTGGCTTCCTTAAAGACTCATCTCAAATCTTACCTTCTTCAAAAAACCTCCTCCCACTTTCCATATTGCTATTGTCTTCTCTCCGAGATTCTCTTCCATTTACATCATATATATCTTGTTTGTACATAGTTATTTGATTGTTGTCACTCTCATTGGAAGATGATCTCCTTGGGGGAAAGGACAGTATTTTTTGCCTTTATGTGTAATCCCTGTGGCTTAGCATGGTACCTGACACAAAGTGCTTAATAAATGATTTTGACTGACTGTTTAGCCTTAAGGGTTAAATAAAAACAAGAGTGGGGGAATTAAATAAATTTCTTCAGGAAGGGTTATCATACAAACAAGAATATTATTTGTTTTCTCTGGCCCCTGGGGGCAGAACTAGATGTAATAGGTCCAGAGTCAGATGCTGGTTAGATATAAGGGGGAAAATATTTATATTTAGAGGTAGTTCAATGCACATTATGGTGATGCTCTAGGGGAATAACATCGAATACTAATGAAACTAGTAATTCATGCATGTTTTATAATGCTTTAGCAGAGGTCTTCTTGCTTTTTCTCATGCATGATACTTTATCTCCCATCTTTATGCTTTTTCACTGGCTATCCCCCATTCCTGGAATGCTCTCTCTTATGGTCTCTGCCTTTTACTTTCTCTGGATTCTTTCAAAAGTTAGCTCAAATCCTCTCTATAGATGACATATACAGAATAAATGGAAAGTAGTTTCAAAGACAAAGCATTAGCTGTTTTGCAGAGATTCATGTGTAAATATACATAAATATACACGTTTCCTTCCCATTAGAATGTATACTACTTTCAAGCAGAGACTGTTTTGGCTAGTTTTTGTTTGTTTTGTTTTTGGCGTTTTCTTGTATCTCCAGAGCACTTAAGTTAGAATTGACTCCATCTTATGTGTAAGCAAATGAAATAAATGGCCATTAATTCCTATGAACTGACACAGTGGGGTAAGCAAATAGGTAAGATAATAAGCAGAATATTTAAACATACTGATGTTATCATGAGATACCAGGAGATATTTATTATATACTTATTGTGTGTGCCAGACATTATGTAATAAATGCAGATTGACTGATTGACTTCATGTTCTGAGATTTAATATAGACTGCATATTATCTCCACTTTATGGAAGAGGGAGCTGAGCCTCAAGAGTTTCCCAACATCACATACCTAGGAAGTAGCGAAACTGGGATTTGATCTTAGGCTTTCTGACCACTCATCACCTTTTCCACTACACCATGGTGTCCTTACAAAGTACTTATATAGAACTAAACTGAGGGGCCTCAATTGAATATAGGGAGCAAGATTTATTTTCTGTCAAGTTCTTTTTTTTTAGATTTGAAATTGATTCTATCTTATGTTTAAGCAAGTGAAATAAATGACCATTGACTCCTATAAACTCACAGAGATGGGGCAGGCAAATAAGGAAGGTGGTAAGCAGAACATATAAATATACTGATGTTATCATGAGATACTAGGAGTGTATACTGGGCAGGACAGGGCCAGTATGATGAAGAGGCAGATTCTGTGTTGTCTGACAATTAAGTCAACCTTCGGTGATTATCCATTAAAAAGTTATTCCTCTGGATTAAGGCTATCATTTCTTTGGACAATGACCCTGAGAAGGCAGCCATAGTAGGATCACATCTGCTTCAGGAAGTCAACATGACTCTCATGTCCTAACCATAATTTGGTAACTTTGAGAGCGTCCAATAATCTACATAGCTCTAGCTACTACTGTTAAACTTCACAAGGATAAGGTTGCCCATATCTACCCATCAAAGAAATCTAAGTGATCAATATGAGCTGGCTTACCTAACAACATGCGCTATATGAATAGTTGTAATAATAGCTAACTCTGCTAGTACTCTCTAGACTGTACTATGACTAAAATCTGTTTTGTTTCTTCTTTCACTCTATTGATCATTGTTCTTCTTTACAGCTTGGCCATTGCGTAGATATGTTTAATGTGAAGGTATATGTAGAATATATATTAGATTCCCTGCTGTCTTGGGGGAAGGGGTGAGGGGGGGGAGGGGAAGAAAATTTGGAACTCAAAAACTTGTGGAACTGAGTGTTATAAGCTAAAAATAAAAAAAATATAAAAATTAAAATAAAATAAAATCATGGATCATAAGATTATAGACTCAAGAACTGGAAGGGACCTTAGAAATCATATAGTCCAATTCCTTCATTTTATATTGTGCTTTCTTTAAGGTTTGAAAGGGCTACGTACACACAAACATGTATATGTGTGTATGTATGTATGTATTTATACACATATACATAAACATATATAAGTATATATCATATATATTTAAGTAATCTAATTTGATTATGTGTATATATATATATGTGGATATATCTATCAGTCTTTCTATCTACAAAATTTGGTCCTTAAAACAACCTTGTGAGGTACCCACTCTTATTATCCCTATTTTATAGAAGTAGTAACTAAGGTTGATGCAGATTGTCAGTTAGTCAAAAAGTTGTTGTCCATCCTTTGTTTTTGAACAGGACCAATGACTTCATGGGGTGAAGTTTGGATTTGTGCATGAAATGGAATTAAGTGAGGCAGAATTGCACAGAATCATCCACCTCGCTCCTTCTTTCAGAGTCATCCAAAGTCCACTGGCTATGTGATCCTGGGCAAGTTATTTAACCTCTATTTCACTCAGTTTCCTCAGTTGTAAAATGGGGATAATAATAGTATTTACCTCCGAGGATTATCGTGAGAGTCAAATGGGATAATATTTATGAAGTGCTTAGAACAGTGCCTGGCACATAGTAGGCACTATTTAATGTTAGTTATTATTGTTCTTATTCTTAGCTGTAGGACTTTTGGGTAAGTCATTTAACTCTTACTTGCCTCAGTTTCCTCAGCTATAAAATGAGGATGATAATTGTACTTACCTCCCAGGGTTATTGTGAGGGTCAAATGAGATAATATCTGTAAAGAGTTTAGCATAGTGCCTGGCACATAGCGGGTACTATATAAGTACCTTTATACTGTGGCACAGAGGATAGCCCTGGACCTGCATTAAAGAAATCTGGAGTTCAAATCTGACCTCAGACACCTACTAAGTGTGTGTTCCTGGGCAAGTTATTTAACTTTTTTTTGCCTCTGTTTCCTCAACTGCAACATTGGGATGATCAAAGCACCTACCACTCAGGATTGTTGTGAAGATAATAACCAAGCATGTGGCGCATACTAAGCACTATAAATGTTAGCTGATATTATTATTATCGTCTGTTGTTTGGGATATTTCTTCCTATTGTTTATATTGCTTATTTGTTTTAACATAAATAGGCGTGATTTTATAACACAAATAATATATTGGCCAGACAAGAGGTAGTCACATGGAAAAGGCGGCTTTTAAGGACCCAAATCCAATAACTTCACTGCTTTGCAATTCTTTCTGATGGATACTAGCAATAGCTTCTCTTCTCCAGGCTAAACATCTCCAATTCCTTTAACTGATCCTTGAATAGGATGATTTCCCGGCCAGCCATCATCTGGTTGTGTTTTCCATTTTCCACTGTCAACATTGTTCCTAAAATTTTCCTAGAATTGGACTCAAAATTCCATAATTGTTCTGAATAGGGCAGAGCACAAAGGGACTGTTATATTCCTAATTCTGGACTCCGTGCCTACATTCATTCTAGCAACCTTAATTTGAACAAACTATTTTGTCTGATAAGTCACAATGCTGACTCAGATTGCATTTGCTCTCTGCTAAAAGTCTCACATTTTCTTCCCATGAACTATTGCCTTGTTATTCTCCTCTGTCCTGTATTTGTTCATTTAATTCTTTAAACTCAGCTGTAGGACTTGTATTTATCCCTATATAATTTAATTTTCCTATTTGATTAGTGTTGGCCTAACTTCCTCCCCCTCTAAGTTGTTTTGGATTTGATTCTGTCAATCAATCTTTTAATTATCTCTCCTACTCCGTGCCACCCACAAATTTAATAAACATGCCAACCATGACTTCATCCATTTCAGCAATATAAATGTTGAAAAGAACCAGCTCAAGTATGCATGGAGTGCTAACCAAGAAGCCTCCTTCCACATTGCCTCATTTCCATTCAACTCCTCTGTTTGGTTCAGTATTTTTCAACCAGACCCCAGACTACCTAATTGTAATTTCATCCAACAGATAGCTCGCCATGTTGTGCAAAGGATAACATGAAAGACATTAAGTGCCTGGTGAAAATCCAGGTATACACCACCTCCTAGATATACTAATCTGACAGTCTAGTAAAGTAAAGGAAAAAGGGAAGAAAGAAAGAAAACGAAAAAGGAAAAGATTTTAGTCTCACACAGCTTGTTGATATTGTGAAAAGTTGGAGGGGGAAAAGCTCACTAAGACAGATGTCTTCACAAACGAAAACAAATGAGTTGAATGTTTAAGGCCAGAAGGCAGCCTCAATAATATGGATAAAGAAGTTTTGGATATTGATGCTCGGCACTAAGGAAGATATCTAAAAGATAAAAATAATATAAAGAAAAATAATAGTAAGGGATGTAATTTTCACAGGAAATAAATGTCATGAGTGATCTTCATCATTAACATTAACTTGTATTATTGAAGATTCGCATATTCATGGAGCTTTGCTAGACCACAGCTAATAAAAAATGGCTAGCATTTATATAGGATTTTGAGGTTTGCAAATCACTAAGTATTATATCATTTTATTCTCACAACAACCCTAGGAATTAAGTGGTATCATTATCCCCCTACTACATATGATGAAAATAAGGCAGAGGTTACTGGACAGCTACGTGGCAGAGAGGATAGAGTATTGGCCTTGGATTCAGGAGGACCTGAGTTCAATTCCTGCCTCAGCTACTCACTAGCTATGTGACCCTAGGCAAGTTGGTCAACCCCATTTGTCTCAGTTTCCTCATTTGTAAAATTAGCTGCAGAAGGAAATGACAGACCACTCTAGTATCTCTGCCGAGAAAACACCAAGTGAAATTATGAAGCATTGGACATAAGTAATTGATTCAACAACAATAAGTGATTTATTACAGGATTCCACAGCTACACAGTTAGAAAGTGTCTGACAGTAGATTTGAACTCAGGTCTTTCTCTGTGCCACCTGGTTTCTTCATAATCTACGTTAAAGTGATGTTTCTCAACTTAAATTATATTGTAAGCCAATAAAGCTGAATTATCAAGATGGTGGCTGGAAAGCAGGGACTAGTGTGAGCTCCCCACCAAGTCCCTCCAAAAACCAATAAAAATGGCTCTGAACCAATTCTAGAACTGCAAAACCCACAAAATAGCAGAGGGAAGCAGGGCTCCAGCCCAGGATAGCCTGGATGGTCTCAGGGTAAGGTCTATTCTACACCTTTCCCTTTCCTTCTCTGTCCCCTGAAAATTAAGGAGATGGAAATGGCTTCCACTTTATCCAAACTTCTCATTCTTACAAATGAAGGAACTGTCTTTCTGCTTGTGTTGTATTTACATTGCTTAGCATAGAGCCTGGCATATAGTAAATACTTAATAAGTTGTTGTTGACTTGACCTAACTTGAATTCTAACCATTATCTATCTATGCCAACTTCACAATCAGTACAAAATTCACCTCTATTTCATGCTGTAAGAGGAGAGGAGAAGAGAATCAGTGAATGCTTGGGGAAGACCTTGAGATCATTAGAATAGGAAACTTACGTGGGAGCTTTTCCCATACGTCACAAAGTCCTTCTGTATTGCTTTGGCTCAGGTGGAACAGGGTTTGTCATGTATAACTTCTGTATTTTAGCTTCCCACCTTATAATAATTCCCACTGAAGCAGTGGGATGGTTCCAAATGGACCACTCTCTCAGCTCCATTTGTATCCTTAGCATGGGGTAGTCAAACCATAACAACAGTCATAAAAACAAATTGACTGCTCCCCAGGGCACATATTTGTAGTAGATTCCAGTAATACAATGACAAGAACATTCTTTAAGCTGTAATGTCTTGCTTTTTTATGCTTTTATCGGTCCTGTTATTGATTTGTTTATATTCCATTTGCTTGCTAATGGCCTAGAAATATACTGTACAACATCTAACACATCATTATCATATTTAATTCTTCTCTTTTCTGAACTTTTATTCATATGTTCCCTCTGATGTTTTCTTAGGAAGACCCAGGCTGGGAAACAAGTAGTTTATCCTCAGCCATGCTAAAGACAGATATTCACTAGAGTATGTAAATGGACAGACGTGGAAAGCAAAATGCCATGATAAACTAGAATTTAAGTCATTGCTCCAGACAGGCTATAAAAATGTTATTAGGAATTTGTTGCAGAAACAAGAGAAACCTGCTGCTTCTAAATCATTGCTGGTTTCATCATCCCAAAGACTAATAAGTTGTGTCCCTAGATGGAACATACATATTTCACAATTTGGGTCTAACAGTGTATTTATATAGCCTCTTTGTATCTCCTTTGCCCCTGTAATTATAGATCTGCCATTTTAATGGAATTTCAACTGGACCAAAAATCCTGCTTCTCTTCATGAATAAATACATGATGAAGAATCATGCAGGTGAGAAAGTCACCTAATTTTCACAGATTCATTTTCAGTTGTTCGAGTTTACGATTCAATTGAGGAATGCTTAAGGGTATTTTTTTTGGTAGAGGGAGGTAGAAGGAGAAGGAAATCTAGACTTGTGCTTTTATTGCTTTAGCAAATTCTCCAGTAGGGAAAGACTCTCCAACAATGCAGATCAACAATCTATGTTTAAGTAATAGTCTTAAGGGTTATTGGGGCACTGCATAGTTAGGAGAATTGCTAATGGTTATATACCTTGAATTTGTCAGGGGCAAGATTTGATCCTAGATCTTCATAACTCCAAGGCTGGTCCTCTCTTTGGAGACTTCATCAGTGGTCTCCAAAAAAGAGGAGGGTGTTCCATCACATGATCCCAAGAAAGTATTGGCTTGACACCAGTCAGTATCTCTAATCAATTCTCCTATACCAACTTCTCATATTTCTCTTATATGTTTTCTTCTTCCTTTAGAATATAAGCTGGTTGTATAATATAATCAATTAAAAGGTAAAAAGTTGTCTTGAATCCCATTCTCCTCTGTGCTATAGTGACTCATGGGCCTTCTTTCCAACATAACTAAACCTATCCTTGACCCTATCCCTGACAGCCCAACACTATCCTACCCAATCCCCGCCCAACCTGTCTACATAAGCTCCCAACTTTCATCATCTGAGCCCATATGCTACTCAGTGAAGTAGTTATAACCTAACTCCAACCATAGCTTCATAGGATCCATCAGGGAAAGAACCCCCAGAATATCACTAAGGAAAAAAGCAGCTGTACATTATTAAAAAAAAGGACTAAATCCTACCCCACAATCTTTCTTAGGCTTAAAAATATAATTTTATAACTATATTATCTGATTTGTTCCTTCATTTTAATTTTTTAAACTCCAAATGGGAAATCCCAAGCAAATTTTACTGGGTTGTATGTGTGTTTGTATAATATTTTCTCTTCCTTTTAGTCAGATATTCTTATGGAAGAAATATTATCAGTAACGTTAATCCTAGCCATATATAGAACTGGAGATATATCCATATATCCATCATATCCTTCCTTAAGTGAAACATAAAAGGGATTTCTCAAAGTTCTAGTTTCCTTCTTTGGGAGAATGTCTAATTGTCTAATTTTTGGAGCATATCAGTGAGCCTGCCTGCAGAAAGGAGACATTGTGGTGTAGTAGGAAAAGTAGTGGAGGCATAGTCAAAAGAGCTATGTCTCTCTGGGAATGGCAAATGCAATTTTCTGGTACTTAAAAAAGCACATTTGCATAAAGAAACATTAAATAATAACTCACAAATTTGTCTTTATTTCATCATTGTGGTTGTTGTTTAGTCTTTTTTCAGTCATGTCTGACTCTCTGTGATCCCATTTGGAGTTTTCTTGGTAAAGATACTATAGTGGTTTGCCCTTTCCTTCTCCAGCTCTTTTTACAGATGAAGAAACTGAGACAATCAGAGTTAAATGACTTGCCCAGGATCACACAGCTGGTAAGTGTCAGAGGGCAGATCTGAGCTCAAGAAAGGTCTTCCTGACTTTAGGTCCAATTCTTTATCCATCGTGTCTCCTACCTGTCCCTACTTCCTGATTACTTGAGAGGTATAGATAGAGCTGAACTCAAATCCATGAGGCTTGAGTTCAAGTTCTATCTCTTAGACATACTAACTATGTGACCCTGGCAAGTTACTGAGCTTTTTATTGCTGAGGCAGCTGTCGAAGTCTATAAGTTTCAAAGAAAGTGCAGACCTTCATTGGAGAGGAAACTCCTCTTGGGGATACTTCCTCTACCAATGAAATCATAGGCCAGTTCTTACCCTTTTCTCAGCACCTAACAAAGTGTGGCTTATGGCAAGCATGAAAAAAAAAGCTCATTGGGGTGAATTGAAAAACTGACTTAAAAAGATTAAAGCACTAATGATTTCTCTTTTTAAGCTATACTCCCCCTAAAAACATTTTTTCTAGTCAAAATTTTCAGAAGAAATGAGTATTTTATTGAGATTAATTTGCAAAGATTCCATAGCCATAGTCAGTAGATACCTGAAAAGATACCATCTGTTTCCTTTTTCCTTTGCATCCATAGATTTTATGTTTGGTGTACCAGCAAACATATGAGAATTAATTAGGTAACACATGAAATCTTAAAACAGATGGCACCCATTTATTTCTTACAAATGTATTCTAGTGAATGTGTGTCTTTGTTTTTGCCATGCTTGCCCCTGTGAAGGGTGGTAGGGAATCACTGATGACTGGGACTTGGTAAGCAAATAAGGAAGGGGTACAAACAAAGGAATAAGCAGCCGAACATCAGTGCCTATTGAAGATGCTATGTCAGGAAAACCAACAGAACTTCTTTATAAATAGACTTAAAGTCTCATTTATAACACAATATTCCTTTCCCCAAAGTTTCTGTCTCTAGTCTTTAATTTCCAAGATATTTTCATCTGATTTTTTGTATTGCATCAGAGGAAAAATTAGCATTTCATAGAATCATGTGCTTCATATGAATGTGAATCACATGAGTCAGAGTGGCAGGGTATGTCGTAGATCATCTAGTCCAACTCTTGCCTGGTATATTAATGTCCTTAATAGCAGCTTGATAAATGGTTATTGGATCTTGAATAATTTCAATTACAGGCAATTCAATACCTCACAAAGCAACCTATTTGTTTGGTGAAGAATACCAGACATAAAAATGAAGTCTTAGTGGGTTTAAAACAAAATTGCAAATAATCAAATATGGGTAGCAACATTTTCATTGGCCAGAGAGGAAACTGAGGATCTGATCAGCAAACAACTAAAGGAGCCAAGGGAAGTACCATGTTTTACTGTCATATCAGAAATCTTACCTATATAGCTAAGGAATAAAGAAGGTCCACTTGATTCAAACATCTAAAACCTAGATAAATTAATTTGTAGAATAGAAAACCATCTCAAATATCTTACATGATACTTAGAACAGAAAGAGTAGAAGAATTTGTTGTCAAATTCAAAAGAAATAAAGGTAATAGCCATTTAATTTCCTCTGGTAATAGGCAGGGGGGAGGAAGGGGATAGGGAACATGGAAGTCATCAAACTGTCAGATAAAAGTTTATGAACAAAGTTGAGATCAGTTCTCATCCATAGGTGCCAACTTTTGGCTATTCAAGTCACTCTCAAACTGCTCCTTGTCCCCTCCAGCACCATGTAGGGACCCATTCAGATGGAGACCTGTGAAGGACTTTTGCTCCCCTTGGGAGCAGGAAACATCAAACTATTTCCTCTAGCCCAGAACTTGATTATGAAGAAACACAGACACTTAAAACACTGTGAAAAGGAGGGATTGTCCAAGAGAGTTATTAGGTAGAACTGCATGCCAACAGATTCCAATGCAAACTCCCATTACTCAATATTCTCCACTATATGGTCGTGACCAAAGTTTAATAACCAGTATCAAATGGAATTTTGTGCTGGTCCTTATATTTGCTGCAACACTGACCTTCTAGCAATAGAATATAAATTTCTAGTAATGAAATAAAATAAATCAGACAATGCTTTCGATTTATTCCTTTGTTGGAATTGGAGAGACTGGGATTCAAATTCTGCCTCTGAAACATAGTAGATATTTGACCAGTGGCAAGTTACTTAATTATCAATGAACTTTCATTTCATCATCTATAAAATGGAGATAATTATCACTGTAGCAACTACCCCACAGGGTTACTTTGGAGCTCAAATGACAAAAGGCATGCAAAGTGATTTGCCTATCAGTGATTGCTCAGTCCTTTATTGCCTGAAGAATAGCTGGGTTATATTTTACCTCTCCCTCAGAGTTCCCAATGCCTTTAAGGGGGTGGTGAGGAGGAGTAAAGCTCCCATCTCATACAATGAATCAAGCGCCCACCAATTATGTTCCCTCAATTACAGGGAGTCCTGGCATCCTAGTTCTATTTAACCCCTCAAGTCAATTCAGCTTTTACTTCAAAGACATAGCAGGAACAAACATAGAAACTTTCCCTCCAACATCTGGGCATAAAACTTCCTCTAAACTCCTTCTATCCCTGGGAGGTGAGGGAGATTAAATTCGTGATGTAGTTCAATTCCTACATAGCATCTGTCCCATCTAGTCCCAGTATCATGTCTTCTCAGGTCTTTCCTGCTGGGTTGGCAGCAACAGCCAGACTAGAATCCTTGGCTCAACATCACTAGGGCCTGAGCTCCCAAATCCAGGGACTACACTCCCTGTACCTAGACCTGAAAAACAAATACAAAAAAAAACTGAATGACAATAGCAACAACATCTAACAAACCAAAACACCAAGCTTATTTTGTAAGGAAAGTGACACTTCCCCCATTTAGCCTAGTACATAGTGCCCATGTTAGTGGTGAAGGAGATCTTCACCAGAAAGAGAGAGTAATTGTGCTTCTGTCAGGCAGAGTAAAAGACACAGCCAACTCCAGCTATGGAGCCAATGGAAAGAGGCTGTTCCCAACCATGTAGTAGAAGAACTCAGATCTTCTACCAAAACCATGTAAGTCTGTGGCATCTCTCATGTAGGTACTTCCATGGTGGGTGATCTGGTCACATCCACCAAAGCCTCATTACATTTGCAAACATAAAGCACAATATAAACGTAATTGAGAATTCACATATATTTTGAATTTCTAAGTAGGATGGTCTTTTTAAAGAAAATAAAATTAGCACCATAAATGGGAGCTGCATAAAGCATTTCCATAGCTCCCCTGCCTGATTCTGGCTGACAATTTGTGCAAGTTCAGGATTTGGGTGATTTGGGGATGACAAAACCCCTGGCTGTTTCTGGCCAACTGAATGTGACTCATCTGAAGGACACTTTATAGAGATAATGAAATAATCTCCTTGTTGGTGAGTGCGCAGGAAGAGTCTATGACTCAATGGATCTTTAAAAGGTCTTTTCTTCCATTGTTTCTTCTTCTTAGCTGCAGAGAACGTGAGTATCCTTTGAGCCTCTTGCTAGAGGGGAGAGAGAAGAATCTGGTTATCTTTCCTCCACTTTGGCAATATGATACTCACTCCTATGTGGTACCTAGAGCAAGATATTTTAACTAGGTGATCTCGAGCCTGGGCTTCTGGCTTTCTCCTCAGCTTTTTGTTTCTTTTCCTGAACAAAAGTAACCAAATAAAATGGATTGCCCAGTCTTGCAGGCAACTTTGTGAGTCAGAGAGATAGAAGATTCTGAGTTTATCTGTTGGAGATAACTGGTAGCAAAGAGGGTTTCTATATTTTAGAAGATAACCACATTTTTGTGCATAAGAGGATGTGTTCAAACTCTGGGCCAGGCTTTCCTACATGGAGTTGAAGTTGTTTGGACAGTTCGATGCTGAAGTAAAATCAAACAATTTTTTGCCTACTTACTAGTCCTATAAATAGTTTCATCATCTGGTGTAGAAGTCCAAAACTGTAACAGTAGTTAGTACTGCAACATTTTTTTTCCTTTTAAAGTTCTGTCAATGCATGCTGAGAATAACAGTATTTATTAGTTATTGAATCCAGATGTGTTCCCTCTTGACCAAAAATATTTGCATAGTGGCAGTTACAATTCTAGCCTTATTTCCCCTCTTGGAGACTGGAGAGGAGATTGCCCAACACTGGCCCTTTTGGACCCTGCCTGTCCTTCACTCTAGCAGTAAAAGATCAACTCTTCTCCAACTTTCTGTGAATGCTGAATCAGACATGAGATCATATTTATCCATTTTGTCCATAAACTTCTATATATTTAGACAATTCACACAAACTTATCTGACATGGCAGGGCTCCAGTGGGATTTCTGTCAACATGAACTACTGAAAGCCTTTTGTGAATAGCCTTTCTTTTATGTGCATTTACTAAACACATGCCTATGCATTATTTACATTATCCCATTGTAGAAATCCGAGACTTCTAAAAGATATTATGAAAGAGAGGCTGTGGCCAGCTAGATGTACTGACCTCTCTCCAATCAGTATGACCCCAGCCCAGAAACTAGAGATGGGGTACTTTGTTTGGTAGTCCAATGGGAAGAGAACATTGGGAAGGGGGCTGAGGTTATACAAATCTATATTCTCCCTAAGCTTGCTCATGAAGTGCCACTCAATCACCTACCCCAAAGTAATTGTGACTTCCCTGATGTTTTGCCATAATTTCCAGAGTTGACTTGCCTTCACAAAAAGATATGCCTTGTGTGATACTGGGCATGTCACTTAACCCTGTTTGCCTCAATTTCTTCTTATGTAAAATGAGATGGAGAAGGAATTGCAAACCACTCCAATATCTTTGCCAAGAAAACTCCAAATAGGGTCATGAAGAGTCAGACACTACTGAAAAATGACTCAACAACAACAACCAATTCAATATGTGTGTATGTGTATATGTGTGTGTGTGTACACATATATGTCACATAAATTTACATATTTTCCCTTAGTATTTTATTTTTCCCCAGTCACATGTAAAACAATTTTTAACATTTATTTTTAAAACTTGGAGTTCCAAATTCTTTTTTTTCTTCCCTCCCCACCTTCCCCCCATTGAGAAGGCAAGCAATCTGATATAGGTTATACACGTGTAGTCATGCAAAATATTTCCATAATAGTCATGTTATAAAAGAAAACATAGACCAAAAAAACTCAAAAAAAATAAAGAAAGTTATAAAAGTCCACTTCAATCTGTATTCAGACACTATCAATTCCCTCTATGGGGATGGATAGCATTTTTCATCATAAGTCCTTTAGAGTTGTCTTGGATCACTCTGATATTGAGAATAGCTAAGTCATTCACAGCTGATCATATTAAAATATTGCTGTTACTTTGTACACAGTACATTTCACTATGTATCCACTCATGCAAGTCTCTCTGGGCTCCTCTGAGAACATCCCCCTCATCATTTCCTGCAGCTCAATACTATTCCATCACAGTCACACACCACGACTTGTTCAGCCATTCCCCAGTGGATGGGCATCCTCTCAATGTCCAATTCTTTGCCACAAGAAAAGAGCTACCATAAGTATTCTTTCATATATAGGTCCTTTTCCTTTTTGGTTTTTTATCTCTTTTTGGGATACAGACCTAGTAGTGGTATTGTGAGGTCAAAGGGAATGCATGGTATTATAGCCCTTTGGACATAGCTCCAAGTTGCTCCACAAAATGATTGAATCAGTTCACAACTCCACTAACATTGCATTAATGCCCCACTTTTCCCACATCCCCTCCATTTGCCATTTTCCTTTTCTCTCCTATTATTCAATCTAATAAGCATGAGGTAGTACCTCAGAAGTGTTTCAATTTGCATCTCTCCACTCAACAGTGAGTTAGAACATTTTTTCATTTTGCTGTAGATAGCTCTGGTTACTTCATCTGAAAACTGGCCATATGTTTTGATCATTTATCAATTGGGAAACTACTGACTCAGTTCTCCATGTTTGAGAAATGATGCCTTCATCAGAGTAACTTGCTTCAAATTTTTTTGTTACTGTTGCTAATTGTATTTACCTCCATCCTATCCCTCCATTTATTCAATTCACTCTCTCCTTTCACCCTCTCCCTCCTCAAAAGTGTTTTGCTTCTGACTACCCCCTCCCACAATCTGCCCTCCTGTCTATCACTCCCCCTTCTTTTATCCCATTCCTCTCCTATTTTCCTGTAGGGTATGAGATTTCTATACCTAATTGACTGTGTACGCTATTCTGATTTGAGCCAATTCTGATTAGAGTAAGGTTCACTCAATCCCCCTCACCTCTCCCTTCTTCTCCTCCAGTTGCCTCTTTTATGTGAGATAATTTAATACATTCTACCATTCCCTTTCGCTTTCTCCCAGTACATTCCTCTCTCACCCCTTAATTTTACTTTTTTAAAAGATATCCCTTCATATTCAACTTGCTCCTGTGCCCTCTGCATACATATATATATATATGTATATATGTGTATATATGTGTATATATGTATATATATATATATATGTATATATGTGTATATATGTGTATATATATATACTCCTTCTACCTACCCTAATAATGAGAAAGGTCTTATGAGTTACAAACATCATCTTCCCATGTAGGAATATAAACAATTTAACTTTATTAAGTCCCTTACAATTTCCCTTTCCTGTTTACATTTTTATGCTTCTCTTGAGTCTTGCATTTAAAAGTCAAAATTTCTATTCAGCTCCGGTCTTTTCATCAAGAATACTTTAAAGTCACTGAATATCAATTTTCCCCCTGAAGGATTATACTCAATTTTGCTGGGTAGGTGATTCTTGGTTGTAATTCTAGCTCCTTTGACCTCTAGAATATTATATCCCAAGCCTCCAGTCATTTAATATAGAAACTACTAAATCTTGTGTTTTCTTGTCTGTGGCTCCACAATAATTGAATTTTTGTCTTTCTAGCTGCTTGCAATATTTTGTCTTTGACCTGGGAGCTCTGGAATTTGGCTATAATATTCCTGGGAGTTTTTGTTTTGGGATCTCATTAAGGAGGTGATTGGTAGATTCTTTCAATTTCCATTTTTCCCTCTGATTCTAGAATACCAATGCAGTTTTCCTTGATAATTTCTTGAAGATGATATCTAGGCTTTTTTTTTCATGGCGTTCAGGTATCCCAATGTTTTTTTAAATTATCTATCCTGGACATATTTTCCAGGTCAGTTATTTTTCCAATGAGATATTTCACATTGTCTACAATTTTTTTTCTTTTTTTGGTTTTATTTTACTGTTTCTTCATTTTTCATAAAGTCACTAGCTTCTATTTGCTCAATACTAATTTTAAGGAATTATTTTTTTAGTGAGCTTTTGTACCTCCTTTTCCATTTGGCCAATTCAACTTTTAAGGAGTTTTTTCTACAGTGAATTTTTGTACCTCTTTTTTTTCCATTTGGCCTAGTCTGTTTTTTTTTTCTTGAGCATATTTTGTGTCACCTAAGCTGTTGACTCATTTTCAATGATTTTCTTGCATCACTCTCATTTCTCTTCCCATTTTTTCCTCTACCTCTATTACTTGATTTTCAAACTCCTTTTTTTTTGAGCTCTTCTGTGGCCTGAGATCAATTCAGATTTTTTTCCTGGAGGCTTTAGATGTAAGAACTTTGACTTTGTTGTATTCTTCTTAGTGTGTGTTTTGATCTTCATTGTCATCATAGTAACTTTCTATGGTCAGAATTTGTTTCTGTTGTTCATTTACATTTCCAGTTGATTACTTAGCTTTTAACTCTTTGTTAAAGTGGGGCTCTGCTTCCAGAGTAGAGGGCACATTGTCCCAAGCTTCGGGGGTTTTGTAAAGCTAATTTTAGAGACACTTCTAAGGATCTGTAAGTTTTCAGTTAGTCCAAGGTGTTATGATCTAAAGAGAGGTGTTTACTCCTCTCTTTGCCTGTGCTCTGGTCTATAAGAGACCACAAGCACTCTTTTCTGCCCTGCAACTCTGATGAAGGGCCCTGCTTTAGTGCAGCCACAAACTATGGAATGGTAGTGCTCCTCCTCTCCTTGGAACTGCTATCCAGGACTATCACCTGGATCTGAGTGTGGGCAAAGCAACAGAGTCCTTCCTCAGCACTAGCAAAGAGACCCTTGTAGTCTCTGTCTGACTAATTCATTTGACATCCATACTGTCTGTGGGCTGAGGGCTGTGGAAGCAACAGCTTCCACTGCTGCTGATTCAGTCACTCCCAAGACCTTCTCCTGGTTTCCTGTGGCTGGGGCCAAGCTGGCACAGCCTGTACTGGACTATGCTTCACTCTCACCCAAGTGAGACATATATTTCCTACAGACCTTCTAAGTTGTCTTGGACTAGAAAATAGTTTCCATCTGTCTTTTTTGTGGGTTCTGATGCTCTAGAATTTGTTTAGAGCAGGGCTGTCCAAAATATGGCCCACAGGTGGCCCACAGTGAGATTTTATGTGGCCTGCCTGTGGGTTTTAATTTTCACAAGCAAAAAAAAATAATAATTTGCATGGAATGCATGTTTGATTTTTAAATCTTATCACTAATAAATAATCTCATTGATGTTAATTTTCTTTTGTGTTTCAAAGCAGTATTACATATGGAACTTATCACATGGAATTTTCAATCGATCTGTGGGATGCGTTCCATCTGTACAATGCAGACTAGTCAGTATGCACCTACCTTTATACTGTTGTGTTGTCACTTTGTTGTTTTGTGTTTCCTTTCATGCTTCTCGCCTTCACTTGTTGTATTGATGATGTGCATTCCCCCTCTTTCTGTTAGTATACTGTATTTTTTTATTCTGGGTATGGCCCTCAAATAATTTACTACTTCAAGATCTGGTCCACTTATTTATCTTCTCGAACCTTGGTTTTCTCATCTGAAAATGAAGGAGTTGGAGTATATGGCCTAAAAGCTGTCTTCTAGCTGTAGATCTATGATCCTAAAGTCCTATGACACTATTTAGGGCAAAGCCATACAAATTAAAAATTGTGAAGGTTTACTCCACTTATATCAGGGGAGGGTTAAGGAGGGAAAGGGGGAAACAAACTAAACAGGGATGAATGTTGTATTCAGGATCAGAATACGTTATCAAAGAAAAGCACAAATAGAGTAAGGCTAGACTTTGAAGGAGAAAAATAAATAGCTATATTCACAACCCTTTGCTATGGAATTTCCTATCAAATGTCAAAGGTGTATGTATTTGTCTACTTTTTTCTCCTTTTCATTTTAAAGAGCATCTTAGAAATACACAGGTATAAGTCCCTTAGACTATGTTGTGAATATCTCACATGCTGAATTATGTTATTAAATTCAAAACTGAATTACACTACCTCTGTCACAATTGAAATTGACCTTCATTCCGTTTCTATGGTAACTCTGATGAGTGGAACATCTATAATGCAAGGAGTAACACTAGGTGGACAGCACAAAAGCCCAAATCTCCCAAAGATTCTATAACCAGACACTGTGAACTAAAATTGGGATGAAATCATTTAAGTCCAAATAAGGTAACTTCCTCCTATCGTTTGTCAGAAACTTGTCTTTTAAATCTTCTGACTGGAAATAAGTATTGCCACTTGAACAGAATTTTCCACAGTTATCTCAGTCACCATCAACTTTATAACATATTTTTATGGTAATCTAATGTGAGACTGTCAGTTCTGGAAGCTCTACAAACAGATAGAGATAGAAAGGGTGGTCAAACAGCAAAGACTCTCTCCAATATCACCAATTTCCTTCATATAGTTATTGAAGAATTTTCTAAAAGTAGAGGTTGTTTCATATATAGTTACCACTAACAGAGAGATATTTGCTTAGGTTAGTATCTTTCCCATCCATCACTTTCTTCATGATTGCTTGTTGTTTTCTGTTCACTTTCGTGCTTCACGCCTTCACCTGTTGCATTGATGACACGCATTCCTCCACTTTCTGTTAGTACACTGTGTTTTTTATTCTGGGTGCGGCCCTCAAATAATTACTTTAATGTGGCCCTAAGATAACCTAAGGTTGGTGTAGTAGGAAGGCTGAATTTATAATCTCAAATATAATCATGTATATGTTTGAATGGTTCAAAACCCCAAGGTATGAGGGATTCTTTAAGTAGAAAGCATCAGAACATTTATTTAGGCCCCAGAGCAACAAATTAGTGAACCAACCTCCCCATTCCAACATCTTGACCAAAATCCCCAGGCCCAATAGGCCCACCTCACAAAAGTAACCAGGAGGCCACAGAGAAACAAGATAGTATTTAGCCAAATCATATTTACTGGCCTCAAGTCCTTGCTCTCACTCCTGGGTTCACACAGGTCTCCTGCTTCAGCTTTTTTCAGCTTCAGATGTAATTGGTCTCTTAGCTAGCCAAGTCTCTGGTGTTCTCAAGCCCCGCCTCAACGACCAGAGACCAGAGACCATTGGTTCCCAAGTTGGCCCCTCTTAAGTCATTAATCTACGGCCCACACAGGTTTCACACCTGATAGGACTTTGGGCCTGGGGCTTAGCACTTAACAGCTGAAAGCACTTTCACTCAAGGTGAACAAAAGCCAAACTCCTCAAGGGCACCCCCCAAACTAAGTGCCCATTTTACCTTATCAACACAGTTGGATAGCCCTAGTTTAGAGTGATCATTTATTGATATTTGGAGGCATTTATTTTCATTCTTATTTTGACTTGCACAATACTATACACTCCTGTTCCACTTTCTATATTTTACTACTCATTTATTCCTTCAGAAAGCACTTAATAATGAATTCTTCTGCCAAGACATTTTGGTACAGATTCAAAGACAAAATATGTAACACTCTACTAAGAGAAAACATCACAAATATAAGTTGATACTATACATATATATACATATACACATATATATATATACACACATATATATGTATGTATATATATATATGTATGTATATATGTGTATATATGTGTGTGAGTGTATATATGTATGTATATATGTGTGTATATATATATATATGTAACGACAGATGCCTATTGGCCCTCTCCCACTAAGATGTGCTAATTCTGTTCCTTTATAGAAGGGTATCAACACCAAGGATACTTGGATTCTTAGAGAGATCAGGCTCATTCTCAATGAAAATTCTCAAAGTTATCTTTTTGCTCCCACCTCCAAGCCTGGAGGGAAAGTACCTAAAGTTTATGATTTGATTTATGTCTAAGATCTAGCAAAAAGGTACTCAATATACAATATAAATCAGGTATAAGATGGGTATTTATTTTCTCCACACAAAAGAAATACTAGAAACAAAAACTCATAAGAACTTGTTGATAAAGTCTTAAAACATGAAACAGCATCCCATAACTCCTATTACATTCTCCCTTAGATCAACACTTAAAACATCAAAACAGAAAATAGTTTGTTACTACTATTGAATAGTCATTCATTCTCACTCATTTCCTCTTTATTGTGTGAAAAATTCCCTCAAGGGTCACATCATCTGGCAAATCAGAGCATGGCTTGAACTCGTCCTCCTCTCAATGGCCATCTTCTCTGAGAAGGGTGTAGTTAAAGGAAACTCCTCCTGCTGCCAGCCACTTCTGAGGGAACAATTTCTTAAAGCCAGCAATTTTTCAAAATTGCCTCGATAATGTCAATCATCCGTCTCAGTATTGCAACATCATCACTGAGGCTCAGAAAAATATACATAAACTGAAAAGATAGTCAGGTGGTTGAATTTCAGACTCAACCTCACATAGCTCATGCATGTATGCACTGCTGTGTGTGAGCAGCTGCCATAGCTGCCACAAAAGGAAGGGGAATGTAGAAAGGACCCCTTTCCTTCTTCAGGGAAGTTCAAGACAGAGTGTCCAAACACAACTTAGATGTGAAAGGAGAGCCTGTCAAAGGACAGAATCACTTCTTTTAATGTCCACTGAGTGGGCAGCTCTTAGTGGCTTAGTGGCCAATACCCTTTGATGTAGCCCCTAGACTCCACCTACTGCCATCATGGAGATCAAGGAACTGATACATCATATTGAAGTATTCAACACTGAGAAAATGCATCCCTGGAAAGAGCCTGGGGAACTCAGTTCTACTAATGCTCCAGTGGATTTCTTCTAGCTAGAGCAAGATCCTTGATTTTTCCCTATCACCTATACAAAGCCACTATAAAATAATACTTAGGAAAGAGGGTACTAACAACTGCATATGGTCAGAAAAGGTCTCAAGCAGGATCTGACACTGGACTTGAGCCTTTATGGAAAGTAGATGTTATAGGAGGCAGAGGTCAGGAAGAAGTGTCAGGAAAAGATAATATTTTTTCTGTCCCCATTCTCAATGTCATCATTCTCCAAGACTGTCCTCAGTCCTCCTTTTCTTTCTATAAGTGCTCTCTCATTCAGTGATCCCATTCAGTACCGTAGTTTTTACCTATCTTTTGTGCTGCGGACACTTCCCATAGATATCTATGTCAGCCCTACCCTTTCTCCCGATATATAATCATGTTTTTAAATATCTGATGGCATCTCAAACAAAACCAAATTTATCAGTTTTCCTCTGAACCTTCTTCTTGATTTTCCTCTCATCAAAGGAACAAATATTGCCTCTATTATATGTGCTTTGAGTCATTTTCGTCTCTTTTTTCCCATCAAACTCCACTTCTACTTAAAAACCAAATCATGCCAATTCTCTTTCTGAATTCCCCCATTTTCAGTTTTTTCTTAACATTCCATAGGCCAGGAGCATGGCTCAAGCCTTTATTATCTATTCCCTTGACTAATGTGAAAAAATGTTTTGCATGATACTGTGCATGCATAACCTACCAAATTGCTTGTCTTTTCAATGAATGGAAAGGAGAGGGAGTATGGGAGGGAATTTGGAACTCAATTTTTAAAAAATGAATGTTAAAAATTGTTTTCACATGTCATTGGAAAAAAAAATAAGATGCTATTTTTTAAATAGTCTCCCAATTGGTCTGGGCATGGTCTGTGGAGGTCCTGGGGTCTTGTCCAGTGGGTACACCATCACGGTGGATGTCAGGAAAATGCTTATGGCATATGGTAAAAGAGAATGTGAAGTCTGATCTAGACTAGACTAGATAAAATACAGACTTGAAAACTGTGTTGTTAAGCAAAATAGTCTCCTTAGCATGGCTTTTGTTTCTTTTGAGTGGAAGTACTTTCAGCTGTTAAGTGCTAAGCCCCAGGCCCAAAGCCCTATCAGGTGTGAAACCTGTGTGGGTGTAGATTAAAGACTTAAGAGGGGCCAACTCAGGAATCAATGGTCTCTGGTGGTTGAGGCAGGGCTTGAGAACGCCAGAAGCTCAGCTTCGAGGAAAGGTGAGCCAAGAGACAGTTTCAGTGGAAGCAGAAGCTGCTGCGGAAGCCAGAAGCTGTGGAGGCAGGAAGCTGCAGAAGCAGGGCTTACCTGTGTGTAGACCCAGGAGTGCGAGCAGGAACGTGAGGCCAGTAAAAATGATTTGGCTAAATACTATCTTGTTTTTCTGTGGCCTCCTGGTTACTCTTGTGATGTGGGCTTTCTGGGCCTGGAGTCTTTTTGTCAATATGTCGGAATGGGGAGGCTCGTTCACGGTTCTGCTGCGGTGGGGCCTAAATAAATTTCTTGTTGTTTTCTCCTTAGAGAACCTCTCATACCTTGCAATTTTGAACCATTCAAACATATACATGATTATATTTGAGATTATAAATTTGGCCTTCCTACTACAAAAGCCTAGTATTCAAAGAGCTTAAGCGACTTGCCCATGGTCCTATAATGATAAATGACAGAATTGATATCTGAACCCATGAGTTGCTGACTCTAAGCCCAGCCCTCTATCATTAACAGCACCTAGTTCAGTGTTTTAAACATTGTACATGTTTCCTAAATGACTAATGAACTTAATTAAGGCTAAAATGGTCAACTTTTATGAATACATAGAGATTAAATTATAATTTATATATTAAAAAGTCAACCCACAAGGATCCAGAATATAACATAAACCTCTAATATTTTTATTTAATGCTATTCTTCCTCAACAACAACAACAGAGAAAGGATACTCCTTGAGAGGGAGATTGTGTTTCAGTCTCGCAAGTTTTCTCACCATCTAACAATAGAGAATTCATCCACATATAGCGTGGTACCTTGGACTTGGAGTCAAAAGATACGAGTTGGAGTCCAGCCTCTGGGCATTGCTAGTTGTGATATTGAATAAATTACTTCTCTAGCATGAGCCTCAGTTTCCTCATTGGCAAAATGGGGGAAATAATGCCTATGCTACCTATCAAACAGGGTTGTTTATAGGGTCAAGTGAGATAATATATGAAGCACTTATTAATATGAAATAAATCTTCTTTCATGGCATATATTGTATTCATTTGGGAATCAGAATAATATAAGAGCTAATTATGAAAAGTGAAGCTTACATATTTTTCAGCCCAATAACTTTAAAATTCTCCATGAAAGACCAAAATATGAGTTTCAATAAAACCTAGTAAACCAAGAAACTGTAAATAATATGGGTGAAGAAGGCTTAAAATGTCAATACGTTTTATATAAGATTTCCCACTCAACTCTTCTACATTGAGTAAATAAGGAAGAGAAATTAAGCAAAGTGTTATCTTTCTAGTACTCATTGAAACTTTATCCTAGATTTAATGATAGCTTAGATACTTGAAGGACAGATAAAATATGGAAAGATTCTGTTTTAAATAACACTGCAGAATATATTTGTAAAGGTCATTTGAAAATTCTGACTTCTGTCTATTTACCTGACAAATGAAGATAATTGGAAAGGAAAATTACTAGGCTCTAACAAAAATAAGGGCAAGCAAATTTATTTAGGTAAAGTTAGAACAGTGAGCCTTCTTTCTGTTCATGCTACTTCCTAACCACAGATTCAGCATTATAGATGAACATATATTTTCAATTAAATTAAGCTAACAGACATTTGGTAGGCACTTATTACGTCCAATCATTGTGCTGGACGCTGTAATACAGTAGAATTGAGAGCTTTAATCAGGTTACAATTCAATTATCATTATAGCAAGAGGCCAGAGTGAAGTTAGGGGGTAGAGTTGGGACTCAAGAAGAGAGAAGAAAACATCTAATATCTACTGTGAGAAAGGTAAGAGGTGGCAGAATGGATAGCGTGCCAGGTCTGGAGTCAGGAAGACTCCAGCCTCAGCCACTTGCTAGCTGTGTGATGCTGGGCAAATCATGTAACTCTCCTAGCCTCAGTCTCTTCATCTGTAATCTATAATAATGAACTGGAGAAGGAAATGGAAAATCGCTCCAGTATCTCTGCCAAGAAAACCCCAAAAGGGGTCAAGAAGAGTTGGACATGACTGAAAAATGACGAAACAACAACAAAAAGGCGATAAAGAATCAATAAGTCATGAAAAGAATGATTATCATGCAGTAAGAAAGGCCCAGTTGAAACTGGACATTACACTCTGTAGTCACCCCAGGGAACATGGTTTTATTTTTTTTTTCTCATAAATGACAGCTTGGGATTAGGAAGAAAAGAGGCGAATGGAAAGAATGAGTTGGAGTGAATACCACTACTAGGTCTGTATCCCAAAGAGATCATAAAAAAGGGAAAGGTACCCACATGTACAAAAATATGTATAGCAGCTCTTTTTGTGGTGGAAAAGAATTGGAAACTGAGGTGATGCCCATCAATTGGGGTATGGCTGAACAAGCTGTGATATATGAATGCAATAGAATGTTATCGTGATATAAGAAATGATGAGGAGATGGACTTCAAAAAAACCTGGGAAGACTTCTATGAACTGATGCTGAGTGAAGTGAGCAGAACTAGAAGATTATTACACATAGTAGCAACAACATTCTGTGATGATCAACTATCATAGGCTTAGGTCTTTTCAGCAATGCCATGATCTAAGACAGTTCTAAATGACTCATGATGGAAAATGCTATCCACACCCAGAGAAAGAACTATGGAGTCTAAATGCAGATCAAAGAATACTCTTGTTTTCAATTTTTTTTCTTCCTCGTGGTTTTTCCCTTTGGGGCTGATTTTTCTTTCACAACATGATTAATGTGGAAATATGTTCAATATGATTGTACATGTATAACCTATATCAGATTGCTTGCTTTCTTGGGGAGGGGGGAGAGGATGGAGGGAGAAAAATTTAGAATTCAAAATCTTATAAAGGTGAATGTTGAAAGCTAAAAAACTAAAAATAAAAAAGCATCCAAAAAAAAAGAATTTCCTGGAGTTTAGGAATTCAGAGCTCAGAAGCAATAGGAGGTCCAAAAAATAAGTGAAACAGACATGGAATAATTTGGATTCCAAAACATTCAGTTTTTGTTTTGTTCTACTCCTTTCTTCTGTGATTAGCAAATGTCTTAAATAGTTGACTAAAAGGGTGCTTAATAATGCTAAGTGTATTTGTACACTCATGAATCATGGTAATCTTACCTATATTAGTTGGCTCATTTGCCTTTACTTAGGGTACTACTATGATCCCCTCTCCTTTTCTACCATGCGTACATAAAATCCTCCCTGCTCCAAGTAAGGCTATTCAACTTAAGGAGAGAGAAAAACAGTGAGAGGTAACAGTGACCCCAATCTGTAGCCATTCAACTAGAAAATATGATTAAATGAACAAGTTGACAGGTAAGAAGTTTACTCCAATAAGGTTTTAAAGAGCAAACAGTTGATTAAATCATTTCCATATGGCATCTCAGGGCTACCTCAATATTCCAGTGTTACATATAGTTTGGTGTGAACATTTCCCAGCCTGTGTCACGAAAGCAACCATCTAGATATGAATTTGAGGTTTGGATTTAGCTTACCCTCTAAATTGTCTCAAGGCCTGGTATTAACTGTGTACCATATTGGTCCAATTATAGGCTTTACTCTTAAAATGAGATCTAGTTAAATGGAAAAAATGCAAAATTACTATACTGAATAAAATGTTATGGAAAGTACATACACATATTTTGATGCCGACAAAGATGTTTTATTCATCTCTTTATCTTCATCATTTTTTGCTGTCATTGTATTATTAAAAGTATGGTTATAGGCCACCTCTTTTTATATGCCACATCTGTAGTCAAGGTTAATTCTATATTTGTATCACTAGGGTATTTAAATCAATTAAGATCATTTTTGTCCATGATTTTGTCTGTCAGCATCTTCTCCTGACTGCCCCTTCTTCTATTCCCACTTAGATTTTTCCTTTCTCCTTTTGGCACAAGTTACTTTTATTCTGTTCTACCTGAGCTTCAAATATTTCTTTCAAAGTATTTTGGGATAAGATCAGTGGAAAAAATGCTTGATTACTGAAGGAGAAAAAAAAGTTGGGATAATTTTTTTAAAGAATCCTTCTTGATCTTATTGGTGACTTTTTCTAAAAGAGATGTTTGGCAATACACTAATCAAATTATATGTTCAGTTTTTAAAACCACAAAGTAATTTAACAGAGGACATTATTCTTGTGCTGTTTCAATAATCTTTCTTGACAAATTTCAATATTTTCCCCTAAATATACCATTTCACCTAAACAAAAATAATTTTATATTTCAGAGAATGTCAAAGTTCAAAAGGACTTTAGAGATCGAATAGACAAATCCCTCCCATTTTACAGATAAAGAAAATGGATACTAGAGAGATCAACTGTTGTGCCAATGGTGAGATAGTGAGGAAGATACCAAGACTTGGACTCAGGTCTTCTGAAAAAGTAATGCTCTCTTTCGTGCCCAGCACTTGGCTAGAGGTCTTTTTCTTTCAACACAAATTTCAGAACTTTACAAAAATGAGTTAAGCCTTAATTAAAAAAAAATATAATAGAATTCATAGAAATGAAAGAGAGCTTAGTGGCCATTTTACAGATGAGAAAATTGGGGCACAGGGAGGTTAGGTGATAGGTAGTAAGCATCAGAGGCAGGAACCTCTGCCTCCAGGTGCTCTAAAATGTGACCAAAATTGTTTATTGCAAATATTTTATTGCTTGTTTATCCTTAAGTACTTTAGCACTTTTTCTGGCTTCCCTTTGCTCTCTCAGTGCTTTGTTGTATGCCATATTCATCTATATATTTGTTGAACTTCACTCCTGGTGCACCCTCATCAGATCCTAAGATTGTTGGAGGCAAAGACTGAACCAACGATGTAATTCATCCACCACTTATTAAGCAACTAGTCTGTGCAAAGAATTTTGCTATGCTGTGAAGACATAAAAACCAAAATCTAAACAGCCCTTTATCTCAAGGAGTTTACATCATACTGAAGATGTTAAAAAGAGGTGCCCTTGTTGTCATTGTTGTTCATCCTTCATTTTTTTAGGAAGACCAATGACATCACTAATAAGTGAAGTATTGACTTGCTGTGAAGGATTTGACTCCAAGTTGCACAAAATCATCAGCCTCACTTTCTCTTTCAGAGTTAGTTATGTCCAGCAGCAAGACAAAAGTCAGGATGACTAGCAACAGCTCAGGGTACAGTGGGTCACCTTGACATCATCATTGTCTCACCAAGCTCTAAGCACACCACAGCATTTGCTTCAGCTGCCTTCATGGCCTTTGGAACAAATTGTTCTCATCTGTCCATTGTCCCAGGAGTCTTGGGATAGGCATCCCCTAACTCATGAAAGGGTTTAAAGCTAGACTGGAGAGCTCAAAAGAGGTGTCTGTGAGAAGATAATGAGTTGTAGAATCAAGATTTGGATTCAGACATCCTGACACAATCAACCTTTGTCAAATTTGGATGGGGGAGGGCATACAAAATGGACACAGATAAGAAAATATAAAGCATATGCAAATTATAAACCAGCTAATTTTGAGAGGGAATGAGCATTGGTAACTGGTGTTGTCAGGAAAGACATTCTGTAGGAGGTGGTACTGAAGCTGAGCTTTGTCCACAGCTAGGGATTCGAATCAATCCATCAAATAATCAACAGAGATCTATTAATTCCCTCCTACTTGCCAAACACTGTGCCAGTCACTGGGATACAAAAACAGAAGGAAACATAGCCCTTACCATCAATGAGCTTATAGCCAAGCAGAGGGAAACAATAGGTATGCTACTATCTACAAAATAAAGTGCTCACTCAGGCCATTTTCAGACATAGCAAACTGAGAATTAACATGGTAGGAACGGTGGATAAAATACAGGACTGAAGTCAAGAGGGTCTGAGTTCAAAGCTAATCTCTGACATATTACTGAGAGTAAATCTCTTAATCGATTTGAACCTGGAATAACTCCCCAAGCCTTAAATGCTGTGCAGTAAACAGGCTGCAGTCAATGTCTACACCAATGAAATCATAGCTTTTTGATATGATTATATAGATTGCATATAGTTGGTGTTAATTATGGATCCATCCTTGAGTTCTTCAGACAGTTATTTCTCTCAGCATTCCTGAGCTCCCATAACCAATATTTTACCGGAAGACATGGAACACAAATGCCCCTGATGAATTGTACATGAATATCACACAGCAGGCCATGTGGAATTGCTTGGTGGGTATAAGCTGGCTGTAATATATAATAAATGAGAAATATTGAAAAAGAGCATAAAAGATGTCATCATGGAAATGCATAACAGAAAAAACAATGCACTGATGATGTGCGATGTGTGAAGAAAGAGGGATGAATGAGTTCTAATGATATCCTTGCAAAGCTTTGATAGAGACAAAGGAGAATGAGCGAACTCCCTGGTGTAAACTTCTTGGAGGACATGGACAAGTGACATAGGATGGGCAGGTAATGATTGGTTAAGATCTATATTGCTAAGCCAATATAGATCCTTTGGAATATGTTGTGTCTACTGTATATTTAAATTATTATTCTCATATTTTTATTTTTATTGTTATATTACAGATTATTATTTTATATATTACATTACATTACATTATATTATATATTATTTTTATTCATAGCATTTTATATTATATATTTTATAATTATAAAATATTGTTATTTTAAATTTACTGTATATTTAAATTTGATAATATCTGTGTTTAACTTATCTCCCCCGTTCAGTATTATTTGAGAGGTGAAGAAGGGAAATAACTTATTTTGCTAAGTAGATAATTGTTATGCTGTCCTATAAGGGGAAGAGAATAAATACTTACATAGCACCTACTATGTACCAGGTACTGCACTGAGTGCTTATTAAGAAATAAATATTATCTCATTTAATCTTCACAACAACCCTGCAAGGTACTGACTATGATTATCCCCATTTTACAGTTGAGAGGACCAAGGCAAGCAGAGGTAAAGACTTGCCCATGGTTGCACAGCTAGTAAGTGACTGAGGCTGAATTTGAACTCAAGTATTCCTGACCCCAGGCCCAGATTTCTATCCACTGAGACACCAAGCCTGTAAAGCAAGGTTTCTTAATTTTTTTGTCTCCTGTATACCTTTGGCATTCTGGTGAAGCCTATGGACACCGTCTCTGAAAAAAATATTTTAAATGCATTAAATAAAACACATAGGATTACAAAGTAAAAACAATTATGTTAAAATACAGATTAAAATATACACACACACACATACACACACACACATATATATACACATACATAGATCTCAGATCAAGAACCCCTGAGATAGATAGATAGATAGATAGATAGATAGATAGATAGATAGATAGATAGATAGATAGATAAAAAAACAACTTTATCAATGCTAAGCAAAAGTCTGAATAAAGAGCATGCTGAGCATTTTTTAAAAATTGGTATTTTGCATAATATTTTTGGAGTTTATATTTTTAGAGTGAAATTTGGTTGTTTATTTTGAATGTTTAGTTGTGGTTTTGTTTCTTTATTTGATGAATAACAATACTGTCTTTTATGAAGTGCACAGTCAGAAAATGTCCCAGGCTCAGGCTTCTTTCCCTGTATGTTTCCAGGGATTACTTCGATGTGACTGTCAAAAAGGAGTCTGTTTCCTCCAGAGCTGTGATTAGCAATTCTGGCTCCCAGAATTGATGTTGGTGGGAGGAGAGCAGAGGGAAAATAGCATCAGGCAACTCTCTGAAAGACACAAAATGGGCAGAGGGATGATGCAGAGGAACATTCTCCCCTTCCCTCACTCCCACCCTACTGGACAATCTCTAGAAGGAAGAGTTTGGGCAGGCACAGGGCATAGAAATGGTTTGCTCCCTTGGGTTGAAGTCCCAGAGAGTTATCGTAAGGAAGAGGCAGAGGTAGTGAGAGTGCCAGGTGGGGATCAAGTGGACACACACTAGGAGATAGGATGCGACACTCATAGCATAATTGTTCAAAGTCTGAAGTAGCCAGAAGTGAGAAGCTGCTGCAGAAAACAGTGTGCCCTAGTCAGGAATCTTCACCCTGAGTAAGGCCAAGGAAGAGCCAGGGAAGAAGGTGGTGCACCAGTGAGGAGGAGGGTCCTTTATGGAGTAACATAGACTCCAGGAGAGAGAAGCTAGTGAATAGAATGCTGGTCCTGGAACCAGGAAGATTCATCTTCTTTAGTTCAAATCCAGCCTCAGACACATCCTAACTGTGTGGCCCTAGGCAAGTCACTTAACTCTATTTGTCTCAGTTTCCTCATTTGTAAAATGAACTGGAGAAGGAAATGGCAAATTACTCCAATATCTTTGCCAAGAAAACCCCAAATAGGGTCATGAAAATCAGATGTGACTGAAAAATGATCCCCAAACAAACAACAGATTCTAGGATAGGATTCTTGTGGTACAGCCATACCAGAAATATCCAGGAAGAAGTAAAAGATGGGAAATCAGATGGATATCTGATCACCATTGATCCAGGTAGATTGGGCAACACATGGGGGTACATGGCAATAGGGCAGAACCCTCATGGTAGAAGGTTGGCCCCAGGAGAGGTGCAAGACCCTCTTGGTGCCTTTCAGTTGAGCCCCCTCACACACACAATTAGCTCTCATGGGGTGCTTGGGTCCTGTGCTTGGACCCCAATTCTAAAATCACATTTCTCCCTAGCCTCAAAACACTGTCGCCTCCAGCCCAAGGAAAGCATGCCCAAGCAAAACATTTATATCTCGTCCTGATATAGTAGCCAGCCACACCTATAGAATTTATTAGTTTGAATTGGCTGTGTACTGGTTCATAGAGATATGTACCACTCACTGACCTATCATATGTATCCTAGACTTAGATATAAGCACATTTCCTTTGTTTATCTTGGCTAACTAGACATTGATGGGGCAACCTGGGTATTTCTCAGTCAGCCCTGACCATTGATTGACTTAGTGATGTTTCAGGCCTAAAAACATATCTCCATGTAGCCTTCCCCCTCTCCCCACCCCGTGGGCTATTTCCCGGTGAACTCTGGGTAAGATACCTGCATAGTAGATACAAAAAGTACATGTTCATTTAAGAACCCATCACTCTTCAACCACTCCCTAATCCTGCCCTGAATCACTTAGCATATTTGGCACATGTTTTACTATAGTTTACCCTATATAAACCTTAACTGTACCATTCTAAGTTTGCAGGTTCCCTAAGAACTCTTGCCTGCTGAAAAGCATGGCAATAAATCTTTGCCACCTTGACTTAAAAAAAAGTTTGAGTCCATGAATTCATTCCAGACGGCCCCAATCCTGTCTGGTAACTCTAGTCTTGGGGTTCTTGTATCCCTCCTAACCCTTGCCAAAGACATAGAAGAATGCTATGGGTAGAAACCATAATTAGAGTTCTGGATTAATTCCACTTATTCCTTCTTAATTCAAAATAATTGTAACAATACACATTTATACAGTACTTGTTAGCTTATAAGCAACTATTTCAATATATCCCTATAAGAAAGGCAGTACAAGTACAATGATGAAACTCTGACTCAGAGACTTTACACACACATGCACACACACTCACACAGGAAAGAACTAGACATATGGAAACTAAGGACTCATTCATATAGCTTGGTTCTTATGTTTACTACCTGTTTTAACTTTGGCATCATCTCGTCAGTTTTCTCAATTATAAAATAAGAGAGATCAATTAGATGACCTCAGAAGCCCCTTCTGGCTCTAAAGCTATGATGTTATGACAGCAATATCAATCTCAGCAATACTCCCTGACTTCAAGTTTTTCCCTGCACCAAACTACTCCTAGGTATATGGTATTGATAGCTAATTTTGTAGTGTGTTCACAATGATTTGTTAATTGATTTCCTTAGGGTCACAATCTAATAAATGGGGAAAAGGATACTTGAACACAGGTCTTCATTTTCCAATTCAGTTCAATTCAACAAACATTGGTTCTGTTACTGTACTTTGCTGGAGCCCAGTACAATGTCTTTCCATTTTTTTCTTTTGTCCAGTATTGCAAAGTAATTGGAAAGTATGTTTTTCAGAATGCTCGCTTCACAGGGTAGGTTCCTTATTGGATATTCTCAGCGGCACTGAGACTGGCCAGGGGGAAATTGCACATGAATGCTGCATTAGAGTCCTCTGTAACTGTGCCATTCAAATTACAATTCAAAATATGTTTATGAGGGAGTCCAAAAATATAAAACACAAGCCTTGCCCTCATTGAGTTTACTGTCTAGTAACCTCCACGAGAACTCTGTTCTCAATAAACTTGGGATGACATGTTACAGATGAATTGGCAATGCTGAAGATAACCAGGTCGAGTGCCAGAATTCCCTCTTTAAAAAATCCTTCACGTTTCATCACCCCAATGCAGAGGCAAGCGCTATTAAACATCAAATTAGACTCCAGGGCAATTTAATGCTGGTGTGTATGTTGAGAGGTAGCTACATGCTATGCATCAGCAAATACACTGGGCTACCTCAACAAATCTGTTCAGAAAGAGTAGGAGGAAAGCAATGTTTGATGGCTCTAGAAAAAATTTCTCAATTCTTTTATTTAAAAAAAAATCTTTGAAAAGGTCTTTCAGCTTGTTAAAATGGAATGTAGGAAATCCCCAGAACACAGGCTTTCTATCTGTTGATTACTCCAGAGCAAAGGATGGCTGTCTTATTTAGCAGATGTATGGGGCTGCTTCATGGCTCTGCTTCAAGAGTGTCAAGGGATTGATTGCCACCTGGAAGATGAGCCTTTTAATTAATTTGGAGTGAGAAAGAGCTGACATCAAAGAGAGAAACCAATACTGCAGATAGAGAAGTCCTTTTTGCATTGTCCTGAAAGCATCAGAGGGAGTCAAAATATATTCACTGAATTGAAAATGATTTAAGAATGCTCCGGAACATGGCCTTGGCAAGATTTAGAGTAAGGAGATAACGCAAGTCTCTGTTTATGATTGTTTCCCCATTTTTGTGGTGTGCTACTTTTCCCCACCAATCCAGAGGCAAAATCTGCTCCCTGAAAAAAGAATCTGATGTCAATCATTAACTCAGTGCATTTCAGTCAATGTATGTCTCTCAGAGGTAATACTAGTGGTGGGATGAAAACTTCTGCTCCCTGTTAAAGTGATTCTGGGTAAAAGTCACTATACCATCTCTTTATCCTATGACTCAGGGTTTGCTTTGTTAGCCACATACCCAAAGAAGTAAAAGACAAAAAGGAACTCTTCCTATATACCAAAATTTGTAGAGCACTTTTCATGGTTATTAAAACCTGGGAGCAATGAAAGTGGGTGTCAAGCAATTGGGAAGTAATTGAACAAATTGTCTCTCTGCCTCTGTCTCTGTCTGTCTGTCTGTCTGTCTGTCTGATCTGTCTCTCTGCCTCTCTCTGTCTCTCTCTGTCTCTCTCTCTCAGAGAAGGGGCAGAAGAAGTAATCATCCTCAGGATGCCAAGCTGTCATTAAAAACATTAGCTTTAGTGATTCCCCAGCCCTAACCCTGCCTATGGGGTCTTACATAAGTAAATATAAATCATTTACAATGTAGACATAAAATAATGAGGGGAGGGGGATTAGCAACTGAATGGATCGGCAAAGGACTACTTTAGGAGGTGTCTGAGCTTTGAAGGAAGCTAGTGATTTTAAGATGCAGAGGTGAGGAGGGAGTAAATTCCAATCAGGAAAGGACAATGTGTGCAAAGACAGAAAGATGGGAAATATGGTGTCATAAATAAGGAATAGCATATAGGTTATATTAGCTGCATTGGAGCTTGTATAGGGGAAAATAATGACCAATAATCCTAGAAAGATAACTTGAAGCCAATTCGTGAAGGGTTTTAAATGAAAAACAAAAATAAAGTAGTATATTATATTGGAGGCAATAAGAAGTCACTGGATCTCTTTGAACAGGGGAATGTCATGGTTAAACCTGTGATTTAGGAATATTACTTTCATAGTTTGTGGAGGGTGAAATTGAAAGGAGAGAAACTTCAGGCAAAAAGATCAATTAGCAGCCTATTGCAATAGTCCAGGTAAAAGGTGATAAGAACCATAACAAGGGTGGTGGTCATGTGAGTGGAGACATGGGATGCATATAAAATACATTGTGAAGGTAAATTTGATAAGATGACAATTGTCTGAATGTGGAAGTGGGGTGAGGAAGCGTGAGAAATTGGGGAGAAATTGGAGTTTTTGAATTTTCATATCTGGAAGGCTGGTTCGTATTTCCCTACAGAAATAGGGAAGTCGGAAAGAGAGGTGAGTTTTTAAGAAAGATAATAATAGAATTCTCTTGTAAATCCATTTGGTCCTAGAATTTTTTTTCTTTGGGAGTTCATTTTTGGCGTGTTCAATTTTTTTTTTCTGAATACTTGATAATGAACTCTATTTTGGAAATGTTGATTTTGAGATGCCTATGACATATCCAATTAGCAACGTCCAAAAGAGATATGACTGAAGTCCAGGAAAGAGAGTAGGGCTGGATATAAAGATATGAGAGTCATCTACACAGAAATGGTAATTTAATCCATGAGAGCCAATGAAGTCTCAAAGAGAGTGTAGAAAGAAAAGAAAAGAGGACCTATGACAGAGACTTAATATATACCTATAGCAAAGGAGACTGAAAAGAAGTAGCCAACAGGTAGGAGGCAGGAAGAGAGAGAGAGAGAGAGAGAGAGAGAGACAGAGAGAGAGAGAGACAGAGAGACAGAGAGACAGAGACAGAGAGAGACAGAGACAGTCAGAGACAGAAACAGAGACAGAGACAGACAGAGACAGAGACAGGAAGAGAAGGAGGGAGGTAGAGACAATCCATGAAAAACCCATAGAGTATATAAGAATAAAGGGCAGTTAACAATGTCAGATGCTACAGAGCAATGGGGAAAAATAAAGACTCAGGATTCAGAAAAAAAGCCACAATGGATTTGATAATTAAGAAACTTTATAGAAAGCAGTTTCAGCTAGGTGATAAAGATGGAATCCAGATTGCAAAGAATGAAAGTAGAGGAAATAGAGACAAACTGTATGCACAGTTTTTTGGTTTTCTTTCAAAATGGTTTGGCTATGTAATGTTAAGTAGGGTGGGACTTTTTTGTTATCTTCTCTTTTGGAATGCTAAGGCCATCAGGTGTCTTTGATTGAGTCTTGCCTTTGTTTGAGTCAAAAGTCTTTGATTGGATTGAGTCTTTGACCTGCTTAAGCTACCAGAAGGCTTAAGTCACACAGGTTTGAGGCACATGGTTGTGATGCATGCTTGGGACACACTCTGACCCTGAACCGGGTATATAAGCTCTAAGGTTGCTGTTTTGCTTTGGGGCTCTCACTCATTGGAATTGTGTCACGTGATTTGACTAGACAAGACTCTGGGTCAGCTGCTGGAGCCCCTTGACTTTGAAAACCCAGATGTTGGTGCTTCTCTCTGGTAACTGTATATATTTGTGTTTATTTGCTCTATTTATATAAAGTATGCTTGTAATTTCTGTTTACATTCCCTCTGAAGTTCAGGATGCTGGCTTTTTCCACAGAACTAAGTGAACCACATATGTATGTTTCATTACACTGATATTCCTAATCCCTTAAAGTTGCTTTCCTTAGAAAAGAAGATCAAAGAACCTGTGCTAGCAGCCTTCCTGTGTGCTTTTGTTGTTGGTCTTTCACCCCCACAACAGCTGCTAGCAACATTGCTGTTACAGACTATGAAAGAGACAAGTGGTAAAACAGTTTTAAAGGATGGTAGGATGTATTATGAAGGCAGAATTTATGATTTCAAAGAGAATCATATATATGTCTGAACGGTTCAGAACCGCAGGATATAAGGAATTCTCTAAGTAGAAGGCAGAAGAATTAAAGCATTTATTCAGGCTCTGAAGTAACAGACCCATGAACCAGCCTCCCCATTTTGATATTTTGATCAAAAGCTTCCAGGCCCAATAAGTCCACCTCACAAGAGTAAACAGGGGGCCACAGAAAAACATGACGGTATTAAACCAAATCATATTCATGATTCCCTTCTCCAGTAAGAAGATTACCCACTGGCCTCGAGTCCTTGCTCAGCACTCCTGGGTCCACATACGGGTTGGCTCTGCTTCCAGGTCAGCTCTGCTTCCACAGCTCCTGCTTCAGCTTCGGCCTTATCTTCAGCCTAGGCCACAGCTGTCTCTGGTTCCAACAGAAAATCAATCTTCAAGCTGTCTTCTCTCCTCCCATAGAGCCTTTGACATCATCAAGCCTTGTCTGAATGACCAGAGCTTATTGGTTCTTGAGTTGGCTCCTCCCCTTAGGACCCTGGGAGGCTCACACCCACATAGATTAGGTCAACATCTAATAGGGCATGGCTCTGGAGTTAACACCACCCCTCAGCCAGCCCCACCTTGGGCCCCACCTCAGTCATCAGTCCACACCCACATAGGCTCCACACCCAACAGGGCTCTGGGCCTGGGGCTTAGCACCCAGCAAGGCTTAATGAAACACACTGAGCCACTCAAAGAAAACAAAGGCCATTTTGCTTACCAACACATAGGATCAAATAAAGAATTTTTAAAGATGGGGAAGGCCTAGGGAGGTTTGTAGACAGCATGGTCTGAGCTAACAGAGAGGGAGACATTAAAGGTTGAATGATGAATTTTGGGAAGCCATTTGCTGGACAAGACAGAAGTGGATGTGATCAATGGTATAAATAGAGAGGTCAGATTTAGTGAGAAGAGTCACTTCCTGGGGTAAAGGAGGAAAAAAATCAAGAGTGATGGCAAAAAGTCTTAAGATTTAGAGTAGAGGAGAAAGAGCTCATGACAAATGGCCTCTTATCTCAGTAAAGTATTAATAGAGGTTCTGGACTGAGAAGGTAGGAAAGGAAAGAAAACAAGTATTAGAACAGTCATTTTGAAAAATGTTATATTCAGCTGTAGTAGATTTGGTCAGGATAGTTATGTGACTTCTTCCAGGAGGGATGTACAGCAAATTAGCAGGAGTTAAGGAGATATGTGGTGGGGGTAAGGAGGTGTGTAGGGAAGAAATTATCAATAAAGGCTGAAACTTGACAATGTGTGAGCAGTGTTAAGAGAGGGGCAAGGAATTTGGGAATAGAGGACATTGTAAAGTCAAATTGTTTAACTATAGAGTCAAAATGGAGAGAAGGAAGGAAAGTGAAGCCCAATACAGGCAATATCTTGTGATAATACTGAAGGAAGGTGGGGCTAGAGGTGACAGTAAGAACAAATAGGATTAGAAGTAGTTAGTCATAAGGAGACGTAGAATGAACAGAAATTATAGTGTTAGAAAGGAATTTCAGGGAGAAGATTCTGGGAAGACGGCAGAGTAGGTCAGAAAAGTCCAAGCTCTCAAGATTTTCCCCTACAATAGCACCTCAGGAAGAACATAGAATGGTAAAAATAAATAAGATTAGGGGCAGAACAGTGGTCTTTCTAGGACAAATAGGGAAGATCTGAAGAAAAATTCCAGGATGATGTTTGGTCCCTGTCAAGAGTAAACACCTCCAGGCTAGGACAGTTTACACAGCAAGAAACAAGCCCTGAGGTTAGCTGGGTTGGGAGGGTGCCTTGGCTCCAGACACAGGAACTTTTACCCCTGGAACAGTGAGAGGAGTTGGATGTCTTAGCCAAAGATCAAGGGAACTTCTGCTGATAAGAAAAGCCAGATCCAGGGGGGCGGAGCCAAGATGGCGACTGGAAAGCAGTAACTGGCGTGAGCTCCCCTCCAAGTCCCTCCAAAAACCTATGAAAAAATGGCTCTGAACCAATTCTAGAACTACAGAACCCACAAAGGGGCAGAGGGAAGCAGGACTCCAGCCCAGGGCTGCCTGGATGGTCTCGGGGTAAGGTCTGTCCCGAACAGAACTCCCAGCCCCCAGCTGAGGGGAGCGGAGCTGAGCCAAGCAGAGCCCAGTGCGGGAGGCGGGGCGGCGCGGGGCAGCAGACCGCGGACCCACGAGACCTGGAGTGGAGCCGAGGGTACCCGAGCTCGCAGAATTAATGAGCTGTGGCAT
>CM053624.1:201385547-201423433 GCA_028646595.1 Phalanger gymnotis | reverse complement strand
TGCCTAGTTATACCTGGAAGTTATATGGGATGCCATGCCTTCTTGGGGAGGGGGGGGAGGGAGGGAAGAAAATCTGGAACCCAAAATTATGTAGAACTGTATGTTGCAATCTAAAAATAAAAAAAAAAATGGAAAAAAAAATTTATGTTGATTTGAGTAATTTAACCAAGGTCACATGGCAGGTAAGCAGAAGTGAGGCTCAAAACCAAGTCTTCTGATTCCCAATCTGGTGCTTTTAAAGATCTTTACAATACTGATGAAGAGACAAGACCAGAACACACACACGTGTGCAAGAACACACACACACACACATACACACAGACTTTCACCATGCATAGACAATCCCTTCACAATGTTTTTGCATTTAAATTGTTTGATCTGTCCTTTCTTTTGCTCCACTAAGCATCCCCTTGCAGCTTTCACATGTAATTCCAACCCTACTCACAGGCTTCTTAGAGCCACTGGAATGTGGATGACTGAACTCCAAGATTAGTGTACTGAAAGGAAAGATGAGGTGTAGCCTGAAAAATGAAGGGGCATTCGTGCAAGATTTGGAAAAAAAACATTGGACTTCTCATTCTTTTGAAATTGAGGAAAACATAGTAAGCACTAAAATGAGCAACAAAGATATGATTGAAAAATCTATTAGAAAGAAAAGAAAGAAGTTCTATCAAAGAAGGAAACATTCAAAAGAGACTTTCAAGAACAGCAACCGAGACTCAGTTATCAATATTTGTGCATTTGGGAAGACAAAGTAAGGGCTTCAGAGTCAAGATTTCAGTAAAACCTCATATTCTTCCCATTGTATATTATATATAATGTATATGTACATGTATAATATATCGTATATGCATGTATTATGCTATAGTACATATAATTATATATAATAAAATATAATGTATAATTTCCAAAATATCATAAATTGAATCAAAGTATAACTTTACAGAACTCTTTAACTAGACTATCATCTATTATACTTTATTACCTGTTGTACTTTATTAATAAGGTCAGCTAGGTGGCACAATGGATAGCGCCAGGCCAGGATTCAGAAAGATTCATCTTCCTGAGTTCAAATCTGGCCTGAGACGATTATTAGCCTGAGCAAGGGTAGTGTGTGATCCTGTACAAGTCACTTAACCCTGTTTGTCTCTTTTCTTTATCTATAAAACGAGCTAGAGAAGGAAATGGCAAACCATGCCAATATCTTTGCCAAGAAAACCCCAAAGAGGGTCATGAAAAGTCAGACGTGATTGAAATGACTGAACACCAACAACTTTATCAACAAAGCATATTATAAACACTGAGTAAAGACATTGTTAAGAACCAAATCTGTCTCATTTTTGTCTTTGCATCTCCAGAATTTTCCACCATACCTGGCACATAGTAGGTACTTAATAAATGTTTGTTGATAGAATGATTCTGGGATATACTCATTCCAGACAACCAGTAGGATCATTTCAAGGGAGTAACATATAACTTCCTCTTTAGAGATGCTTTCATCTTCAGGGATACTCAAGATGTTGATAAACATGTTACATGTTTGTGACTGTAACAGCCAATAGAATACTTTAGGTAGGGTTGCAAAGTTCTTTCTAGCACATAGTTTCACTTCAACTTCACAATAACACTGCAGGATAGGTGGTGCAAACTTTACTATTCTCATTTTGCACATAAAGAAATTGAGGCTAATAAAGATGAAGTCACTTGTTCACAATAACAGATTACAGAAAGTGGTAAAGTCTTGATTCTGACCCAGGTCTTCTCAATCTAAGTGTGTTTTCCATTATATTATGTTGTGACTTTATATCCCTAAAACATTATTAAAAACTAAGAGAAATAATGATCTTCCAGGAACAATGGTCTATTTTTAATGGGTACTATTTTAGACTGCTAGAGAGTAGGAGTGGGGATATGTATTCATGCATTCCTGAAAATTAAATATAAAATGTGGAGAAAGAAAATAGATTATATTAGCAGGCACAACCAACATAAGAACATGTATCAACTCAGGAAGGGGTAGGAAGGGAAGAAAGCTGAGAAAGGTGAATCTTATCAGTAAAGAGGTGTTTTCCTATTCCCTTCTTTTCCCTGAATGTGATTTTATAACACCCACTGAACTGTCTCCAAAGGAGAGAGAATCACTGAGAAAATTAATTGAAATGATTAATAGCCTCGGCAAGATAGTATGACATAAAATAAATCTACAAAAGAAAATCACCACTATTTCTTTAAATGCTAACAAAATTCAGGAAGAAATAGAAATTTTATTTAACAGAATTGCAAAATTCATATCTACAAGTGAACCTATCAAAACATACAAAAGTATACAAATATAATAATATACAAAAACAATAAAGACAAATAACTGCAGAGATAACAATGGTTCATGGGTAGACTGTGACAATGCAAGCTAAATGTAAATATTACTTAGTTTACTGCTTTAGTAAAATATCAACCAAATTATCAAGTCAATTTTTCTCAAATAACAGAATAATAACAAAATTCATTTGGAAGAAATAGAAGTCTAGAATGTCAAGGGGAATAATGGGGGAAAGTAAAAGTAAAAAGGGTATAAGATTTCCAGATGTAAAATTGTATTATATTTGGAACTGATTTAGCAAAGCAGAAAAACAGATTATTGGAACAGACCTAGATAAGCAAAAATACAAAAGTTAACTGAACATTGAAACTCAACGTGTGGTAAATTTAAGAATATAAATTTCTGGGAAGCAGACACTCTCTTTTTGACAAGAACTACTGAAGAACTTGAACATAGTTGTTGGGAGAAATTAGGTTTAGACCGCCATTTTATACCAGCAGCCACATATAAATTCAAAATAGATGTGTGAATATAAAAAGTTATGGCATTAAAAAATCATGAGAACAAAATTGTCTATCTCTCATTTCTATGCCAAAGGTAAGAACAAGTTAAATGAGGGATAGAGATCATAAAGTATAAAACCAACAATTTTATCTATATAAACTTGAAGAGCTTTTGCAGAAATAAAATACAGAAATGGCAGAATCAGAAACATATTTGCCTTAAATATCAACAATTAATATCTCATCTCCAATATATGTAGGGTCCACTATAACAAGAGACATTTCCCAATAGATAAATAAACAAATGATAAAACGAATTTTTTAAATGGAGAGCCACAAGCTCTAAATTACAACATGAAAACATACTAAAAATCACCAATATTAAGAGGAACACACATTTTAAAAACCTCCGAGGTTTTACCTTAGACTATGAAATTAGTAAAATGACAAAAGATGGGAACAGTCATTGTTATAAATGTTGTGGAAAATTCCAATGCATGGTTGGCAATTATGTAAAGTAGTCTAATGGTGTTAATATCAATTTGGCATTTTGCAAGAAAAGTGACTAACTTTTTTGATCCCTGGACTTAGCTATCCAACTAATAAATATATGCCATCCAACAAGTCAAAGGTAGAAACAAAGCCCTAATATAAATGCTAAAATATTCATAGGCAAATTCTTTGTGGTAGAAAAGAACTAGAAACAAAATGGTTGCCCATCAATTAGGAAGTAGGAGGGGGAGGAAGACTATAGTAAATTATTATATGCCATATCATTATGAAATAAGATCCAATCATTATGAAAGAAGATGATAAATAGTTCATGGAAACAAGGGAATTTTTGTATATGGTGATTTAGAACCAAGGAGCTAGATGGTGCATGGATAGAACGCCGGGCCTAGAATCAGAATGATTCATCTTCATGAGTTTGAATCTGACCTCAGACACTTACCAGATGTGTCGCCATCAGCAAGTCACTTAATTTTGTTTGTCTCAGTTTGTCTCATCTGTAAAATGAGCTGGAGAAGGAAATGGCAAATCACTCCAGTATCTTTGTGAAGAAAACCCTAAATGGGGTCACAAAGAGTCAGGCATGACTGAAATGACAGAACAGCAACAATATATAAATGGAAAGATAACTAAAAAGCTGAGATTATATATGTGTGTGTATGTGAGTGTATGTATGTATGTATGTATTTAGATGTCATCACTTTATTTTAACTTGTTCCTTTACAAAAGGGAAGATTTGATCTGGAGGAGATGGGAATGAAGTCATTAATGTAAAAACAAAAGACATTATTAGAAATGATGTTTAAAATGTAACCATCTAGTCCACCAACCAAGTTCTCTCCCCTCCAGGGTTGATATCCTTCGACTTTCATATGGCAATGACTTTACCATCTGTGATAGGAAGGCCGAATTTATAATCTCAAATATAATCATGTATATGTTTGAATGGCTTGAAATCACAAGGTATGAGAGATTCTCTAAGTAGAACACAATAAAACATTTATTTAGGCTCCACAGAAACAGATTCACGAACCAGCCTCCCCATTTCGACACTTTGATCACAAGCTTCCAGGCCCTATAAATCCGCCTCACAAGAGTAACCAGGAGGCCACAGAAAAACAAGATAGTATTTAGCCAAATCATATTTACTTGCCTCAAGTCCTTGCTCACACTCCTGGGTCTACACATGGGTCAGCTCTATTTTTGGGTCGGCTCTGCTTCCGCAGCTCCTGCTTCAGCTTCGGCTTTCTCTTCAGCTTCAACTGTAGCTGTCTCTGCCTCTGGCGCCGCCCCTTCCGCCACACTCTCCAAGCTGTGTCCCAGCTAGCTGACTGCTTCCTCTCTCCTTCAGCTCTTAACTCCTGTCACCAACAACCTCTCCAACTGCCTCCCCACTGCTTCTCCAACTGCCTCCACCTGCCTCTAACTGCCCCTTAGCTCTGCTCCAGCTGTTCCACAAGCTCCTCCCACCACAGGCTTCTATTGGCTCCAGTGCTAGCCACTGCCCCCAGGGTCCTGGGAGGCTCACATCCACATAGGTTCCACACCCAACAGGGCTCTGGGCCTGGGGCTTAACACTTAGCAAGGCTCAAGGAAATACACTGAATTACTCAAAGAAAACAAAGACCATTTTGCTTGTCAACACACCATCCTACTTAGTAGATTGTAGATTGTGAATTTAGAATCGGAAGTGATGTTAAAGCTCATCTAGTCCCACCCCCCTTTCTTCTATAAAAACTGTCCCACTCTCATAGAAGTGATAAAAAGCATCATGATAAAAGCAGCACATTTATTTTAGGTACTAAAATATTTGATGTTTTGATTTAATTGGCCACATAAAATGAGGTCTCCAACTCAAATTGACCCCATGGCATTTCACCTTTCTCTGACTGATTCATGATAAGGTGGCACTAACAATATTTGGCACATTACTAAGCAATAGGTTTTCTATTTGTGACTCAGTTTACTTCATTAAGACAATGAAAATCAATAAATTTTTTTTTCAAATCATAACTTTTGGGGTAATTTTTAATGATTTCCATATAATTTTGTATTTCAGTATAGGATACTTAGTCATATAAATACTCCAAGATCTGTAGGTCATAGACCATTAAATACAGTTCCTTAAATTTTGGTCATTTTAACTTCATGTGCAGAAAATGACATAGATGGTTAGAGTTGTATTTAACCTAATTCATCTTCTCTCATAAAAAGGACATTGTTTCAGAAATGCTAATGAACTAAACATTATTGTAGACTACATTTCCTTAAATGGTCCCATGATCTCAGCAGTGTAATATATTTTTCATTCACTTTGTGAATGACTGAATTCAATTAAAGTGACTTTGTAGTCAGAGTTCACTGCAATGACCATGTCCAAGCAGAGGCATATATAAAGCCCCTCCAGTAAGGGAGTCCTCAATAGGACTTGATGAACATCCTGTCTATCTGCCACTCAGGTGTCAAAATGATTTTCCTAAAACTCTCTCTCTCCCTCTCTCTCTCTCTCTCTCTCTCTCTCTCTCTCTCTCTCTCTCTCTCTCTCTCTTCTTGTCTCCTTCTGTCTGTGTGTGTGTGTGTGTCCCTCTGTGTCCATCCTCCCATTCAATAAATCCCAGTGGACCCCTGTCATTTCCAAGATCAAGTTAAAATCTTCTGTCTGACTTTGGATGCCCTTCATAACCTGAATACCCCACTCACAACCTTTCCAGTCTTCTGATACCTTATACCTCCCAAATATTCTGAAATTTAGTGACATCGGCTACCTTACCGTTCCTCAAACTCCAATCTCCCAATATTTTTACTGGCTCTCCCCACTGCCTGGAATTCTCATTTCTCATATTATCACTTCTTTTGGTTTCATTGAAGTCCCAGATAAAATGTTATCTTCTACAAGAAGTAAATCTCCCTTATTGCACAATCTCCTTTAACTGTATTGCATTCTCTCTGTTAATTATCTCCAATTCATCATGTATATAGTTTGTTCAGATGTAGGTATTTACATGCTGTGTCCCCCATTGGACTGTGAGCTCCTTCAGAGCAGGGTGTAGTTTTGTCTTTCTTTGTATTTCCAATACTTAGCAAAATGCCTGACATATGGTAGGCATTTGATAAATGTTTCATTGATTGTCTGACTATTGGTAAGCATTTTACAATGAATATATCTCCCTCTTAAATGCCCTTTAAATATAATGGTCAATGTACTATTGAACGAAACTGTCTCTGTGGTTAAATTTCAAATGTTTTTGTATGGTTTTCAAATTTAAACAGAAGTTATCTTACTTGAGGGGAATTTAAAGTAAGATATTTAATGAAATCAAATGTTTTTATGAAATAAATAATAATCACAGCAAGATATATACATACATACACTTTTCCGTTATTTCTGTGACTGCAAAAACATATAATATATAAACCATTTGTGAAAACTTGTATGATAGCCCTAATTCATATCTTCATCAAGGATACCTTTGATACATTCATAGACCATGTTCAGAAAGATTTTTATAGAAGTGATAACACAGGAACATAAGTCACTAGTGGATGATGTTTTCTTAGTCACTTTTGGCAAGGGGGCAAGGTTAAAAGTAGTGCTGTACTTTTCCATTTTTTTTGCATCTTCTAACCTTTGAGTCAGCTTGAGAATTTAATCCTGTATGTCTCTAAGATTAGGTCATCTCCAGCACAATTGTTCTATATGTATTTGTCCAGGTCCAGCCCCTCTTTCTGGGCAGCTAGGTGACTCAGTGGACAGGTCTGGAGCCAGGAAGACTAATCTTCCTAAGTTCAAATCTAGCCTCAGACACTTGCTAGCTGTGTGACCCTGGGCATGTCACTGTTTATCTCGATTTTCTCATCAGTACAATGAGCTGGAGAAGGAAATGTTAAATGACTCCAGTATCCTTGATAAGAAAACCCCAAACGGGGTCATGGAGAATTGGACATGACTGAAAACCTACTGTATAACACCAAAGCTCTTCTTTCCAACTACAGTCTCAAAAGCGCAATTGTCACTTTGTGACATGCTAAATTCTGTGCTGAAGGGGTGGAGTACGCCACCAGCATCATCAATGAAGAGAGCTCGCCGCATAAAGGCTTGCAGATCAATTTCATTTCATGTCTATTTGTTATTATTACCACCATGGGGAAGTCAGGGCAATCGATGTGTGGAACAGGGAGGTGGTAGTTGTTCTGTTCGCCACTGGGGCTGCTTATAGTCAGTCCATAAAAGAGTAATGGCAAGCTTCTGGCTGATCTTTCTGCACTATGCATCACACTGAATTGCTGACTGTGTTGTCAGAAAGGGACTGTATTGTGAAGACAGAAAGACACATCGCTATGTGTCGCTGTGGTGACCAGCAGTCCGAGCTCTGTCTTTGATTCTATCTGTCTCTTTCTGTCTCTCTGTGTCTCTCCCCCTCTTCTCCCTGTCTCTCTCTTTCACTCTTTCTCAGTCTTTGTTTCTCTGTCTCCCTCTCTGTCTCTGTCTCTATCTGTCTCCCTCCATATCTCTCTCTCTCTCTCTCTCTCTCTCTCTCTCTCTCTCTCTCTCTCTCTCTCTCTCTCTCTCTCTCCCTTCCTCTCTCTCCACTATAATACATTATAAAGGGTGTGTAGCGTGTTCCAAGAGGACTAGCACCTCTGGTGTAAGAGTTTGTCAAGCCCTTTTCAGGGCTACTCATCTATCTTTGGTGCCCACCTGTCACCCAACTTTCCTTGTGCCTGCAAGATGTTGTAGCATGCTCAGTGGCCACACCCTAATAAAACTGTCTTGGCAGACAAGATAAACCAGGTTAAGGGCAACTAGCAGGCCCCAAACCCATAGCTGAGTTAGGGGGTTGTCCACCCCAAGCATGTGAAAAGTTTCCCCAGCAGAAGGTGTGGATTATAGTGATTTGTTCCAATAGTCACGAAGGTGGCTAAATCAGGTGCTGTGGAGCACTTAGACCTCAATCAGACATCAAAGATGCCCAGGTCATCCACTGCCAGTCTTCCTGACTTCTGTCTTGCCACTGAACTTCAATGACTCAAGAAGAGAGACTGAGGCGGATGAATTTGTACAATCGTCTCACAAATACAATTCACGAACAAATCAAGACATCACCCTGTGATGCTATTGGTCCTCTTCAGAAGTGAAGGACAAACGATATAAGACATAACTTCTCTAGAGAAGAAAGCCAAGGATTCATTTTTAAGGTTCTTTGCTTACTATAAGATTTATCAAGTTGTTAATAAAAATTAAATAAAAATGATATTAGCTCAGTCTGCCTCTGGGTGGCTTCTAAACAACCAAAGTATAATGAGAATGCCCTTGCTAATTATGCCCTGATAGTTAAACAACCATTTTATGCCTATGCCACCTCCTTGACAACAGTAAGGATATATCTATAAGAAAATGAAGAATAAATTCTTTTATCTAAAGGTATCAGGTTTACCAAAAAGCCATTGCATTGATAAAACATTAGTATAAAGGCAACAGTGAGCTCTGTGATTAAATTAAAAGTAGACATGAAAGGGTACTACACCAGCCACCAGGACTTTATAGCTGGGGAAATGTCCATTCCTATACTGGTTATTGCTTTCCATTCTATCTCCCATTCATAGCTATTGTTAGTGTCCCTTCTCTGCCTGTCTCTGCTGCTACTGCTGCTGCCACTAGAAATGGAAAGTGGAATCCATCCTTTTTTTTCCAACTCATCCTTCCAAGTTCAAAGCTACTATAGGTTTGTCTCCATAAAACACAGGATCCAAATGCATGATATTCCTTTGGGCAGGAATCTGACAAAAAGTTTCCAAATCCCAGAATCTTCAGTAAGTATCTAGCTCAGTACAGAGAAGACTGCATTATACAATGGAGTCACCAGCATCAACCTGCAGCGCATGGAGGGATGCTGCACAAGAAAGCCAGAAGAAAAGCAATGCAGCTCTGAGAAGTCTGGTTACCTGGATAGACTCGGCTTTTTAATCAGTGTTTGCATTCCCCTATGTTGTACATGTTCCTGGGCAGAATTTTGTACAATGAACTCTACTCAGGCAGGTAGAGCTCTTAAGATACAGATCATACCTACTGAACATCCTCAAGATAATGTGAATTGGCTCTGTCTCAGGCTAATTTCTCTACGTATATATTTGCCCCTCAAATGTTTGTCAGCATCTTATGGGGTCATATTTCTCATAACTTTCCAACCTTGTCCTCTGTATTGTCTTTTAAATTAGCTTATACTCTAAATGGATGTGGCCTCCTAGCTGCTGTGAATTCTGCTTCCTAACGACACTAACCCACTTGGCTTTGTTAGGCTTTAGACTCTTTCGGCTTCTTCACTTTGGTTACTATCCAATTATGCTGTTTTATAAAGGGTGATATTTGGAGTTGATATCTTTGTTTTGCCTGTTTTCTGTATCTCTCAATAATCATTTGTTTAGATAGATGAGGCTGGGTTAGAACTGCAGCAGCAACATGACTTTGCCCTTTATTTGGCTAAAACAATCGGTATTGACTTTGATCTTTGCTCTAACCCAGTCATTGATCTGATAGTACGTAGATTCTAAAATCATGTGTAAGCAACATGTCAGCTCCTCTCTAATAAGTTCTAGTTGAGCATATTTTTATCTGTGTGTGTGTGTGTGTGTACACGCTTACGTGGTGCTCACCATCCCCTAGTGCTTTGTAGCTCTATTAAGGAGATATAAACACTAGGCTAAAGGCGTTTGACTTTTTACTTAGTTTCTAGGATCTTTTCATTTGTCATCAAAGCTATAATTAACTATTATTTTTAACAATTGCTATATATTTTGTTTTAACACATCGGGTACTTCCCAAACAATAATCAAATAACACCCTTCTCTACCCTAAAAAAATATATTCCTCCCAAAACAGTTAAGACAAATCCATACTGGTTTGTTTACTCACATTCCTCACAAGCAACCAAAAGGGTAAATTACAAAGTCTCACTTAAAAATAAAGTTCCTAAATGCTTTTGTACACAAGATAAAACCAACTGAGTCAACACCTGTGTGTGTGTCTCTATGATGAAAACCTGTAAGCTGTCTTTCCATTTGATAGTAACTTCTTTGGCTTCTGGTTTCATTTATATTGCCAACATCAACATGGATTTGGCTCAGCTTCTTTGGTAAAGCATTCAGCTTACTTTGTCACTGGACACAGCAAAACAAAAGTGTCAACAATATATTAATATTTGTAGATAATCTAATAACTAGGTGCTACTCAGAGCTCTCTATCCTCCTTTGTCCCCATCAATGAGCCATTATAATTGCAGAAACAGAAGACAATGAGGATGAATTTCTGTCTTGTTTTCTCTTTTATAAATCCCTATGGCCAAAATATTTATTATCTAATAGAGATACACGTGTAAACAAGTGCACAAGCCTCCCAAGTAAAGCCTCAAACAGATTAAAATGTAACTGGGAAATATTTAATAATAGAAATAAAAATATGGTAAAACATAGATAATGTCATATTTTAAAAATAAGTCAGTATACCGCCTGCAAGGATCCTTAGTTGCAGATTAGTGGCCCCTGATTCTAGCTGAGTTTGGCTGTCTAGTAGACTGATTTTGGGCAAGGAGTTTCTCTGTTCTTAGGTAGACTCATAGTGGAGCAATGAACAACATCTATTGTCAGATCCATGAAAGCTTTTCTATGTTGGTGGAACCTACCTGCCTTTCAGCTCATATGACAGAGGCTTCGAGAAATCTGGATCACCTCCCTACCACGATGAACCACTGGCATAGGACTTTTGTGAAAGCTAGGGATCTGAGAGTTTTGTGGGAGTTGTTTAATACCTTCTACACAAATCCTAATGTTTGCCACTCAGTAATATCAGCGTCGAGATGATTGTTCCCTGCAACTCGGAGCCTAGACAACACAATTTCCTGACAATCCTTGAACAACTTGAGACTGGTCTTTCACATAGTTAAAAAAATAACTTTTGTGCTATGATTTGACAGGAAATAAAAGGCCCACACTACAAAATAACTGCCCTACTGGCCTGTCAAATTCCCACCATTAGAGATACTCTTTTAGGTCAAGACAATGTTGCCCAAAGTGTAAAGTTAAAGTTCATAAAACCTGGGAGGTAACACATTAGCCCATTAATACTTTAGCCAGATATCGTTTCTCAGATTAAGTATCCAAAGAATAAAACTCTGAAAGAGTGGACACAGGCACGTTAGTAGTAACTCACATTTATGTAGTCTTTATGGTTTTCAAGGTATGTCCCTCACAACACTCTGTGAGGTAGATTTTAATGTTGGTAAATGGAGTTTGAAGGGACTGAAGGGAGTAGGAAGGGAAAAAATTGAATCATAAGCTATAACCCAGGAAGGGCAGACTGAATTGGGAAACTGAATGGAGGGAGTTCTTGGGAGAGGGAGGGATTAATACCTCCTGAGGAGAAGAAAAAAGGAGGACACTCAAAGAAAAGTGGCAAAGCTCTGAAGATAAACTTCCTCTTTTGCCCAAGGCTGGCCTGGCTGACACTACAGATAAAACACATAAAACACATGAAACACATCCTAGCTAAAAATCTTCCCAGACAGCAGAGAGCCAAGAGCTACCATCAATTCAGTCAAGAAACCAGTACTTCCTTTGGACTACTAGTACACACAGCCTGGGACTGGTGAGGCCTTAAGCTTTTGATCAAACTAAAGGTTTGTAAAATTATGGTACTTTCCTCCACCTACATATTATTCTTAACATCAAACAGAGTAAAGAGACTCCAATAAAAGATCCTGGTGTGCCATCAATCCATCAGCATCAAAAACTCACTCAACTAATGATCTGTGTAGTGGACTTGAAGAAGGCAGTCATATCCCTAACAGACAATGATCTAGGCTGTGATTTCTATTACTGGGGGTAGCTTGTGGAAGAATCTACTGCCTGGTTTATCCTTAAGATAAATTTTGATTCTTTTTTACATCAATGGACTGGGTCACCCGGAAGATGAAACATTCCTTAGTTTCTAGTCTCATGCTATTACTTGGTGGTGTTTTTACTATTGAAAGGATGGGGAGGTGGTTATTTCCTGTGTTTGTTTGGATTTTTAATAATTCTGCAGTAACGGTTCCTTTCCCGGCTTGTGACCAGTAGGCAGCCATGAGCAGCAAAGTCTCTCGGGACACGCTCTAAGAGGCCGTGCGGGAGGTCCTGCATGGAACCCAGCACAAACGGATAAAGTTTTTGGAAACCGTGGAGCTGCAGATCAGTCTGAAGAACTACGACCCCCAAAAGGACAAGTGTTTCTCTGGCACTGTCAGGCTCAAATCCACCCCCTGACCCAAGTTTTCTGTGCATGTGCTGGGGGACCAGCAGCACTGCGATGAAGCCAATGCTGTAGAAATCTCCCACATGGACATCGAGGCCCTGAAGAAGCTAAAAAGAACAAGAAATTGATCAAGAAGCTGGCTAAGAAGTACAACGCCTTTATGGCCTCCGAGTCCTTGATCAAGCAAATCCCTCGAATCCTGGGCCCTGGTCTGAACAGAGCCGGCAAGTTTCCCTCTCTGCTCACCCACAATGAGAATATGGTGGCAAAGGTTGACAAGGTTAAATCCACCATCAAGTTCCAGATGAAGAAGGTGCTGTGTTTGGTGGTGGCTGTCGGCCGTGTGAAGATGACAGATGATGAGCTCGTCTACAACATCCATTTGGCCGTCAATTTCCTGGTTTCTCTGCTGAAGAAAAACTGGCAAAACGTGAGGGCCTTGTACATCAAGAGCACCATGGGCAAACCCTAGTGGCTCTATTAAGTCGGCGAGCTGTCAATAAATGGCAGAAGCTGCTAGTGAAAAAAAAAATAATAATTCTGCAGTAACCCAGGTCTACTCAGTGACCCTAAGCTTGTAGCTCATTTCTCTCGATATGTTTCCAGTTGGACAAAGACCTGCTCAGATTTGAGTTTCCAGTGTGGAATCTCCTTTAATATGGGAGGCTTAGTCCTGTGCTGTCGAGCATTTTTAATCAGGGACTAGGATGAATGCACGGATGACATGAAAACCGAGATGACAAGAGAAAACACTAGTATAGCTAGCATAGGATGACAGAATCAGGATTCAAATTTTTAAGATTCCTGACTTTGGATTGGTTCTAACAAGATGAATATGGGTAATATGAAGTCTTCTTCTTGTTGTTCAGTTATGTGTGACTCTTCATTACACCATTTGGGGTTGTTTTCTTAGCAAAGATACTAAAGAGGTTTTCCATTCGCTTCTCCAGCTCATTTTACAAATGAGGAAACTGAGGTATAGAGGATTAAGTAACTTGTCTGGGGTCACACAGCTAGTCAATGTTTGAGGCCAGATTTGAACTCGGGAAGATGAGTCTTCCTGATTCTGGGCCTGGCACCCTATCCATTGTGTCACCCAGCTGTCCCATAAATTCTTGTACCTAGTTTCAAAAACTGTTTCCGAAGTACAAAATAGGGAAGGCATGACTAGAAATCAATTCATCTGAAAGAGATCTAGGGGTTTTAATGGCCTAAAAGCTAAACTGATATATGTATGCATATATATATACGTACATATATGTGTGTATATATATATATATATATGTATGTATAGCCATGCTACTCCACTATTCAAAAGTTTTAGTGACTCCCTCTATAGTTGCTTGGTTAAATATAAACTCTTCAGCCTGGAATTTAAAACCCTTCAAAATTTGATTCACATGTACCATTTCAGAATTATTTAATATTATTTCCAATCATAAAGTGTCTATCGTCATCAAATTGTACTGTTAGTTATTTCCCAAACATAATGCTTAATCTCCCACCTCTATATCTTTGCACAAGTGATTCTCCACACCCTTAAGTTATTCCCTTCTCAGGTCCGCAACTTAGCTTTTACTTTCTTTAGTAGATCTTTGCTGAGTCCACACAGGCTGTTAGAGCCCTTTCCAGGAGTCTTGCATGGCTCAAATGATGTAATGGATGTAAATCATTTTGCAAACCTTAAGGTGCTATATAAATACCAGTAATTATTATTAGTAATAATAAATATTAGTAATAAATTATTATATTTGCAGCCTGAAGTAACCAGCTTTCTAGTTTGGTGATGCCTTCATTCACTGATCCTCCTTCTGTCCTCCTGCTGAGTTCAAGCAATGGTTATAGAGAGATTCAGAAGTATGTTGGTAAATGTTTAACAACCAGGTTCTCCAGGAACTAGATGGGCGTGTATGTATTCATACATGTGCTTTTAAGTTTAATTTGCCTTGTTAACATTTTCCTAAGTCTAGACAATTGAAAAATAAGTCAAACTCCAATTTGTAGAGGCTGCTGATTTCTAAGTTATAAATGCACATACAAGAAATTTAACAATGGTTCTCCAAGCCAGGTAGAGTTGGCTCCAGCACACTCTTTTCCTTCTTGAAATTATTTTATATTACATTGCATGAGACCGCGAGGGCAGCTAGACGGTACAGTGGACAGAGCATTGGAATTTGAATTAAGAAAATTCATCTTCATGAGTTCAAATCTGACCTCAGACTCTTACTAGCTGTGTGACCCTGGGCAAATCACTTAACCCTGTTTGCTTCAGTTTCCTCATCTATAAAATGAGCTGGAGAAGGAAATGGCAAACCACTTCTGTATCCTTATCAAGAAAACTCTAAAACAGGTCATGAAGAGTCAGACACAAGTGAAACAACTCAATAGCAACAACGCTAGGATAGTAAGAGTTACAGGATCTGTGGTTTCATTGGTATAGGAAATCCTAGGTGAGGAAACTCATCCCACCAATGCAGGTTGTCACCTTCTCTGAAACTTACAGTCTTAAAGACATGCTCAAGGCCACACAGACAGTCTGGGTCAAAGGCAGAACTTGAATCCAGCAAGATATTCTTATTTTGAGGCTAGCTGTCTTTCCACTACACCATGTGGGCTTGTTTTATAGATGCTTATGATCTGATTCATTGTTTATATGTTCTATTCCCATTCACAGCAGAGATGGAGCTTCTTAAGGTCAGAAATTGTCTTTTTGTCCTTCAGTCTTCAGTGTCTAGTATAGAATCTTTGTCATAATAATAATGATTATAATGACTAGCGTTTATGTAGCTGGCACTTTCAGTTTTGCAAAATGCTTTACAAATATATCATTTTATCCTCAATCAACCTTGAGAGGTAGATGCTATCCTAGTCCCCATTTTACAGATGAGGAAACTAAGACAGACAGAGGTTAGGTGAATTATACAGGTAGTCCAGTTTTCTATCCACTATACCACCTACGATATACATTGCAAGAAGTTGTAAATTAATGTTTTTTGACTTGACTTGAATTAAATTGAATATGAGCCTATAGTATGATAAAGCAGCCAAAAACATCTAATGTCAACTTAGATTTCCTCAGAGAGGTCAGACCACTTCTGACATATTTTGTATGGTTTTATGTACCATATTTTAGTGTTACCTATGACTCAGTAACCAAAAAAATTTCTGGGCTCACACGAGCCAGGACTGATCTTAGGTACCTTCCTTGGCTCATTGTCTCCACCTAGAGTTGCTATCAAAAAATAAAATAAAACTTTTATTCAGGTAGTAACTATTGTTTGGGATTCCCGAAATTTGTATAAAAGTGTCTCTAGCTCCCATATTTTTATTCAAAGTATCAAAGCCACACGTGGGTCACCTTTGATTTCGTCCCATGAAAATATTCAGAGGAAAATAGCTCATCAGACTACACAAACAGTTACAGAAACCCAAAAAATTCTCAAATAGCTTACCAGTTCCCCAATCATCTTGGAGACACTTGTGTTCTTTCATTAAGGCACTACATAGATACATACAATCTAAGAGGAATTGCCCTCACTTAATCCAACTTAAATCCACCCAAGGATCCATTACCTATAATTTCATCAACTTTATACCACATATTGATTGGAAACTCATCCCATCACCAACATCCCACCCCTTTACATTAGGAAAGACGCCCATAATGTAGATAATAGAGCATGGTCACTCACTCCTGCAATCCTAGCTACTAGGGAGGCTGAGGCTAGTGGATCTCTTGAGCTCAGGCATTGTGAGCTACAATGGATTATGCCAATTGAATATCCCTATTAAGTTCAACATCAGCATGGAAGCTCCAGGGAGTGGGAACCCACTAGATGCCTACAAAGGGGATGACCTAGTCCAGACTGGAAAGGTCTGGTGCTTTTGCACCAAACAGTTAGTGGGATAGGGTCATGAGAAGCCTTTGTACTTCCTCAGGGAGAGGAAGTACAATATTACAACAACAATAAAAGATAGCAAGGAGGGCACCAAATGTGGGTCAGTAGAGTGGTAAATGGCCACATTTGAAGGAATTAGGGATATTTAACCTGGAAATGATTAACCTTAAGGAGGATGTAATAGCTGTCAATTATCTGAAAGACTATGAAGTAGAAGAGAGACTAGATTTTTTTCTGCTTGACTATAGATTGCTGAAATAGAAACAATGGATAAAAGTTTCAGGGGTACATTTAGATTTCCAAAGAAAGATGAGAAGGAAACATTTCCTGAGAGAAGCTATCTCATTGGGTAGTTCTTCCCCAACCCTTTATTTTGCAGGAAGGTCCAGAGCAGACATCCTAATTGTCCACAATTAGCTACTGTGTCCTAAGCAGGTACCTCTCTTTCCCCTGCCCTTGCTTTTCACCAGCTGTTTTATCTGTAGTCTTCCCCCATTGAAAGCTCCTTGAGGGAGGGATTATCTTTCTTTTTATTATATTTGTATCTTCAATGGTTAATACAATATCTAGAACATAGAAAGTGTTTAATAAGTGCCCACTGACTTGGCTTTACAAAAAATGCAATGAGTTACCTTAGGAGAATGTGGGTTTCCTCTTCTTAAAGGTCTTCAGACAAAAGCTGGTTGATGACTTGTGGTGGGTATTGTTGAGGGAATTCTTATTTAGCTATGAATTGGATTAGGTAGCTCTGAGGTCCCTTCTAATTCTGAATTTCTGTGATTTTGAGGTAGGTGCCTCATCACAGAGGTTGGGATAAGCACTTTACAAAATACCTCCATTATGATGACTTTTGTTCCTTCTTGATTCATCTTGATTTCAGACTCTATGCCTTTGGTCTTGATTTTCCATGGTACTGTCTTGACTGGCCTTCTCTGTTTTACCTTATTAAAGTTGGTTTGGTTTCCACTCTTGCCTAGTCTCTCTGTCTCTGTCTTTCTCTGTCTCTGTCTTTCTCTGTCTCTTTCTCTTTCTCTCTCTCTCTCTCTCTCTCTCTCTCTCTCTCTCTCTCTCTCTCTCTCTCTCTCTCATATTCCAGCTGGCTTATGAGTACTCACTTGATTTCTGATTAAAGACAAAACAAAGCTAACTTCCTGCAGAAATTCCCAATCTCACTCCTGTCTGTCCCCTGCACTGGCTATCCTGTGACTATTAAGCCTTTTTCATCTCATCAACAAGGCAGGGCTCTTACAGACCAGCCCTTTTTGGGTTGAGCAGGCAGTTGACTCTACATATTTATTAAAGAAGGCCAGTAGAGCACAAAGCTCCCCGAAGAGATCTCCTCTACCCTATGCTTGGCTTAAACTTACAAAGGTACCTGATTAAGAGCTCTGGAAATTTTCAGAAAATAGGTAAGGTAAGAGTTTCAGGAAAAAATGCTGAAGTCAGATATAAAAACAACTTTACCTGCTTCAAAATTTCTGTCTTGAGCCTACTTAACATTATCAGTACATAATTTAGAATCAAGAATTGCTGTGTCTACAATTAGGAAATATGGCAATGCAAAATATAAAGAACTCTTGAACGTTCTTATTTCAAAGACTTGAAATAAGAATTCAACAAATCTTTTGTTTTTCTTTTTAAGGGTTTGCAATGCGTTGGGGACATAAAAACAAATTTTCAACAGTTCCGGCCCTCAAGAAGCATATATTCTAATGGGGATAGACAATATATACAAAAATAACTAAATATAATTTTTATACAAACTAATCAAAGTAAGACATTAATTGCAAGAGTAAAAGGACATTAACAATTAGAGGAGGGGGAACACTGAGGATAACACTGTTACTGCTCTCCCAAGTACTAGTTGTATGGTCTTATGCAAGTCAATTTACTTCTCTGATTCTGTTACCTAGTGTGTATGATGGAGATGCCAATACTTTTGTTTTCAACCTCCTAGGGTTATATATGAGATGGTGTACACAAAAAAACTCTTTATAAAAATTAAGGGCTAATTATAAATAAGTGGTTGCTGTCGTTGTTAGTAATTTATGTTTAAACAGAAAAGGAAAAGAAAGCCTGATCTTCCTGACTCCTACCCCTTGTCACTGTTTGCAAATAGAGCAAATGTGAGAAGATGCTTCAAGGCTTGGTTTTGAGGTTTCCAAAACATTAGGAGAAAGTTTATCTTACTGTGTTTCTACTTTCTTAATTGAACTCTATTCAACCTGCGAAGGAAGGGTAAGTGCCTTTTCCCAGAGCAACTGTATTTAATTCACCTGACAAATTTTCGTAGGATGTACAGGCAGTGTTAAAATCAACAATAATTTATTGAATACTTATTACCAGTTGATCGACAAGCATTTATTAATGCTTAATGCATACCTACTATGTGCCAGTCACTATGGGAGGTGCTGGGGAAACAAAAACAAAAATGAAACAGTCCTTGCCCTCAAGGAGGTTATATTATAGCCAAGGGAGACATTTGTACTTATACCTTAGATATGTAGGGCAGCTAGAATGCCTAGCCTGGAGTCAGGAAGACTCATCTTCCCGAGTTCAAATCCAGCCTCATACACTTATTATCTGTGTGACCCTGGCCAAGTCACTTAACCTGTTTGTATCAGTTTACTCATCAGTAAAAGGAGTTAGAGAAGGAAATGGCAAACCACTCCACTATCTTTACCAGAAAAACCCCAATGAAGTCACATGACTGAAACAACTTAACAACAACAATTTTGGAGGGAAGGAACCCACAGCTGGGGTGATACAATTCATATAGACATTATACTGTAGCTGCTGTTGGTTAAATATCAGGGAGTCTAAGGGGCAGAGGTAAGGAGGGAATGTACCTTACTATAGGAAGAAGAGATTTAGCAAATGATTGGCTTTTGGGGGTGAGTGAGATTCTGGAATTTAAGATGCCACCGAGGTTGAAAATCTGTTAGACTAGGAGATATGTGGCAAAACCCTCGATGAAAATAGGAAAGTTTAGAGGACGGGTAAGTTTGGGGTAAGGTAGAGATAATCAGGAAGGTGATAGGATGAAGCGGAAAGAATACCGAGCTTAGAATACATAGAGTTTTGTAACTGTCACTATAATTTGGGGCAAGACATTAATCTTCAGGACCTCAAATTCCTCATCTCTAAAATGAAGAGGCTTGACTAGATGACCACTAAGATTCCTTCTACCTCCAAGTTTCTGTTTTCCTAAGGTTTTAGGCAATATAAAGGAATATAACCAAGTATAACCTAAGAATAGTCCCAACATGAGATTCATTCAGGACCTGGGAAAAGAGGAAAGTAGTATATCCATTTTTAAAAATAACCAGTTTAAATAATCTTAATAATAATTTTGATAATATTTTGTTTTTTACACCGCCATAGTTTTTATTGTCTAGTATGACTCTCCCTTCTCCCAGAGAGCTATCCCATATAATAAATTGTATTTTTGAAAAGATCAGCACAGTTGATAAACACATTGAAAAAGTCAAAAAGCAGTGCAATATGCGACACCTGTTGGCCTTCTACCTTCGTGAAGGGGTTGGGAATGTCTGCCATCTCTTCTTTTGAGTTATGCTTGATCTTTATAATTTTGTTACATTTTACTTTTGATGTGTGTGTGTGTGTGTATGGTTGTTCTTTCCATTTACTGTGTCCTAGTCACTGTGTATTTTGTTTTCTTGTATATACTTTACTCAGCATCAATTCACATAGACCTTTCCATGCTTCTCATCACATTCAACATTTCTTTATAGCATAGTAATGTCCCATTAAATTTATGTACCACAATTTGTGTAGTCACTTTTTTACTATAAGCATCTGTTTTGTTTCAAATTTTTGCTATCACAAAAAGTGTTGCTATATTTACATATATATACATATACATACATACATATGTACATACATATATATGGACTTTCTTCATGGCAGTGGCTCCCTTGGGGTACAAGCTCAGTAGTGGAATCTCAGGGTCAAAGGTGATGGATATTTAATCACTTTATTTGCCTAATTCCAAACTGTTTTCCAAAACAGCTATATCAAATGAGAGCTCCACCAACAATGCATTAATATATTAATCATGTCACAGCTCTCACAACATTGTTGCAATTTTTTTGTCATTTTTGCCAAGTTGTGGCATGTAAAGTAAAAGTTCAGGCTTTTTCTGATTTCTATTTCTCTTATTAATGATTTGGAGCATTCTTTCATATGATTGTGGATACTTTTCAATTCTTCTTTTGAGAAATGTTCATTGGTATCCTTTGACCACTTACGTATTAGGGAATGGGAATATCATACATTTTTGCTGCACTCCAAGGAATTTCTCCTTCCCTAGGCTATGGAGGAACTGGTAGCTATGGGGAACACTCTCCAATAATTCCTCAAAGAATGGTAAACATAGAAGCACCATGTGTAGGAAAAGACTTAGAGACAAGAGACCTGCTTTCATATCTAGGACATAATACTCAACATGTGAACATAAAGTTTCCATAACTCTCATCTTAAGGAAAGTCACTGAATCTCTGATCCTCAATTTCACTATTCACAAATGGGGGATAATAATACCTGCACTGGCCTTACGATTTTGCTATGTGGTAGGTCAGATAACACAGTGGACTTGAAGTTAATAAGAACTGAATTTCAGTCCTACTTCAGACACATACTAGTTATGTGATATTCAATAAATAGTCTTTTATTAAGCACCTATTCTGTGCCAGGCACTGGGCTAGGTTATAGCAACAATATGGCTAGCAGCTACTGTGGCTATGTAAAACCAACAATAACCAGCATACAGAAGGGCTGCTAACATGCTAACACAGGTTCTTTGATTTGCTTTACTAAAGACAATAGCTTTAAGGGGTTAATAATCTCACTTTAATTAAACATACAAATATCATTCATTTAGTTCAGGAGGAAAAGCCAGAAACCTGAACTTCAGAGCAAATACAAAGAAATTACAAACATGCATTATAAACAGACCAAAAACAAACCAACATCTGAGTTAGCAAAGCTGGGAAGGCAGTCACAATGGCTTGCCCAGAGTCACTCCCCACTCTTCCAGTGAGTGAGAGCCCCAAGGAAAAATGCCAACCTCTTGAGTTTATATATTCTGTTCAGGGTCAAAGGGCGTCACAACATGCAACTCACCCACATGATCTAAAAGCATCACAAACATGCAACTTCAACCCACGTGCTCTAAAAGCTTCTGGCATCACAAATATGTGACTCAAACCCATGTAAACTAGGCTTTCCCTTGAGGCAAGGAGGTCATCAAAGACTCCTGATTTAATCAAGAAACAAAGGCTAGACTCTTCAAGAGCATTGATTAAATAAATGCTAAAAGAGAAAACAGTAAAAAAAAGTCTCACCTTAATTACTGATACATCTGTACATGGAATAAAAGAAAAATAAATGAAATGCCTACTGTTATATTATATTAGGGGATACAACATGTACTTATGTAAATATATACAGAAGAAATACCAAATGTATTCAAGGTGATTTAAGGTGGAAGGGAGAATCATGTAGAAAATAGTCCTTACCTGTGGGTCCTGAATGAGACTAGGGATTCTTTGAGGTGAGGGGTAGAAAAAGGACAATCTAGAAATGAGGGGTGGCTAGAGAAAAGGAGTGAAAGATGAAGTAGCATATGTAAACAACAGCAAACGTGTGATCTAGCTAGACAGTAGAACGCAGAAAAGAATATAAAATGTACTGAGTATAGAAAGGAATGTTAGAGCCAGATTGCAAAGCATTTTAAAAGTCAAATAGAGGAACTTATATATTCCATCATAAAGTTAATAGGGAGATACAGAAATTCATTAAGTAGAAGAGTGACAATAGACCAGTTCTTAAGGAAAATTACTTTGGCAACTGAATGGAGTAGGGAGAGACTTGAGGCAGGAGAGCAATTAGGAGGCTAATACAATAGTCCATACAAGAGAAGATACAGGCATCAACTGGAGGTTGTTCACTTTTTTGTCATTTGAAAATGTGTGGTAACCTATTGACGTCTATAGATCCTTCACAATAACACTTTGAAATTCAACGCATACAGAGCATCACAAAGGAAATCAATTATATTAAATACAGTTGTCAAGATAAAAGTCCAAACCAAAGAAATCAGTTCATGAGCCCAAAGTTAAGAATAGTTGACACACTCTGTGGTGGCGGCACTAAATAGAATGGAGTAGTGATGAGAAAAGAGATGAAAAAGACGTGGTAGAAGTAGACACGACAAAGTTTGGCGACTGTCAGGATACATAGGGTGAAGAATAATGAAGAGGTGAGTCTAACATTAAGGTTATGAATCTGTTAGACTGGAAGAATGGCAGAACCCTCAACAGAAACAGGAAAGTTAAGAAAAGGAGTGGGTTTGGGGAGAAAAGTAATGATAATGTTTTGGACCCTGGGCAAATCAACTCCTCTGAACTTCAGTTTATTCATCAGCAAAATGGAGCTAATAGTAACACCCAACTCATATGGTCATTATGAGGAGCAAAAGGGATAAAGTATGAAAAACATTTTGCAAATCTTAACGAGTTAACATATGTGAGGTGTTATTATATTGTATTATACTATATTATATTATATTATAATATACTATTATATTATACTATACTATTATACTATATTATATTACATTATACTACATTACAGAGAGAGACACACACACACAAAATGGTACAAGGAAAAGGAGAGAGGGGTGAAAAGAAGGGAGAAAGACAGAGAAAAGAAGGAGGACAAGAAGAAGGAGGAGAAGGAGGAGGAAAAAGAAGAGAAAGAGGAGGAAGAGAAAAGCACTTCTGGCAATCAAAGCAGTGTTTGAGACCTGGCACCATTACTGTGAGAAGGCCCCAAAGCCCTATTCTATTCTAATCAGGTTATAAAAATCTGAAATACAACCAACATGACAGAAACATTGTCTAGCCATAGATAAAATGGGCAGAAAAAGTAGATAAACTTCCATTTCCTCCCCCCTCTTTTTATTTCCTGGTTTATGGCAAATCTATAAGCAGACATTTTTTTCCCTTCCAATCTGTAGTATGCTCCCAGGCTCAGATTTATTCATTTCCTCATTGAGAATCATTCATTAAGTTCTCACTACATATAATGTACTATATGCTAGCTGATATTAACTTCCAAGAAGGAAGAGGGCTGCAGTATCTAGAACTTAGGACCATGGATCTGGAGTCAGAAAGACCCAAGTTCAAATCTCATCTCAGATACCTACTAACTGTGTGACTCTCTGCAAGCCACTTCAATTCTCCCAAGTTCCTTATCTATAAAATGGGCTTAATAATAGCATTTAACTCACAGAGTTGTTGTAAGGACAAAATGAGATGATATTGGTAAAACATTCAACAAAGCATAAAACATGATATAAATGTTAGTGAAGATGGTGGTGGTGGTGATGATGATGGTGATATGGAGACTTAGATGGAGACGGATCAAAAGTAGGGGGTGTTTTCTCATTAGGCTTGGGCTCCCTTCTTCAGGGCCTCTAGTGATGAAGTCTAATTAGCCTCCCACCAGGTTAAAGTTCCTTTCTCCCTTTATACAATCTAGCAGTACAACAGCTACAATAGACCTTAGTACAACAGCTAGTCAGAAAGAATCAAGAGGATACTAAATTAGTATTATATGGATAATAGATAATAACTAACCTTTATGTAATTCCAGGCATTATCCAAAGCACTTTACAATTATTATCTCATCTGATTCTCACAGCAATACTGGGAAGTATTATTATCCCCATTTTACAGATGAGGAAACTGAGGCAAAACAAGGTTATGTGACTTGCCAGGGTCGCACAGCTAGTAAGCATTTCAGTTTATATTTGAACTCAAGTCATCCTGACTTCATGTCTGATGTTCTATCCACTACAGTCATTATTATACCTTCACAGGGTATATCACAGAATTTCAGTTAGAAAAGACCTCAGAGGGATTATAATCCAATTTCTTTATCTAACCAAAAATCATCCCCTTTGAAACATCCCTTAACAAAAGTTGCTTCCCTTGAAGACTTAAAGTGAGGAGAAGCACACTGAAGGCAGCCCTTCAAAAGAACTATACAAGAAAGATCTTATCGATAATATCCAAAATAGTGTGGTTACTGACCTAGAACCAGACATCCTGGAGAATGAAGTCAAGCAGGCCTTAGGAAGCATTGACAACAATAAAGCTGGTGGAGGTGTTGGAGTTCTAACTGAGCCTTTTAAAGTCCTAAAAGATGATGCTGTTAAAATGCTGCATTCAACATGCCAGCAAATTTGGAAAACTCAACAGCAGCCACTGGATTGGAAAAGATCAGTTTACATTCCAGTCCTAAAGAAGCACAGTGCCAAGGAATGTTCAAATTATTGAACAATTGTGCTCATTTCACACACTAGGAAGTTATGCTTAAGATTCTGCAAGCTAGGCTTCAGCAATATGAGAACCAAAAATTACCAGAAGAGCAGGCTAGAGACCAAATTACAGATATTCACTGCATTATGGAGAAAGCAAGGGACTTCCAGAAAAATCTCTACTTCTGCTTCGTCGACTACACTAAAGCGTCTGACTGTGTGGATCACAACACAATGTGGCAAGTCCTCAAAGAGATGGGAGTACCAGATCATCTAACTTGTCTCCTGAGGAACCTCTTTCAGGACCAAGAAGCCATAGTTAGAACTGAACATGGAGTGACCGGTTTAAATTTGGAAAAGGAGTGTGACAGGGTTGTATATTGTCATTTTATTTAATTGACTTAGATGTAGTATATAACATGCAAAATGCTAGTCTAGATGAATCAAAAGTTGGAATTAAGGTTTCTGGGAGAAATATTAACAATCTTAGATATGCAGATGGTACTACTCTGATGGCAAAAAGTGAAGACAAATTAAAAAGCCTCTTGATGAAAGTGAAAGAAGAGTGTGTAAAGGCTAGCTTGAAGATGAACATCAAAAAAAAAAAAACCTAAAGTCTTGGCAACTGGTCCCATCACTTCCTGGTGAAGAGAGGGAGAAAAAATGAAAGAAATGTCAGATTTTACATTCTTGGGCTCAAAAATCACTGCAGACAGTACCTCCAGCCATGAAATTAAAAGCCTCTTGCTCCTTGGAAGGAAAGCTATGGCAAATTTGGACAGCATAGTAAAAGGCAGAGACATCACCTTACTGATAAAGGCCCATATGGTCAAAGCTATGGTTTTTCCAGCAGCAAGGTATGGCTATGAGGACTGGACTATAAGGAAAGCTGAATGCTACAGAATTGACACTTTTGAATTGTGGTGCCGGAGAAGACTTTTGAGAGTCCCTTGGACAGAGAGGAAATCAAAACAATCAATACTTAAAGAAATTACCTCTGACTATTCCTTAGAAGTACAAATACTGGGACAGCTAGGTGGTGCAGCGAGTGGAGCACTGGCACTATAGTCAGGAGGACCTGAGTTCAAATCTGGCCTCAGACACTTGACACATTTACTAGCTGTGTGACTTGTGCAAGTCACTTAACCCCAATTGCCCAGCCTTGCCCCCTCCAATAAAAAAAGGACAAATACTGAAACCAAAGCTTAAATGTTTTGACCACATAATGAAAAGATGAGACTTATTGGAAAAAACCCTGATGTTGGGAAAAATTGAAGGCAAAAGGAAAAGGGAATGGCAGAGCATGAGATGGCTAGATAGTGTCATGGAAATAATGAACATGAACTTGGACAGATTTTGAGAGATAATGGAGAATAGAAGGACCTGGTGTGCTATGGTCTATGGGGTCACAAAGAATAAGACATTACTGAATGATTAAACAACATCGACAACGATAAAAACAGCCTTTTCCACTTTTAGATAGTACTAAATCTTTGGCAGGTTTTCCTTATATCAAGCCTAAATCTTCCTCGTAACTTCCACCTACCGCTTCTGGTTCTCGACTCTGAATTCAAGGAATCTAATCCAGTTTCATATAACCACCAGTCACATACTTGAAGCCCATTACACATCCACTTTCCCAAAATTTTGGTTTTTTTTTTGTATGCACAGCATACCTAATTCTTTGTGTGAAATTATTTCTATGCTTTTCTGTCCAAATACTATTTTTCCTCATTCCACATAGACCTTCCATATTTGTCAATGTTCTTCACAAAATTTGATACCCCAAGCCTAACAATACATTAAATGTGATGAAACAGTTCATGGTACATTAGGACAATCACCTCCCTCCTCCTGAGCATTATTCCCCTCAATGAATCCCTTTTTGTGGGCAGAGTATATTAAACACCTTAGATCTCAAGTGTTAGATCTTTCATCCTTTACCTTGTACTTAGGAAGTAGATTTTTGAATTCAAGTGTAGGATGATTGATATTTCTATTAATTTTCTTTTCATTCAATTTGGCTTATTATTCTAGCTTATTAGACGCCTTTGGAGTCTCAATTTTGCCATCCAGTCCCTTTCAGCTTTTCATCAACTCCAAGTTTAATAAACATACCATCTATAATTTCATCTGAGTCATCAATGAAAATGTTAAATGTCCCGAGGCAAAGGACAGATCTCTAGGAGCTTCAATGGAGGTCTCTCTCCAAATTTGCATAGAGCTATTAAATTGCTATGCTGTAGGTCCAGTCATTCAACCAGTCTGGCCTCTACATAAATATATCTACATGTATATTACCATCTAGTTGTCATTTTTCTATTTTGTCCGAAAGAACAGGAGCATAAGAAGCTATCAAATGCTTTTCTGAAATCTACACAAGCTACGTCTAAGTTATCTTCCATGATCTATAAGTGTAGAAACCTTATTTAAAAAAAAAAAGAAATGAGGTTAATTTGTCATTAACTATTCTTGATAGATCTATCATGGCTCTCAGTGATCATCACTTCCTTTTCTGGATGGATAATATCAAAAAGATAATGGAGTCCCTTCTTCTGCTTACAGCCAAGTTCTGCTACAATAATATTACCAATGAATGACATCACCTGTCATGGGAGTTTCAGTCTTCTCCTAAGTCTACCTATATCCCAAGTACATTTCCCTTGTAATGAGTCTCAGGATCAGTGTTCTTCCAGAGTTTTCCCCACTATATTTTCTAAGTCTGCCATCAAGTGGACAGTATTTTGCCTTCTCAAAAGGGAGTAGCAGTGGAGAACTAAACACATTCAAACTAAACATTGTCTAGACCTCCTCAATCTAGATCAGTCCTATGTGTGGAAAATTTACAAGGTCTTGGAGAACAGTAGATGAACAGCCATCCAGTAGAAGTTTTGTTTTTATTATACATTATATTCTTTGTGCTTTGTACTATTCTTTTGTTTATAGAGTCTATGTTTCTGTGTAGAGAAGAATTTGATATCAAGATCCCTTCACTTGAGCCCCTTGAAATATAACAGGAACAGGAAAAAGAGAAAAGGGTTTGCTGGTGGGTGGAGACTGAAAACTAACCTCTAATTAGACAGTTCAAAAAGTCTACTCACCCCCCTTGACAAAAAAGCAGCAACACCTTCTAGGCGGAGCTGAAGAACAGGAAGTCATTGACTCCCTATAATGGGGGTAGGCTTGTAATGTTTAACAATCATCTCTGGAGAAGAAAAAATTGTACCCATGACACTTTTAAGTTTAATTGACATTGTTAACTCTTAACTCTAGTCAATCAACAAAACAATAAAGCAAGCCCTGATGTTTAGTGTCTGCCAGTATCTGAAGTATATACTCATGCTGAAAATTTAAGAATCAATCAGAAAGCCTGTCCAAGCTGCTCCCAGCCCAGTACCACCGATAGCCAAAGAGAATAATGCTAAAACACCTATGCTACGATAAATCATACACAAACCACCAAGATGAGCATTGGATTCCCTCAATGAATTGCTGTCAGCACCACCTAATGGTTATGATGTTATGCTATCCTTAATGCTCATTCTTTCTGCATTATTTATTATTCTAATTGCTTTGTTACTAAAGAAATAACAACTGGAGGGGTACAACTTAGTTACTAGAGGGCTATTATTTGTGTTTGATAAATCACATGGCTCCATGGAAGAAAATACAAGGCCCTCTTTTGTATTTTCAAGGAATAGTATTGAAAAAAATATTTTTTGCCAAAGGAAATTGATTTTGTTCTAAAGAAATAATTTACAAAATACCTCCAACAACTCCTATTTACTCAATTATATGACAACATTCCTTTAAGTCATTCCCTTGATAGGTCATTTTCCATGCTGCCAGCATCAATAGCTCTGTTCAAGTGGCTGTACAGCTTACAGAAGAGATATGGGGAAAATTCAACATATGTTCTTTTATCAGTTTTATTCCAACTGTTTCTGTTGAGAACAGTAGGAGGAAGTTCAATGAATAAAGCCTCCCTTGGAATTAATAGATGAGTTTCATGGGCAATGGTTTTCAGGGAACCATAGTTCTACATGAGGAAATAGACACGCTGTCAGCAGAAAAGAAACAGCAACAAAATCGACTCTTTCCAGGGGTTACACAATTCCCTAAATTCAACTACAGCTAAGCACAGATGGCTGAGAAACAAGTAAATGAATCCCTAAAATTAGGCAAATTGCTAATCATTGGAATCATTTGACAGCAAAAACAAGCTAGCTAGGTAGATTTCCATTATGCCAAACACCTAGATAAAGTTCCCAGCCAAATGCTCAGTTTATCTCTGACCCCCCTGGATAACAGAACGGTCTTGCTCTTAGGTGCTTGGTTTGCATGACCTTTCCACGCAGCCATTCTTATTATAGAGCCCTTTTATAAAGAGAGTCTCCTTTGACCACATTCCTATCAGCATCCTTCTTTCCAAACATTTTCGTTATTTAGTCTTTTACCAGCTTTTATAATCTTCTAAATGGACTTTACTATGAGAAACTTCTGGATGTATCTGGATTTTTACTTTCCTTTCTAGTATAGTCCATACTTTTCCCACTTCATATCATAAAGGCTCTATTGTTCTCTGTCTCTGTCTCTCTCTCTTACTCTCTGTCTCTGTCTTTGTCTCTGTGTTTCTCACTCTCTCTGTCTCTTTGTGTGTGTGTGTGTGTGCTTATGTCCTTTGGAATTAATACATGAGTTTCATGAGCAATGGTGTTCAGGTGCTCTAGAGAGAGAGTTTTGTAGGCAATGGTATTCAAGTGAGAGAGAGAAACACAGAGAAAGAGACAGAGACAGACAGAGTACTTTATTAAGTATTTACTCTGTGCCAAACACTGCCAAGCACTATGAATACACATGCAAGCAAAAAAAGGTAATCCCTACCTTCAAGGAGCTTATTTTCTAGTTCTCAAAGACAATACATAAAGTAGAACTAGAAAGGGAAGGGAAAGGTGATCTGAATGGCATGAAGGGGGAGAAAGAAAGCTATCAAGAAAGTAAGTAAATCCAGAGAGTAAGTGGAGCCGGGAGTGAAGTGAATATGGCTTGGGTTCCTAATGAAATGTTGGTTGAGTTCAGGGACTCACCAATAAGAAGTAAAGGCCATGAGACAGAAGCATCTCTAGGGTGAAGAGGGTGCTGGTGAAAAGTCAGAGAAATCCAGAGAGTGAGGAGCAGAGCTGTGAGTGTTCTCTTGTTCTCTTCACTTTATTTCCTTATATTATATTATGTATACCTTATATTATATATATATAATATATATATTTCCTTATATTATATTATATATACCTTATATTATGAGGTAGTAGTTTCCCCTTAATATCAAGGCTTATTTATCATTCTTCTGAATTTCACTTACCACTGAGGACATTGTAGTTACTCTATAACAACTTTTGTTAATTAACTGAGCCTCAGAACAGATGGATGGAGGAGGTTCCCCAGAGCCAGCTCCCATTTCTCTGTCTTTCTCTCTGTGCTGTCTCCAAAAACTCCTCAGAACTCTGATGCTTGCCACAGGGTCACCGGATCGCACCTTTGAAATTCCAGGGGTATGGGATGGGCATTTAATTGGCCTTTTCCCTAGGGAAGTCTGAGGTTATCTTTTTCCATAGAGACTATCATAACTGAGATGGTAAAGAGTAAGATTTATGATAAAGGGGAGCCTGATAAATAGAATTAAATCTACTTCCTCCTGCCCAATCTGAAAGAAACTATCTTTGTTCTTTAAATGCTATTGGTGGCCCTAGGACTCCAAAAAGGATGGAATGGCAGATTACTCAGCGCAGGCCAATTCATTTACTCAACCAAAATACATTTATTTAGCATGCAGTATTAAGAATTATTGGGAGAGATTTTAAAATTATTAGGAAGAAGACAGGGAGAGAGACTGGGAGAGAGAGAGAGAGAGAGAGAGAGAGAGAGAGAGAGAGAGAGAGAGAGAGAGAGAGAGAGAAAGAGAAACAGAGACAGAGAAGCACTTATTATGTTGTATGAACTGCATGAAGCACCAGGGATACAAATACGGGCTAAAAATACGGTCACCTCTCCTAATGGAGGTAAAGGGAAAGACACTGTGGTTAGAGAGGGGTGTGGAGAAGTCCCAACAGTGAGTTGAGTCATAAGTTATATGCCATGGCTGGAGCACCCCTTAAATGATGAGTTCTGAGCTAAGGAGTCACAAATCAGAAGAGCAGAGCCACAGAGAGGGTTTTTTTTTTCTCGGAATGGAAAGCAGTTGGTGAGAAGACAGAGAAGTTCAGTGAATGAAAAGAATTGATATGCAATGTGAGTTTTCATTTTAACAGAATCATCGTCCTAGACTGCTGGGGCTAGGGAGGAAGTATTCTCTGAGAATACTTATTCCAGATTGAGAGATTGAGGTCCAGAGTTGTGTGATGACTTTCCCAAGGTCATATAGAAGAGCAGAAACTAGAAGCTGGATCTTCAGAATCCCAACTTAGGGGGTCTTATCTTTGACTTATGTTTTAATTATTTATAAAAGACAAATTAATACCTGACCCTTACTACTATGTCTGAATATAAAACAAAATTTCTGCAATATAAAACTGACAAAATTTTTGTTCATGTAGGGCCTTTTAAAAATATTCTTCCTTAAATTCACCTTAGTTACTTACTCCCTCTTACAGATGATATGGTTCTGCTTTCTAACAATTTATACCTGGGAGATGGAGCCAAGATGGAGGAGAGATGCCAGGAAGTTGCCTGAGCTCTCCCCAGTTTCTACTGAAAACAATATTAAATCAAGCCTCTGAAAGAATTCTAGAGCAACGGAATCCACAGAACAATGGAGTGAAACAATTTTCCAGGCCAAGATAACTTAGGACTTCAGGAAGTAAGTATAAAAAGGAAGTGCAGCCCAGTGCAGGTGGGTGTCTGGGCAAGCCAGCAGGAGGCTCTTAGCCAGAGCATAGAAGAGGAACCAAGTTGCCAGGGTTTTGGCTCAGCAGGCCAGTGGCAAAGCAAGCCTGCTGTGAGGCCTCCAGCCCCAGGACACCAGCCAGGAAACTCAGGGCACAACAGGTCAGGCTACCCTAGCACAGTGTGAAAGTCACCAGCCCCAGAGGGCATGGCACAGATAGCCAGTGACCAGGCCCCTGGCCCCCAGTACAAGAAGTTTGAGACAGTGCCTCCTGTACCCCAGAAGCAGAGATCAACTTTTTAAAATTGGCAAAAAAAAAACAACCAAAAGACAGCTGACCATAGAAAGCTACTATAGTGAGAAGGAAGATCAAACACAGACTAGGAAGAGGACAACAAAGTCAAAATGCCTCCAAGGGGAATATGAATTGGACTTAAGCCCAAAAAGTCTCCTTGGAAGAGCTCAAAAAGGATTTTAAAAGTCAAGTAAGAGAGGTAGAAGAAAAACTGGGAAAACTAATGAGAATTATGCAAGAGAATTATAAAAAAGAATCAACAGCTTGGAAAAGAAAGCACAAAAATTGAGTGAAGAAAACAACTCCTTAAAAATAGAATTGACAAGAAAAAAGACTTCTGGGAGCCAACAGGGCAGAGTAAGCAGCAAATCATGTAACTCTCCAATATCCACCTCCAAACAACGATAAAATAGAACCCCCAAACAAATCCCGCAACAGCAGAACCAGCAAAAAGACAGGGTGAAACAATCCTTTAGTCCAAGAAACTTGGAGGATCAGCAAGAAAGTTTCCTCTTACTTGGGTGAAAGGAGAGTGCAGTCCAGAATAGGAAGTGTCCCAGAAAGCCATCATCAAGCCCCACCTCAGCAAACCAGTGAGATATCCTCAGCCCCAGTGTGGAGCAGGAAAACACCAATAACAGGACCCTGCCACGTGCCTTAGCACAGCCAAAGAAACCGGCAGCCTCCAGCTCTGAGAATTACTACATGCTTCAGTGTAGCCTTGGGCAAAGAGGCATCCAAGCCTTCACGTGCTTCAGCACAGCTCTGGGCAGGTAGACACCAATTATACAGGTACATAAGCAAACAGACAGCTGACAACTAGTACTGCACCACCATGCTTCAGCACAGCCACGAGAAAAAAGGCAGCATCCAGAGGCCAAACTACCATGCGATTAAGTGAGGAAATGCAGAACCACCCTACTGGGCCTCAGTACATGCCAGACACCATCACTAGGACCACAGTTTAGTACCAGTTAAGCCTCCAGCAGTGGTAGCTAACCCCCCTCAGTGCAGCACCAGACACAATGGTTTCCCCAGGGGCCTCTGGGGAAAAAATGGGTAAAGAGCCAGAGCCTACAGCCACTAGCAAAAGTAGCCTGAATCATTGTCCCTTCTACCCTGGGAGCAAAGCTCAAATTTAAAGAGAAAGAAAAGGCCCCCAAAAAAGATGAGCAAAAAACAACGATAAAGAAATCTAACCATAGATAGTTATTATGGTAACAGGGAAGACCAAGATGCAAACTCAGAAGAGGAAAAAAAATGTCAAAACTCCTATGGGCAAAAACCCAAAGAAAAATGGAAATTGGTCTCAAGCCCAGAAATAACTAATGGAAGAGTTCAAAGGGGAGCTTAACAATTATATAAGACAGGTAGAAGGAAAATTGGGAAAAGAAATTAAAGTGATGCAAGAGAATTATGAAAAAAGATTCAACAGCTTGTAAAACTACTTAAAAAGTAGAATTGGCCAAATGAAAAAGGGAGAATCAAAAATACACTAAAGAAAACAACAACTTAAAGACTACAATTGGCCAAATGAAAATAAAGGACAAAAGCTAATTGAGGAAAACAACACCTTAAAAGTTAGAAATGGACAAGTGGAAGCTAATGATTCTATGGGACATCATGAGTCAATCAAATATATGAAAAAGAATGAAAAAATGGAAGAAGACATAAAAAACCTCATGGGAAAAAAAAACTGCCCTCAAAAATAGATCCAGGAGAGACAATATGAGAATCACTGGAATAGCTGAAAGCCATAATCAAAAGGAGGACCTGGATAGCATCTTTCAAGAAGTTATCAAGTAAAACTGCCCTGCTTTCCTGGAACCAGAAGACAAAATAGGCATTGAAACAATTCACAAATCACCCTAGGAAAGAGATCCCAAAATAAAAACCCCAAAGAACATTGTAGCCAAATTCCAGATCTAGCAGGTAAATGAAAAAAATATTTCAAGTTGCCAAAAAGAAAGAATTTAAATATTGGGGAGTCACAATTGGGATCACATAGGACTTGGCTGTTGCAGCATGAAAGGATCAGAGTTCATTGGAAATGATTTCAGGAGGACAATGGAGGTAGGACAACAACCAAGAATCATTTACCCAGCAAAATTAAGCATAATACATCAATGAAAAAAAAGATCTTCAATGAAATAGAAGGATTTCAAGCCTTCATAAGGAGAAGATCAAAACTGAGCCAAAAAAATGTACATCCAATATCAAGACCCAAGGGAAACATAAACAGATAAAAGGGGAAAAGAAAATATGTGTTGAATAGAGTTAAAGTGTTTATGTTCCTACACAGGAAGATAATATTTGTAACTCTTAAAAACTGTATCACTAACAGTACAGATAGAAGGAATATACATAGACATAGTGTATGGGTATAAGGTGAATTTGAGAGAATGCCAAAAATTAAGGGATGTAAAGAAAAGTACAAAGGGTGCAGAAGGAAGGGAGAGGTAGAATGGAGTAAATTATCTCAGAGGAAGAGGCAAGAAGGGCTATTACAGTGGAGGAGAAAATGGGAGGGTGTGGTTGGCATTGCTTGAACCTTACTCTCATCAGTAGTGGCTCAAAGAAGGAATAATTGTAACGGCAAACAAAGTGGGACTTTTTGCTGGTTTTTTTTCTTTTCTTTTCTTTTGGAGAACTTCTAAGACAATCAAGTGCCTTTGATTGAGTCTTGCCTTTGAGTCAAAAATCTTTGATTGAATCAAGAGTCGTTGATTGTAAACAGTATATATACTCTGAGGTCAGCATTTTGCCTTAGGCCTCACTCATTGGAGGAGTGTTCATGTGATGTGGCCAGACAAGACTCTGGGTAGCCCTTAAGGAGCCTCCCAGCTTTGAAAACCCAGACGTTGCTGCTTCTCTCTGTGGTAACTATATATATATTGCTATGGTCAGACAGTTAGAAACCTGTCTGTTGATTTGTGTTATTTTCTCTGTAATTGCTGTTTGTATTTGCTCTGAAGTTCACGGTGCTGACTTTTCCCCTGAACTAATTAAATGATATATGTATGTTTAATTAAAGTAAGATTGTTAACCCCTTAAAGTTGCTTTACTTTAGAAAATCAGATCAAAGAACCTGTGCTAGCAGCCCTCCTGTGTGCTGATGTTATTGGCCTTACACCTCCACAGCAGTTGCAAGCAGCATTGTTGTTACAATAATATATACAAACAATTGAATACAGAGATCTGTCTTACCAGACAGGGAAGTAGGAGGGGAGGAGATTAACTAAAGGGAGGGTGAGGGATTGACATAAGGGAGGGCAGATGGGGGACTTGGTAGACTGAAGAAGAAAGCAGAAAGCTTGGAAACAATCTTTACATCAAGTGTCTCTGACGAAGGCTTTATTTCTCAAACATACAGAAAACTGAGTCAAATGTATAAGGATACAAGTCATTCCCCAGTTGATAAATGGTCAAAGGATATGAACAGGCAGTTTTCAGATGAAGAAAGTGCTCTAAATCACTTTTGAGTAGAGAAATACAAATTTAAACAACTCTGAAATATCATCTCACACCAATCAGATTGACTAATATGAAGGGAAAAGAAGGAAAATTATAAATGTTGGAGAGGATGTGGGGAAAATGAGACATTAATACACTATTGGTGGAGTTGCGAACTGATCCAACCATTCTGGAGAGCAATTTGGGACTATCCCCAAAGGAAAAGGAAACTGTGCATACCCTTTGATTTAGCAATACCTTTGCTAGGACTGTATCCTAAAGAGGTCATAAAAATGGGGAAAGGACTGACTTGTGCAAAAAAATATTTATAGCAGCCCTATTTATGATGGCAAAATATTGGAAATTAAGGGGATGCCCATCAATTGGGGAAGGGCTGAACAAGCTGTGGTATATGAAGGTAATGAAATACTATTGTGCAATAAGAAATAATGAACAGGCAGATTTCAGAAAACCTGTATGAACTGATGCAAAGTGAAATGAGCAAAACCAGGAAAACTCTGCAAAAATCAGCAATATTGTGTAATGATAAACTATGAATGACCTAGCCTTTCTCAGCAATGCAATGATCCAAGTACAAAGGACTCCTGAAGAGTCAGAGTGTTATAAAAATGAATGCTAAAATTTTCTTGATATCTAATTGTGGAGAAAAATTAAATACTATTAAAAGAATGGGGATAAAACATAACAACAGGCAATCTTACGCGCAGGATGGTATGTTAGAAAATTTCTGTAGTGTCAAAAACAAAAGGAGGGAGTAATAGAAGGGAATGAAGATTGGGGGAGGCAGCAGTCAGAAGCAAAACACTGCTCAGGAGGGACAGGGTGAAAGGAGAGAGAAAAGTATAAACAGGGGGAAATAGGATGGAGGGAAATACACAGTTAGTAATAGTAATTATAACTGTGAATGTGAATGGGATGAGCTCTTCCACGAAACAAAAGTGACTAGTAGAATGGATTAAAAACCAGAATCCTACAATATGGTGCTTATAAGAAACACATTTCAAGCAGAGAGATATGTAGAGATATGGAATAAAGGTAATAGGCTGGAGCAGAATATATTATGCTTCAGCTGAAGTAAACAAAAAAAAAGGTAACAATCCTAATCCTAAACAAAGAAAAAGCAAAAATAGATCTAATTGAAAGAGACAAGGAAAGAAACTACATCTTGCTAAAAGGTAGCATAGACAATGAAGTAATATCAAAAATAGACATATATGCACAAAATAGTATAGCTTCCAAATTCTTAGAGGAGTTGAGTGAATTACAAGATAAAATAGATGGCAAAACAATTCTAGTGGAGAACATCAACATCCCACTCTCAGAACTAGATAAATCTATCAAAAAAGAAAGAAAGAAGTTAAGGAGGTGAATAGAATTTTAGAAAAGTTAGATTTGATAGATCTGTAGAGAAAAATGAATGGGGATAGAAGGGAATATATTTTTCTCAGTGGTACATGGCACCTACACAAAAGTTGACCATGTATTAAGGCATAAAAACTTCACAATCAAATGCAGAAAAGCAAATGTACTAAGTGGATCCTTTTCAGATCATGATGTAATAAAAATTACACATAATAAAGGGCTGTAGAAAGATGGATAAATAAATAATTAGAAACCAAGTAATCTAATCCTGAAGAATGAGTGGGTCAAACAACAAATCATAAGAACAATCAATAATTTCATCAAAGAGAATGACAATAATGAGACAACATACCGAGTTATGGAATGCATCCAAAGTAATGCTCAGGGGGGATTTAATATGTCTAAATGATTCCCTAAATAAAATAGAGAAGCAGGTCAATGAAGTGGGCATGTAATTTAAAAAGGTAGAAAAAGAAAAAATTTAAAATCCCAAATTAAATATCAAATTCAAAATTCTGAAAATTAGAGAGATTAATAAAATTGAAAGTAAGAAAACTATTGAACTAATAAATAAAACTAAGAGTGTGTTTTCTGGGGGGAAAATAAGTAAACTCTTGGTTAATTTGATTAAAAAAAGAAAGAAGAAAACCAAATTAACAGTATCAAAAATAAAAAGCATGAGTTCACCACCAATGGAGAAAAAATTAAAGCAATAATTAGGAGCTATTTTGCCCAACTCTATGCCAATAAGTCTGACAATGTAAGTGAAATGGATGAATATTTACAAAAATATAAATTGCCTAGATTAACAGAAAGGAAAATATTTAAATAACCCCATTTTAGAAAAAAGAAACTGAACAAGCTATCAATGAAATCCCTAAAAAAATCTTGAGGGCCAGATGGGGTTTTTTTTTGGTTGTCTTTTTTTTTTTTGTATTTTATTTTAATTTATTTTTGACATGTTTGGTTTTCAGCATTGATTTTCACAGGCGTTTGAATTACAAATTTTCTCC
>CM053624.1:201363963-201385047 GCA_028646595.1 Phalanger gymnotis | reverse complement strand
GTGGGGGGGGGTGGAAATGGGGAGAAAAATCTGTAATTCAAACGCATGTGAAAATTAATGCTGAAAACTAAAGATGTTAATAAAAAAAAAAAAGAAAATACAACCAATTGAATTAGCAAAATGCCCAGTGTAATGAAAACTCTTTTGATCTGATGTCCCCTTCTTGACCTGTCTGACTCTTTTTTAACCTTTGGACACATTTTTCTTGACTATTTCCTTGCCTCTACCCTTCTCTCCATTTACCGTCTTCTCTTCCATTTATTCCAGAGTCCACTGCTAGGCACTTATCCCAAGGAGGTCAGTGACAAAAATAAAGGCTCTACATACACCAAAATATGTATAGCAGATGCCCATCAATTGAGGAATGGCTAAGCAAACTTGCTATGTGAATATAATGGAATATTACTATGCTATAAGAAACAATCAACATAATAAAACATAGACAGATTTATAGGTACTGTCGCAGACTGAAATAAATAGAACAAGAAAAGCAGTATACAAAAGGACTAAGACAATATAAGCAGAATAAACAACCATGAAATAATCAAATTTGAATTTTGCAAAATTATAACTAAGATAAATTCCAATGAACACATTCGATACCCCATCCCAACACACACACACACACACACACACACACACACACACACACACACACAGCATCCTTTGCAAAAAAGGAGGATGTCCTCAGATGAGAAAAACTATATAATTTCAGGCTTTTAAAAATGTGTTGATTGGTTTTGATGATTTCTCTTCCTCTTCTTGTAAAAAAAAAAACTTTATTATGAAGAATAGTTCTCTGGCAGAGAGGAGGAAGATGGACAAAATGGAACTTGTAACTGATATATATATATATGCATATATATTTATAAATGTAAATATATATGCATATATATTTATATATGTAAATATGTATATACATATATACATATATATATATATATATATATATACACATACATATAAAAGATAGCCATAAAGTCTGTTTAAAAGAAAACCAAAGTTTCTTTTCTTCCAATTCTTTGGCTTAATATTTCTTGCTATTTCATAGAACCATTGAATTCTTTTTGCTAACATACTTTTTTCCCCAGTTATATAACTGAGATTTTCCGTCTTTCTCTTTGGATTAGCAAATGAGATTTACTTAACAATAACAGAAGAATATTCAAAGATAGCATTGATCACACTTCAAGTTGATTTGACTGGGAAAAGCTTTCTTACCTGAGTTAACAATCTATCAGCCAAATGTCTGAGAACTCCTCCCAGAGGTGTGCCAGTAAATGTCTAATAACAATATATATATTATATATATAATATATGTATTATATATATAATATATATGTATATGTACATGTACATGTATATGTACATGTATATGTATCTATATATACACATGATACACTTTTGATTTTAATCTGTACTATTGACTTTCTTAAGTCTAGACAATAAACAAAACAATAAACCTAGCCCTGAAGTGTAGCAGGTCTTCTCCTCTGACCCCTTCCTCTATGTTTTATACTTTTCCACTTATGTGCCCCAAAATATAGGATATTTTTAATTTCACTCTCTTCTTCCTTCTTTCTACATTAGTGTATTCTTTCTAGCCTCCCTTTCTTTTCCCTTTTTAAACCCTTCAGAATAGTACAAATGTATTCTCAGGTCTTCTGTTTTTCTTTTTTCTTATAAACTTCCTTAGTACTTTTGAAAGGTCTGAAAGGACACTTATTTCTCCTCCTTAATTAGAATGTTAGTCTTCCATTATCATACAGACTCTTCTGATTGCTCAAATAAAGTTTTTTCTCTGTCTTGTTTGCATTTTCAAGTTCTTTCTCAGTTCTCATCTTTCATCAGGACTACTTTAGAGTCTTCTTTTACATTTAAAGTCCTGTTGTTTTTTTCCTTTAGCTTTTTAGTGTAAATTATTCTCAGTTCTAAGACTATGTATTTGCCTTTTATAACATTGTATTTGGATATAACCTTTTATTTGGAGTAGAAACTGCCAGATCACATGTGACCTGATTGTGATTTTTTTTTGTACTTGAAGTGCTTTTTCCTGTCTGCTTGCAGATTTTTCTTTGATGTGGAAATTCTGGATTTAGGCTTCATCTTTTTTGAATTTTTCCTTTTGGCAGTTCTTTCTAGAGAGAATCAGTAGATTTTCTTATATTTTTACTTTGACTTCTGGCTCTTATAGCTCAGGATAGTTTTGATATTTCTTTAATGATAGTATCCAGACATTTGCTTTAATCATTATTTTTAGGGAGTCCAATGTTTCTCAGATAAAGTTTTTCTCTGACTTATTTTCCAGATTAATTGCTATTGTACATTTTCTTCTATTTTATCAATTTTTGATTTTGTTCTAATATTTCTTGTTGTCTCATAGAGTCATTGATTTTTTGTTTGATCCAGTCTAATTTGCTAGGATTTGGTTTCTTGGGTAAAATTTATCACATTTTGTTATGATCTGTTTATTATCTTAACCTTTCTGCTAGAATTTTTATTTCATTTAAAAAATTCTTCCACTTTTTCTTCTAGGAATTCATGTATTCTATGCAAAATCTTTTTTTTTTATTTGATTGTTGCTATGATGTTGCAGTTGCTATGAAGTCAAACACTCTTTCTAGGTTAGAATTTTGGACATCTCTGCATTTATTATATTTATTTATAATATAGCATAGCTATTATATACAAACTAAATATAATATAAATATAACTATTTATTATACTTCTTTGTAGTGATATATATCTTCTCTCATGAATTAGGCTTTGTGTCAGGGCCAGTATCTACTTTCTGTTATGTTTTTAAGTGGGGTGCTTGGTTCTGCTCATTTGCAGTCTGGGTCATTTTGATTCCTGCACTGACATCAGCCTCCTTGAGTTAAGCCCTTTGGGCCTTTAAGCTCCGGAGTGCTAGTTCTTCACGGCTCTGTATGATATCTCAAGACAGGGTGTTAAAAACCTGGGCTGGGAGTGCACTGCTCTGAGTTCTGCTATGACAGTACTTGTCAGTGCTGCTTTTTATCCCTACCACTTTCCATCCCTCCCGATGACTATGTTGTGGTTTTCTCACTCACTACCTTGTAGCTTTTTGAGATAGACTTCTGCTGTTACTGCCTATAGATTTAGAGCCTTGTCAGCTAAGAGGATCTCTGACTGGTCTCTAATCATTCTGGAGGCTATCCTCTGGTTTGCCTAAATGTGTGCGAACTGGCTTTTCAAGTGTTCCTTCTTTTCTACTTCTCATGGTTTTCTGGCTCACTTTTTGTGCAGTTCTGGGGAGGATAAACACACTTACTAGTTCACTATTGGCTTTTTTTCACTTGGTCTAGTGAGCTTTTTATTTTTTTATTCTTAGATTTTTTTTCTGGAATAAATGTGGGAGAGCTTAGTTGCCTTCCTCTTCTAAGGCAGCCATCTTGGCTGGATGTCCTAATTCCCTGTTCTTTGTAGTGGGTGTTTCTGTCTGCTTTTCCTTTTTCCTAACTGGTTTTTATACCTTATTTTTCTAAAGTTGTATGAGTCTTCTCCTTGTCCAATCAGGAGCTAAGTTCCTTTGTGATCCTGCACACACCGAATTGACTTTTGAATGTCACCTGGAGCCTGTAATTTTTTTATCCTATTGTGTCACCTCTTTTCTGATTCACTCAAGGGACTCATTTGAATTTCATAAAAGGTTTACCTGGCTTGGCTTCCTTTTTACAGTTAATTTAAAACTTCATTATCTGCTTCATTTTTTGTAGTTATGTTTTTGAAAAGGCAACTGCCTTTCAAAAAGTAACACAGTCACTGCATTCAAACTTAGAACTTACATTCTAAGTGAAAAAATGCACTACAGGGAGTAGAGGCCAAGGAAGGGTGGTTTGGTATTAACAGACAGTAAATGAAGCAATAAGGCAGTTTATTGACTTGCCTTTTCTAAAAGAAATGTTAATGCTGATTTGTTTTACAGATCTCAGATCAAGGGGTAGAGGTTGGGTGCTATGTGTCTGGCAACAGGGCATAGAATGGCAAGGATAAAGATGAAGGAACATAGCCCCAGAGAATTCACTGCTGAGCGACTTAGTTCCTCCTGGTTATGGTCTGTGGACATTTGCTTTGGAACTTGAAGTAACAACTACAGAAGTAGGAAGAAAAATAAGTTAGGTATTAGGATTTTTCTATTTGGACCTAGAAGGAAGAATTAGGAGCCATGGGTTGAAGTTGTAAAAGGGCTGATTTAATGTGGCTATAAGAAAAACAAAACACAAAACATCTTAACAACTGGAGGCTCATATGTAGTGGGTTTCTCCATCCCTGGAAGTCTTCAAGTGGAGATTGGGTGGCCTGTTTTGAGGAATATTTTAAACAGTATTTTTTTCAAGGTTATATTTGTGCCATATGATCCATTCAATTCTCAGGTTATATGAAAGCAGGTTAAAATACACACCGATGGCTTCTTACTTGGGAAAAAAAAAAAACCAACTGACGTAGAGCAGGGTTTTTGAATTGATAATACAAATACTGAGATAATATAGAAGGGAGAAACAACTAATGGACAGCCTGAGTTTTCCACTGATATCACCACAATGCCAGTAAATTTTAAAGATCACTAGGATATATGATAGACTTCCTGTGAAGAATTTATGTGAAGACTTGGACCAGCACTTTTCAAAGTGCCTGTTACATGGTAGGCACTTAATAAATTTTTACAGACCAACTGACTGGAGTCCCATAGGACAATGAGGCATAGATGGACTGTGATCTGCACCATTGAAGGGAATTCCACATCAGTAAGATTACATTAGACCCATTAGAGTTAGAATATTATTATACTTTATAGTACCTAGATAAGCGTAGAGGTAGTGTTTCAGAAAAAAAAAAGTTGTTGAGTGTCAGTGCTTTTCTCATAGCAAATCATAGTAGAAAGCTACATTTGTTTGGGGGTAAGCAGTTGGCATCAAAATTAGCTGAAAACTTGATAATTAACTTTTCCACTGACAGCACTATTGGTTTAGGGAGACAAATCACCCAATAATGTTGTTACACTACATTGTCATCTTTGGAAGGCATATTATACTTTTGAAATTTCCAGCACTGAACAGGATGGATAATAGAATACTATACCAGATGGACCATACCCCCACTTTGACACTGTCATTTTCCTGATTAAAAAAGGAAGTTAATTTCCATAGCTTTTCAAGACTAATTCCCTTCTCCTCTCTTGTTTATTTTCATAAGTTAGAATTTATAACATTATGGATATGACTTGTGTGAACATCCTTTTCTCTTCTTGAAGCATTAAAAAAAAGATAGATGTTGGGCATCCAGTTTTTTGTGGACATGAACTATGGCCCACAGGAAGCCAGGGATTATAAACTTGTCACTGCTCCAATCAGGGCCAGACACAACTGAAAAGCTGGGAATCTGCGTCAGTTAATTTATATCTAAGCCAGCTACCTGGAGGGACAAATGTTCTTAACCTCTTTATCCATAGCCTCTGGGGAAGTGAATGAAACTTGGCCAAAAAATACTATGCCCCCAGCAATCATCTGCTACAGTTTTTGTAGAAATGGAAGGGAGAGCATTGACTTTTCAAAATTTAATATAATTTTATGCATATTAAAGTTAAGGTCAATGAATATTTATTGAGCTTCTAGTATATACCATACCAGTTTTTTTATAGTACTTTAAAATATACAAAGTGATTTATTCACAACAGATTGGCAAGATGGAAAGTGAAAGCATAATTATTTCCATTTTACAGTTGAGGGAACTGAGGCAGAGTAGTTAAGTCATTTGACTAGAATTGTGCAACTGCTGTTAGAGCTGGGATTGAGTGAGATGTCTCTTGAGACTATATTTACTACTCTTTTTGCTATATGAGGAGATTTAATTGAAGGACATAGTTCCTACATAGAGAAGTGATGAGATCTATACCTACCTATATCTATACCAATAGCGATATCAATATCTGTGTCGATATTGATATTGATAGAGATATACAAATAAACATGGTACCATGTAACAGTGTAACAAGGCAAATTACTCTAAAATAATTAACTTGAGGAGAGAAAGATTTCTTTCCACTTTGGAGGCCAAGACTTCAAGAAGTGTGTGTGTGTGTGTGTGTGTGTGTGTGTGTGTGTGTGTGTGTGTGTAGGTGTAGGAGAGGGAGGTTGAGGAGGGGAGACAGAAAGATAAATAGAGAAGAGGCAGTCACAAAGAGATAGAGACAGAGAGAAGAGAAACAGTGGGCGATAGCAGTTAAATATGAGGCGTCATTATTGAAAAGGAGATGGGATTAAGTGCATAAGGTAGTATTAGCTTTGGGAAGGAGGGGAAACCTGTTCATCTTCTTAATTAAATTCTAGCTATAAATGCTAGGCTGACTATCCTCTGTATCTAAAGCAAAAGAAGAGATGGCCATCAAGATATCATGAATTGGGAAAAAAACGGAGATGAGGGAACTTAAGTTGGATAACCTTAATCTTTTCAATAAATTGTTATGTAAGATCATCTACTTAGAGAGAAGAAGTGGATTGGGGTTGGGAACTTGAGTTGGATGGACAAGTTATGGAACTAATTATCTAGAATGTGATAAGGAATCAATCTATGAATAGAAGGATTTTTGTATAGTGATTGAGAGTTCAGTTGAGGTCCAAAAGCATATATTTAGGAACCACTTAGCTAAGTTTCATGACTTCGTCTTGAACTTTATGGTTCAAGATTAGGAACAGAGAGAGGAAAGAGTTTGATATTAGTAGGTTGTAGACCAGTAGTAAGATGTAGTGCCCAATGTTTCTTATTCCACAAATTCCTTTAAAGAACTGGGAAGAAATTACACCAGGGTAATTGAATATGTTACTCACAATACTCTATTAGATTTATTTATTAAGTGTTTACAATTACAATTATATTTGTCCAAGAAACCTCCAAATTAAAATTTACATTATATAATTTATGATCATGACATTTTTGAATGGTTTCAAAAACAGGCCTATAATGCTTCAAATATGCACATGCTCATCGCAGAGGAAAAATATATTTGTAACACTTAGCCAATTATTAACTACTCAAGATACTACTAAGTAATTTTTATTGCATACATCTTGTAAATGAGAAAAATAGTTCTTTTGAAAAGATGGCATAAGATAAGTTATAGTGATTAGAGGTGGAAAATTCAGAGTATATGATTTTGAAGTTATAATAGTTTGAGGTTATGGTGAGGTCTAAGAAGGGCTTGTTCCTATTGGCTGCTATAGTAGAATAGAAATGGTGATCATGAGAGTTGAGGAATTCAAGAATTGAGAAGGAAGTTTGTATTGTACATGGGATACAGACCTAGTAGTGGTATTGCTAGGTCAAAGGGTATGCATGATTTTATAGCCCTTTTGGCATAGTTCCAGATTTCTCTACAGAATAGTTCACAACTCCACCAACAGTGCATTAAAGCCTCATTTTCCCCACATGCTCACATTTGTCATTTTCTTTTTCTGTCCTATTAGCCAATCTAATAGGTATGAGGTATTATCTCAGAATTGTTTTAATTTGCCTTTTTTATATGACTATAGATAGCTTTGATTACTTCATCTGAAAACTGTTCATATCTCTTCATCATTTACCAATTGGGGAAGGGATCTTAATTTTATAAATTTGACTCAGTTTGAGAAATGAGGCCTTTATCAGAGAAATGTGCTTCAATTTTTTTTTCACAGTTATGATTGCTAAATGTATTTCCCTCTATCCTATTCCCCCTATTTATTCTATTCTCTCTCTCCTTTTACCCTGTCCTTTCTCATAAGTATTTTGCTTATGACTACCCCCTTCTCCAATCTGCCCTCCCTTCTATCACCCCCTCCCCATCTTGTATCTCCTTCCCCTCTTACTTTCCTGTATGGCAAGATAGATTTCTATACCCAATTGAGTGTGTATGTCATTCCCTTCGTGAGCCAATTCTAATGAGAGTAAGATTCACTCACTCTCCCTCACCTCTCTCCTCTTCCTCTTCACTGTACAAGCTTTTTCTTGCCTCTTTAATGTGAGGTAATTTACCCAATTCTACCTCTCTCTTTCCCTTTCTCCCAGGGCATTCTTCTTCCTCTCCCTTTAAATTATTTTTTAGATATCATCCCTTAATATTTAACTTGTACCTGTGGTCTCTATCTACACACACTCCTAACTGCCCTAATAATAAGAAAGATTTTATGAGTTGCAGGTATCATCTTACCATGTAGGAATATAAACAGTTTAACCTTATCAAGTCCCTTATGATTTCCCTTTCCTGCTTACCTTTTTATATTTCTCTTGAGTCCTGTATTTGAAAGTCAGATTTTCTATTCAGCTCTGGTCTTTTCATCAAGAATGCTTGAAAGTCCTCTATCTCATTGAATATTCATTTTCTTACCTGAAAGTTTATACTCAGTTTTACTAGGGAGGTGATTTGTTGTAATCCTAACTCCTTCCTCTCCAGAATATCATATTCCAAGCCCTCTGATCCTTTAATGTAGAAGCTGGTAAATTGTGTTTTCCTAACTATGGCTCCACAATACTTGAATTGTTTCTGTCTACTTGCAATATTTTTTCTTGACCTGGGAGATCTGGAATTTAGCTATAATATTCCTGGAAGTTTTCATCTTGGGATCTCTTTCAGGAAGTGATCAGTAGATTGTTTGACTTTCTATTTTACCTTCTGGCTTTAGAATATCAAAGCAGTTTTCCTTGATAATTTATCAAAAGATGGCATCTAGGCTCTTTTTTTTGATCATGGCTTTCAGGTAGTCTAATAATTTTTAAATTTTCTCTCCTGGATTTATTTTCCAAGTCAATTGTTTATTCAATGATATATTTCACATTGTCTTCTATTTTTTCACCCTTTTGCTTTTGGTTTATTATTTCTTGATTTCTCATAAAGTCATTAACTTCTATTTGCCCAAATGTACTTTTTAAGGATTTTTTTCTTCAGTGAATTTTTGTGCCTCATTTTTCCATTTGGCCAATTCTGCTTTTCAAGGCATTGGTATTTGTACCTCTTTTACCATTTGGCCCATTCTGTTTTTTAAGGTGTTATTTCCTTCAGTATTTTTTTGTGTCTCCTTTACCAAGCTGTTGATTCTTTCTTCATGATTTTCTTATATCACTCTCATTTCTCTCCCCAATTTTTCTTCTACCTCTCTTCATTTTCAAAATCCTTTTTGAATTCTTCCATGGCCTGAGACTAATTCATAGTTTTCTTAGAGGCTTTGTATGGTGGAACTTTGACTTTGTTATCTTCTTCTGAGTGTATTTTTTTATTTTCCTTTTCACCATAGTAACTTTCTGTGGTAAGAATTTTTTTTTCTATTGTTCATTTTACCAGCCTATTATTTGATTTTTAACTCTTTGTTAAAGTAGGGCTCTTCCAGTGTGGAGGGTGGACTGTCCCCAGCTTCGGGGGTTTTGTACAGCTCTTTTCAGAGATATATCTAGGGACTTGTAAGTTTTCAGTTCTTCCAAAGTGTTATGATCTAAGGAGAGGTGTTTACTCCTCTCCTGGCCTACGCTCTGTTCTGGGAGTGACCACAAGCACTCTTTTCTGCCCTGGAACTGTGAGGAAGGTCCTCCTTCCACTGTTGCCACCAACTGTGCTATGCTAGTGCTCCTTTTAGCCCTGGGACTGCCACCCAGGACTGTCACTGGAGTGTAGGCAAAGTCACAGAGTACTGCCTCAGTGCTAGCAAAGAGACCCCTATAATCTCCTTTTTAGCACTTGTTTGACCCCCTTACCATCTGTGGGCTGAGAGCTCTGGAAGCAGCTGCTGCTACTGATTTAGTGGCTCACAAGGCATTCTCCTAGTTTGCTGGAACTGGGTTTGTGCTGGTATGGCTTGCACTGGACTGTGCTCCACTCTCATGCAGGTGTGACAGACCTTTCCTGTTGACCTTCCAAGTTGTTTTTAGCTGGAAAATTATTTCACCCCATCCTTTGGTGGATTCTGCCTCTCAAGGAATTGTTTTATGACAATATTTAAAGGTATTCTGAGGGGTTTTGGGGATAGCTCATGTGAGTCACTGCTTTTCCTCTCCCATGTTGGCTCTGCCCCCTCTTTTCAACGATAGTTGAAAATGTAGCTTGATCATGAGATTCAGCATCCCTAAGGCATCTGGGCAGGGGAGGCCATTTCCATCTGGATCTCTCTAGCTAGTTTTCTCCTTCATAAACTGAGTGGCCTTAAACTCTAATGTACGAGATCAAGGACAGGGGTTTCCTCCCCCAGCCAGAGGTTCACCTAGACTAGATCCCATTTATATTCTAAACAGAAACTAGATTTCCCTGTTGGGTTGAGTCCTCCCCAGCCCAATCTTATTACTCAGCCATGTCCTTCAGAGACTGAATGATCTTTTCAGGAGTTGGGTCTTAACAGAAACAGGATGAAAAGGATGACACAAATTAATAATTAGTTATTAATATGAGTGTAATATTACTTTCTCTCAGTAACTTGCCATGAGAAAAGACATAGCCAGAGTTGGAGAGAGTGGCAAGGGACAGGATGTCCTGAGTAAAAAGAAGTTTCAGGTGAAAGGAGTAATAGAAGAAGAGCCTTTGGGTGAAGGAGTAATTGTCAACAGTACAGGAAGGTCTCCAGAATATGCAGCAGCAAAAGAAGGCAGAAGAGAATGTCAACTAGACAGGGTATGTATGAAGGCTGAGCTGGACAAGGATGAGAGTATCAAGAAAGGTAGTAGGAGAATGAATATTTTCCTATCAAGACATACTGTGTACGACAAGAACTAGAGGAGCAGGATATTGGGATTTGCTAGCAACAGGACATGTTATGCACAGGCAGAAGCATAAATAATAATTTGGCCCTATGTTCTTAATTGTAGTAGAAGAAAATAAGGTGTTATTTCAAGGGTGAAAAGAAGATTGTAGATTTACTTTGGGTAGAGAATTTAGAGAATATCTAGTCCAAACTGTTCATTTTGCAGATTAGGACACTGTGATCTAGATAGATAAGAGGACTTGACCAAGCTGATATTGATAATAAGAAGCAAACCCAGTATTTGAACCAAAGTCCTCAGACTTCAAAAACAGTACACATTTCACTTTCATAAAATATGAGGGTACATTTGAGTCTCAAAATTGATTGTATGAAAAAATTATTATTGTCTTTTTTAGGTCATCTAGTTTAAAACTGAGCAGCTTGGCTGAAGTGCTCTGTCAAGTGTGAGAATAAAGGAGTTTTTAGAGCCAGAGGTGGTAATCCCTATTTTACAGATGGGAAAACTGAGTCTCAAAGAAACTAAATAATTTAGCATTATATAGCCAAAGAATATGAGAATTGGAAAGAACCTTAGAAAGGCCACGTAAGTAGTTAGTAGCAAAGACAAGACTAGGAAGCACAATAAGCTTTTGAGTGTCTACTATATGCTAGGCACTGTGGTAAGTGCTTTACAAATATTATCTCTGGATTCACAGTCCAAGCCTCTCTCTATTATATGACAGGTCTTTCCTATGGCATAATATTTTTTCAGTTTGCTAATTTGAAAGCTCATACAGTCTCTGGAACTTTTGAGTATTTGTCCAAAGTGAATTTGGACTCCTAAAACTTTGAGTTTTTCCCTAATGTGGATATGATTTGGTGTGTGTGTGTGTGTGTGTGTGCGCGCGCGCACATGCATGTGTGCAAGGTGGTGGTGGGGGCAGGACAGGAATGGAAGAATTGTCTATGATGAGCAAAGTCCTTACAGCCTTCTTCAAGAAAAGGCAGAAAAGTGATAGCTTCTTGATGCAAAAAAGAAAAAGAAAACATGTACATGGAGTGCATTAAAATTTGGCTTCTTTTTTGAAGAAAGGATTGATTGCTCTTGGCTTGAAGTTTAATTATACTGACTCTCATTGCCTGAGAATTTCAGAGTTAAAGTTTTAAAGCCCAATTGTTCCAGCTGGGATGTGTCTTTTGTAGCTCAATGCAATATCATTATTCATGCAATAATTTGAACTTTCATATTTAAATCCAGTGTTCTTTCATTTAAGTTTTGCTTAGAATTGGTACATGGCCATAAGTGTGAATGAAGGTATGAGAACTTTAATGGTGTTAATTCATAGCTGTTTTTACCTTAAATAATTGCTGCTTACTCCCTAGCATCACTATTTTCAGTGCTTACAATATTCAATTGAAGCACAAAGTGCATTTCTTCATTATCACTATCATTATTATTTTATTATTAAGATCAGGTTCAGGCTGACGAACTTGTATGGTTGAGCATATTCCAAAATAAGACCTAGGTTTGGGGTTGATAACAGACTTGGTTTATATTTGATAGTAGTAGTTTGGAACTGATTTTACTTTTGCAAATTTATTACATTTTTAAAAGTATTGAAATGAATACTATGGTAATTACTGGTGGATTGTACCCCACAGCATATGTTGCTATTAATTGTATCCATTGTCACAAAATAAACATCTCTTTATAAAAACAAATGATGCTTCATTTTAATATGTGGCTTGATAAACCCTCCTTCACAGCTGTTGCTACTTCTGTTTTGATGCTTCTCCCACAAAGAGCCACCTGTTACAATAGACATTTCAGTTGTTTCTATTCAGGAAAGAAGGAAAAAAAAGCTTTGTTCTTCATTTCTCCCAGTCCTCAAGTCAAAATCCAGCAAAGTGAGCATTTGCATCTTTTTTTAAAAAGTTCCTATCACAAAATGAAAACTTTACATATATTTCCTTTTAATTCATTAATTTTTTCACTTTCATTTCATTTTATTCTAAGCTGAAAATTCACATTTTATATCTTACACAGCAGTAAGTATACTCATGTTTATGTGTATTGTATAAAAACTAATAAATCAAAGACAGACAGACAGACATACATAGAGAATCATAGACAGAGACCAAAAGACAATTAAACAAACTGACAGACAGAGATAGACTGAGAGAGAGAAAGCTTGTAGGGACCTTAAACTTTATAGAACTTTAGAGTTAGAAAGGTCCTTAGAAATCATCTGGGTAGTTCAGTCCAGTCCCTACATGAAACAGAAATTCCTCTGTGAACATCTCTGACAAATGGCTATCCAGACTGAACATCTCCAGTCATAGGAACCAGGTGACTTCAGGTCCCATGAACCAGGACAGCTCTGGTCCTATTCCCTTATTGTACAAATATAGAAACAACAGCCCAGAGAGGTTTTAGTAGTTTTCTTATGGGTATCCTTTGATAGGATGGCAGGAACAAGAATATAGATCTGACTTTAATCGTAGGACTATAGGTCATCTAGCCCAACTTTCTCATATCATAGAGGAGGAAAATGTGGACCATAGGGGTTAAGTCACTTACCCAAGGTCATGAGAGTAGGAAGCAGCAGGTCTTGAATTTGAACACAGATCTTTTTACTCTCAATCCATACTTCTTCCACTTCCACCATGCCTTCCAGCACTTACACATGCATATATGCACATGTTCACACATATACACACACGCACATGCACAAACACATACTGCATCTGGTTTATTTGAGCAAATAGATTGTTTCTACCATATAAAGCAGCAAGTGAGACAAATAATGATCTCTTAAATGTCATGTAATTATACTATAGACCATTCTTAAAGACCTTGCAAGGCAAACCTGTGATCTACCATCTTAGTCCAGAGGATAGCATCTCATCAGGAGTAGGACAGAACAGTTTTTTTTAACAGCTTCATTGACTCTCAGTAGTTATTTAAGGATGGTATGAAAAGAAAAATACTCATTTAATTTAAATGGTATTAGAGTTTGTAGAATCATAGTGGACAATAATGGTCCCAGTCAGAAATTTATCAGAAGAACAGAAAAGATTTTCTTGATGCTGGTTCCTTCTCCTGGTTTGTTAATGACACGATAGGAGGGAAGGGAGCCAATCATAAGCTGCTTTGTATTGATGAAGTTTTCAAAAACTCAGTTTGGAATCTCATCTAATCATTCAGCAAATAGTTTCAGGGCAGATATTGAGGAGATAGTACCAGATTAATTGGGATAACAATATTTAGATAATTAAAATTTTATATATATATATTTAAAATCTATATCTATATGTGTATATATATATGCATATATGTACATGCATATGTATGTATGTATATATAGATATATATATCCTCATAGCTCCTTGAGACAGATATTAAGAAGTATTTTAGTTCCCTTTTTCTGTATGAGTAATTTGAGGATCAGAGAGGTCAAGCAATTTGCCTGAGTTCACATTGCTAGTATCACAAGTGAGATTTGAATTTCCCTGACTCCAGATCCTGGGTTTTCTTTTGGAGGGGGAAGGCAGGGCAACTGGGGTTAAGTGACTTGCCCAAGGTCACACAGCTAGCGAGTCAAGTGTTTGAAGGTGGATTTGAACTCAGATCCTCCTGACTCTGGGGCCGGTGTTCTACTCACTGCACCACCTAGCTGCCCCCGATCCTGTTTTCTAAATACTGTATCATGGCACTTTATTATACAGTATACAGGGTGCACCAAAAGGTTTAGTTTAGTTTTAGGCTAAAACTGAAACTGAATGTTTTTTAGAGATATAACTAGAGACTCCTACGACTTTTACCAAGGGATTGAAAATTTAGAAGGTGATGGCACCCAATATAGAAACAACTGAAATTACCACTTAATTAGATAGAATACACTCTTAAAATAAGAAAGTAGAAAACATCCAGTGGTCAGATAAACTATAGTTTTTGAATGTCATCCACTATTGCTGTACTATAGGAAATTGTGGATAGAGGAAATTAGGAAGACCATGATTGAACCCACATGGTATGAGGTAGGCAGAATCAGTAAATCAATATTCACAATTGTTACAATATTATTGGAAAGAACAAGAAAATGAAACTGAAATGTTATAAAATTATAGTAAATATATGCTACTAGAAAAGAGTCAAAAGGTTTGCCTCCCTCCATTCTTTGAAATAAAAGTCTGTAGGTATGGAATATTTCATGTACTCTAGTTATAGTTGAAATAATGGTTTGTTTTCTGCCCTACTTTTTTCCCTTCTCTTTTTGTTTTAAATTTTGTTATAGGAGATGGCTACCTGGGTGGCAGAGGAGTATTTTTTAAATTGAGTGGTATAAACGCAGAGGATAGTAAGATACATAAAGAACAACAACAGAAACTAGAAAATGAAATCAAATTGGAAATGGTTCATTTGTTTCTTAAGCTTATAAGTTCCTCACCAACCTGACCCTTTAGGAGCAATGTCCTGAGTTAGCTTAGATCTCCTCCCTCTCCCAATATAGGGCAATATCCTGAAGTATTTCCTTTACCACATGAATTTTTCTAAAAGTTAAATTTGATTAGATAGTGTGTTTCATGCAGTCTACTTTGAACACATTTGTGAAGTTAGCCTCAAAAGGCAAAGTTGCTAGATATGGCTATAATCATTTTCCTGACTAACTTGAAAAGTATCTAATAAAGTGTCCTTTATGTAGTAAATACTAAATAAATGTTTCTTCCTGAAGTTGATAAAACTTCCAATGCACCTTATGGATTGAGAATACAAAAGACACAGTCTCTTCCTATGAATTCACAATATCATCAAACATTAAACTCACACATATACATTCAAGTATATTATAGTATGTTATAGATAATATATTGGTAGCAAGATAATTCAGAGTAAAATACTGCTGAAGAAAATGATGATGATGATGATGATGATGGTGATGGTGATGGTGGTAGTGGTGGTGATGGTAATGGTGATGAGCCATATAGATTGGGAAAGTATAGTCATAAAATACAGTACAATAGTAATGATAAACAGGGTCCATAACCTTAAGGTAGCTATAGAAAAATGAACATTTCTTTGCCAAAAAGAAAGAAGAGAAAAGATAGACCTTAGAGCACATGGTATATAGGTAAAAAAAAAAATACAGGAATACTTATGGAATAAGTAGACATCACTTCACTCAGCAATAGTAAGGCTAGATACCAGGCCTTTGATTTGTCAAAAGTATCTGAAAGTGGTTTTTATCTGAATGGAGCCTATGAAATGGCTAAATCCAAGATTAGAAACAAAAGGCTCTCTATAATTACTGCCAAAAAATATCAACCAAATTGTCTGTATTTGCAGAAATGGAGAGGTTTATGCTGGCAAGTCTGGCCCAGGTCATTGCCACCAGGGATGCCTTAAGGATCTCTAACAGTGATCAATGTAGATTATTCAATGAAGTGACAGAAGCTAAGAGCATATCACTGGAGGCTATAAAAATTTAGCATCTACCAAATACCCAGAAAGACACTACCTGGTGGCTAGAATTATATACATCAGAAGCTCTCTATTTTTCTTGAACTGACAAATGAAAGTTCCCCATATTACAAGTACAGATCTCATAATATCTGAGAACTCAACCAATAAATTTTACTGGAATTAGACCATTATCACAAACCAAATTGTTATCCTAAATTGCCTGAGCATAACATCGATCCATGAAAAAACAGATGAACAATAAAAAACCTCAACATTTTAATCGATGTCACCATCCCAAATTTTCATAATTTCTAAGCTACATGGGATGAAAAATTTTCAAAATATACTATCTAGCAAAGGAGATTATAATCATGTGGGAATACAATGAGGCATATTATATTCCTCTTATTCTTTTGTCTTACACTGAGGATGCTTTTGTTGAGATCCTAAGGCTTTTATTTAACAACTAAAAAGCAGTTTACAAATCTATCTGTACAAAGTCTATAAACTATTAAATATAAAAGAAAAACAGCAAGATAGTAACTTTTCCCAGGATCATTTCTATTTGAACTGCATTGAAAAATAGGAGAAGTACATGATAATTATTAAAAAGTCCAGCCCACTCTTCATGTCATAGGCATATTGCAAGGGTGGGAAGGTGCTAAAAATAAGGAAATCTCAGTCAGGGTGATATACAGCAGGAGCACTATGAGTTCCGAGACTACTATAGTAACTGGGAAGGCCCCCCAGGAGCCTCAAAATTTTTGCAATAAGGCTCTGGTGATACCAGTGATTGAGTTAGTACCTGAGCTAGTGATATGAAACTACTCCTATGAATTTCAGAAGCACATGAGGCAGCATTGTGATGCAGGCTGGAAACTCAGAACCACTATGATGGTCAGCCTGACATGGACAATAGCTGAGTGAGTGGTACTTCTTCATAATCCAATACCACAAGAAGATAAGTTGTACTGGAACAAGTGTAAATGCCAATATTCCACCTCCTGGAAATACTTAGATGATGATGGCTTTAATCACCAAAGTGGGAAAACCATAAGTAAGCAATAAATGGACTAAAGCCATGAATATTTCCATTATGCACCGAGATCATAACAAAATTCAAAACATAAACAAACATTTAATCAAAGGCCTCAAACTGCTTTTATTTATTTATTTGTCCATAGTACACACATCTCTAAGTTACAAAGCAATGTATTTGAACAGTACAGGCCAATGTGTTTTGCTTTTTTAAAATTTTATTTAAGAACTTATTAATTCTTAAGATGAAATCAAAGATAAAATCTTCTGAGGAGAAAAAATGTTGAAGAACTTTAGTGCTTAAAAAAACTTCACTTAATACCAAATCCAGAAAATAAGCCAAATAACAAAACAGACAAAAACAGAGCCATATTGCAAATAATTTTGAAAAGCTGAGCATATTTAGATTCAAATTTTGAAAAGCTTTTTCTGGTTTTGATGGCATGAATTTGGTTTCTCCTATAAATGTGATAAAGGAATGTATTTTCCCTGAGCATTTGGCAGAAAATATAGAAAAAATATTTCTGGACTTGCACACAGAAATGCGTGTAAGCGTAAGTCATGAAATGCTAAGAACAGAAGAAAGAAAGGGGAGGGCTGTCAAAGAGTCATCATCATCATCATCATCATCATCGTCACTAATATTTACCTAACACTGAGAGCTAGGCTCTTTACAATTATTATCTCATTTGAGTAGCCTTAAGCATGGTATCCTGGCAGAGGTGACATGAGAAAGCTATTGATGATCTCTGGAAAATAATTGAAAGACTAAATTAATATCTGATTAGTATTTGTAATTGGAAACTTGAATGCCATATTGCCCAATTAAAAGCAGCAAAAAAAGAAAGGTGTGGAAAGAAATCTGGAAAACACCGACGTGTCAGAAATTAGAGGATCCTTCAATCAGAACTTGAGGGCAAAACCCAAAAATTTAAGGTGACATGAGGAGTCAAAGTAGTGCAAAGAACAAATAAATAATCTGACATCCACCAAAAGCCTTATATTACAGCAAAGAAATCAGAGATAAGAGAGAACAAGTGAAATAGTAGGATGTGGAGAACATCAAGTGGTCCATATGGTTGTAAGAAATCCAACACAATGGAAAGGCAAGTTGGATTAGATGAAAACAGAAAGCATATGTACTTAATGAATGACAATACATTACCTCAAAGAAGGTAGCTGAAACCCTAGCTTTGCTGTAAAACTTGAAAGTAATGGAACTAGATAAGATTCTTAATTACTGGCTCATAGACTTCACAGTGGTGTATACATTGTTGGCAAATCACTTTGCCGGTTTCCACTCAGATATAAACATGGTCATACCTTGAGTTATCACATATCTTTTACTAAAAGATGAAAACACTGGTAAATATTCCAAATTCAGTCTAGTTATGCATTTGTGTACTTTATACCAAGTATCTGAACCTCACTGAGAAAGATGAAAATTTATGCAGAATTTTAAAGTTTTAAAAGGGTTTCTCTCAGAAAAGTCCCATTAGATAGATAGCACAAATACATACATACATACATACGTATATATACATATGCATGTATATATACCTATATAATACATAATTTGTTCAGTTGTGTTTCTTTGTGACCCCATTTTTTTTCTGTTTTGGCAGATACAAAGTAAATATTCTCAAGGGGCATCTAGGCGGCAAAGTAGATGGAACATAGAGTGTCGGCCCTGGAGTCAGGAAAACCTGAGTTTAAATCCAGCCTCAGACATTTACTAGTGGTATGTCACTTAGCTCTGTTTGCCCCAGTTCCTCATCTGTAAAATGAGGTGAAGAAGAAAAGGACAATACACTCTGTTACCTTTGCCAAGAAAACCCAAAATGAATTTATGAAGGGTAGGACATGACTGAAATGACTCGACAACAAATTACTCTCAGGAGTGGAGAAGCACGCTAGTCCTGGAAAAAATAAATGCCTTTTTAGCCCCTCCCTCTGATTCGATGGCTCATCTCAGGAACTGGATTTAAGGAGGGGCACACTAGCCATCTCTTCATTTTTTGCCAGGAAGCATCCTCAGGACTCTTCTATCAAGTACCCTCACTGGATACTTTTCTCTCTCCCTTTTCCAGCTTTTCTTTACATATTGTCTGACCCCATTCAAATATAAACTCCTTGAGGGCAGGGATTGTCTTTGTTTTTCCTGGTATTTGTAATTCCCAGTGTTTAGCACAGTTGTCTGATACTTAATAAGTGTTTAGTAAATGTTTGTTGTCTAAATGCCTAATTTGGAGCAGCTTAGAGGCATCTGGATAGCCTTCATGTAGGAGATGGTGCTTGAGCTGAACTGTGTTGGAAGATAAGGGCAAGAGGCAGGTGTGATGAAGGAATGCATTCCAGGCATGAGATACAGCTCGTACAAAGCCATGAAGGTGGGAAATTCAATGTCTCAGCAACCCAGAAAGGTTTAATGGCTTGATTAGGGTCACAGCTATTGAATGAATGATACTGATGAGGTGTTTGTGCTTGGACCCTAAATCCTAACAGCCTCTGCTTGGGTGCCTGTGTCTGAACCCCAATTCCAAAACATCCAGTTCTCATAAACATGCCCTAAACCACTCCCTATGCCCACCCCCAAACACCAAACTGACATGTTTTGCCTATTAACCCTCCATAAAGATTCCCCCTGCACCTCTGTATGGTTGCAGCTTCCCTAAGAACTCTTGCCCGCTGAAAAAGTGTAATAAATCTTTGCCTCCTTGATTTAAAGAATGCTTGCATCCACGAATTCATTCCAGGCATCCACTTGCTGGGAACTTTGGTTTGGGATACCTGCATCCCTGGGTTTTCTTTTCCCCCTCTACATTTGTTTCTCCCTCAACAATACATCTTCTATTTTAGTGGGGAAAATGATCATGGCTGGGATTATTTAGGAAGGCCTCCTTAGGGGAATTCTGTTGGTGGCAGCAATCTCACAATTCTTTGCTCAAACCGCAGAGAATCACTGAAAATGTTTCATGGTAATTGGCACAGATCCCTAGTTTCTAATCTCTAGTCCATAATTCTATCAGTGACTGCCGATGCTTATTATGAGCTAGCAGGATATGGTTAAAAGCAGATGGCGCATAGCAGTTCACCCTGCTCTTTGCCCTCTGATTAAGGCCTATGCAAGCCTCAAAGCGTCATCCAGTTTCGAACAATAAATCAATAAGCATTTTTAAAGCACCCACTGTGTGCTAGGTAGTTTGCTAAGTGCTGGGAATAAAAAAAAAGGATTGCAAGGCTCTTACAATCTAATGGTGGTAACGACATGAAAACAAAAACATACAAAGCAAGCTATGTATAGGATAAATAGGAAATACTTCATGGGGGGAAGGTACTAGAATTGAGGGATTAAGAAAGGCTTCTAACGAAAAATGGGATTCTAGCAGCTGCTTAAAGGAAGTCGGGGAGGTCTGTAGGTAGAACAGAGGAGGAAGAGTTTTCCAGGCCTGGGAGACAGCCAGAGAGAATGCCTGGAGCTGAGAAGTGGAGTGTCATGAAGCAGCCTGGAGCTAAATGTCACTCTCTGGAAGAATACATGTTGGGGATTAAGGTGTAATAAGACTGGGAAGGTAGGAAGTGGCTAATTTATAATTTATAATTATAATTTATAAAAGGTTTTGAATGCCAAACAGGTCATATTACATTTGATCCTGTAGGTAATAGGGAGCCATTGGAGTTTTTTGAGTGGGGACTGGGTGACATAATTAGACCAGCACTTTTGGAAAATCACTTTAGTGGCTGAATGTAGGATCCATTGGAGTGAGAGAGACTTGAGGCAGGCAGACCCACTAACAGGTTATTGCAGTAGTCCAGGCATGAGGTGATGAGGGCCTGCACTAGAGTGGTGGCAGTGTCAAAGGA
>CM053624.1:201351212-201363863 GCA_028646595.1 Phalanger gymnotis | reverse complement strand
TGAGAAAGAGAGAGAGAGAGAAAGAGAGAGAGAGAGAGAGAGAGAGAGAGAGAGAGAGAGAGAGAGAGAGAGAGAGAGAGGCGGGGGAAGGGAGAGGCAGTGAGAGATAGTGAGGAGTCCAGGATGACTTCCCCTAAAAAGTCAACAGATAGTACAGAATTGGTGAACACTGTGGTCTGTTCCTTCTATGTTTCTTACCAAATCCCAACTGCATTCTATCATTTCAGACTGATTTCCTGACAGAATCATGTGTTTCGAAACTCGATGCCTCTACCCCAACCGCTAGGAAATGCTAGAGACCCAGATGGCTTGGGTCATTTCAGATTGTGGAAGTGATGCTTTATAGTAGGACATGGTTATCTTTCATTTTACCAACCTAGAAAGGTTAGCAATGAAACATCAAAACAACATGATTGCTTGAATAACCCAAATCTATGAATTTATCTTAGGCCTTCACAAGTGTATTTATATTTTTAGTCAATTCTGCCTCTTCAGGCAGTAAGTCCCATAAATTTAGTTCCTACTGTGTAGAAGAGTACTTCTTTTTCTTTGTGCTAAAATTCCCTCTTTCTCATTTCAAGGTGTGCTCTTGTGGTTGATAAAGTAAGACTATTGGGTTCTAATGTAATAGTGTGAATATTTCTTTTCTTGGGATTATCCCACATGGCCTCTGAAGGATATATTGCTATACCTATAGCTCACAGTTGCTACCTTACATGTCTCCTATTACTAGTTACAGCTCAAAATATCCCTTAAAGTTGTGGCTATCATTCTTTCAGTTGCTTATTCTCTCTTCGAGACCCATTATTGTGCCTGCTTATATGCCAAAGGCAAATAAATACTCATCCTCCTCCTGAGACAGGCATTTCAAGGTATTAAACTATTAATCTTATGTGTGTTTAAAAAAAAACAAGCCCCTTGCTCTCAAGAAACAAACAAATTTAGCAAGTAATTTCTATAATGACAACAATAACAATAAAAATAAGCATTTATTAATTGTATACTGTCTCAAGTTTTAGGTAAGTTATAAAATATGGAAAAGACACCATTCCCGTCCTCATGAAGCTTATTTTTGTTTTGTTGTTGGTTGTCCTTCCTTTTCAAAGAGGACCAATGACATCATGGTGATACTTTGACTTGGGTGTGAATTGGATTTAAGTGAGCCAGAGTTGCACAAAGTCATTAGTCTCATTCTCTCTTTCTGAGTCATCAAAATACAGTCGCAGGACAAAAGTCAAGATGACTAATGATGGCCTGAGATGCAGCGGATGCCCTTGGTATCTGATGTTTGACCAAGTTCTAAGTGCTCCACAGCACGTGCTTCAGCTGCCTTCATGGCCATTGGAACAAATTGTTCTCATCTGCCCATTCCACCATGGGAAATCTTCAAATACTTAGGGCATACGTCCCACCAACTCATCCACGAGTTTGAGGTCTTTTAAAGTGTATTCGAATAGATACTCCACCTCCACATTTGAAAGGGCAACGATCCTGGGTCAAAAAAAATGCTGGGTTCCACAAAACAGTAGGAACCCTTATAAACCTCTGATGTATCAGTTTACCAATAAGCAGGGCTTTTTATACTTCAGGCAACAAGGAATTGATGTCAATGGGTCAAACTCCTAGTCTCCTACCCAAGTCAAGAAATATTAAAGCTCTGACTATTATGTTCCAGGCACTGTGCTAAGGGCTGATACAAATACAAACAAAGAGAAAGGCAGGCCTTGTCCTCAAGTTGCTTACATTCCTAAGGGGGAATACAGCACCTAAGAGGAGGCTGAAAAAAGGTAGCAGTAAGGGACAAAGGTACCTAGTTAGGAGACATGGAGGGAAAGTCCAGAATGCAGCCTGGAGAGAAATGAGATGTGGCTGGCCTGGGCATTCCCCTTCAGCTTTCCAAAGAGTTGTATGTCTTCTTGACGTTCAGTATTTCTCTGCTATAACCGTGTGATATCTTTTGAACAAAGAATAGGTACTCATAATATATGATTATTTTACGCTTTCTTTATCTCTGTAACACAAAATCAAGAAACCTAGACAATATTAATGTTTGGTAAGCTTCAGTGGTTTGAGAATATAAGTTTCCAACTCCAAGATTATCTCATTCCTGAAGCATTCATGGCAAGCATAACTCTAGGAGCTGTGGTTTGGAGAATAAAAAGCAATTACGTTCTTCTCAGGGATATGCAATCTTTAAATTTATGTCCCTGTCAGTAGAAGGAAAACAGAGGAACTCAATACCAATTGGATATCAGTATATCTATGCAATACCATCAAACACCCAACCAGACATTTCAGGAATGAAGGGTTAGGGCCTTCTTTTTCAGTCACTCTATCGGCATACTTGGTAATTATGGATATTCTTCTAACATTTCAAAACAACTAAACTAGACTATATGTAGGTGACCCCAAATGTCCCTGTATATCACCCTAGCCATCTTCCTGCAAGCTCTTCTACTACTGATGTACCTTCTGAAATGGACCTCTTGAGACTGTGTCCTCAAGAAACATAGTCACTCAACTTAGCCACATCCTTCCTGGGCCCATGCTATTCCGATTAGTGAAATCCTACTATATGTAGTTGGTGCCAGACCTGACTATATTTTATCTTGGCAATATCCTATCCTTTGCCTCTAAGCTTTACACCTCCTATTCTTGGAATGGTAATAAAATCAACTTTCCTGTTTTTAACAAGAGTATGCCAGTTGGCTGTTCTGTTCTTTCACTCACCATCCCTGTTACTTCCTATATCAAAAGATCCTTCTTTGACCATCACTCATGTGTCTTGCACCCCACTGTTGGAATACACAAGCTTCCTCCAGGCAGGAACATTTTTAGTTTTCTATATCTCCGGCACTTAGCCCAATTTCTAGCTTTTAGTAAGTACTTAATAAATGCCTATTTATTCAATCACAATGCATGTGTGCATTAATTCTTGAAATATGCAAAGAGAATGACAAACCCAAGAGTAAACTAATTGCAATAATTAAGTTAGGGGAGGAATAGTATTCTGCATAAGGGAACTAAACTTTAGAAAAAAAAGAATGAATTGCTAGAGTTTAATAATGAACTGACTAATGAGCATCATTTGTTTTTTTCTCATGGAAATGGTAGAAGACCCATCACTAAAGGCATTTAAGACTGTTAGACAGGAATGAGGATTGATGATCAAAGCTTGGCTAAACTTATCATTATGAAGTTACTGCTGTTATAATAATATGTGATAAGTCAATCCTTTTGTATACCAAGCAGGCTCATTCATCCTGCTTGTTTTATTTCTTTCAACTTTATGTTTTAGATAAAACCATTTAATTTTATCTCAGTAAGGACAATTTTGTATATGATGAAATATAAATCGGTTGCTAAGAGAATTGGTAAATGAGAATATTCTAAGTAGGGAGAAATAGTCAAGTTAACTTTTATATAGTTAACTCAAAACCAAAAGGAAAATGAAAGATAAGTGAATAAGTAGAAGCTTTATTTCTGCTCATTATATTAATTTTAAAGAATAATATGATATCAATTAAGTGCTGGATATTATCTTCCTCCATATTAAATGTGTTAATTGGTGCTGGCTTCTTTATCAGTCTTGTCATACATTAATTAAATAAATGTACTTTATTTCTGCTACTGGAACAAGACTCAATTAGCAGCAAGCAGTGTGGAAAGCAAGATCATAAGTTCTGACTTTGGGTGAAAGACTCTATTCTGCTTTGTTTTTCCATTTTGGGGAGCAGGAAACTACAAAAGAAGCAACATCTGAGAGGTCTCTACTTAAAGTACTCATTAACTTCTATCAGGATAAAGTTGAGTGTTACTGTGAAGGTAGGTCATCTAAGGAAAATGTTAGTTCGTAATCACTGCTACTGAGGACTCTGAGGCTGGTGGATTGCTTGAGCATAGGAGTTGGGTGTCTTCACTGTCGGGCACCAGTATGACAGGCCTCTGGGGGAGGAAAGCCACTAGGTTGCCTAAGCAAAGGCAAACTGGCTTAGGTCAGAAATGAAGTAATTAAGACAGTACCAATCAGTAGTGAGATTGGCTGGTGAGTGGCCCCTGTATTTCCAGCCAGGGCAATATGGAAAGAACTCAGTTTCTTCCCAGCCCCCATAAAAGATGGTCATAAGGATCAATGGGGCTCTTCATATGGAATTCTTGAAGCTTAGAAACTGTGTTGAACCCATTTTGGAGACTTAGCAGTAAAGTTTTAAGTATCTGTAAGAATGCAATTATGCTTCCATTGGTTAATGTATGGCTCAAATTCTGACTTAATTATTCTGCATCTAAATTTATGTATCATTTATGTACTAAATCTTTGTAATTGCTCTCACAACAATCATTTGAAATTTAATTAACTTAGGTTAGATAACTTTTTACAGTGCAAGCTAAACATGGCATGATACCAAAGCATTATTTAAAAGGGAAAAGGCCAAATAAATACGGCTCTGAGCTCTTTCTTTTTTTTTCTTTTAAATTCTTTCCACCAGAAGGCCTAATTGCTGATTTAGTTTTCGTTTTTCAGCTTCTCTTATTGGCCTGCTAATTGGATGCTTTCTTCTTCTTCTTTTTCTGGTGTTTATAGTCCTTGCTTAATGGGAATCCGGCTAACTCTGGTAAAAGGATTTTTCAAGATGTGATAACAGCATGTTTGACTATGATGTTTACAAAGATAATCTCTCTTTTGGTTCTATAGTTCAGGATTGAGCTTCTTTCTGTTAGGGGAGTAATTTATGTTTAAGACTTCTCTACAAACAAACTTTCTCTCTTCTAGAAGTTGTATATTTGTAATAGTCTAGAATATGTCAGTCCTCTGACATTCTATTCTCTTTCATCATGTTTGACAACCATCTGGACAACTAATTAAACTTTTAGAGGTTTTGAGATTGGTATTAGAGATTAGATTAATAATAAGATTAGAAGTATGGTATTTTAAAATCATAAGCTCATAGAGGATTATAAGGTTAGAGCTGCAAGGTATCTTAGATACCAGCTAGTCAAATCCTTTTATTTCATAGTTGGGAATACTGAGGCTTAGAGAATTCCTTTGTTGTTGTCGTTCAGTTGTGTCTGATTCTTTGTGTCTTAATTTGGGGCTTTCGTGGCAAAGATACTGGAGTGGTTTGCCTATTCCTTGTCTGGTTCATTTTAACAGATGAGGAACTGAGGCAAACAGGGTCCCAGTGGCCCAGGGTCCTACAGCTAGTAAGTGTCTGAGACCAGATTTGTTATATCTCACATGGAATCCATCCTACTTCAGTTCAAAGTTATTTCCTTTTGGACAGTCATCCTTGGGCAAGTTATTTTACCTCTCATCTTTTAAACTGGGTTAAATTTTTGCAAATGAAGGCCCCTTCACCCTCTAAAAAAGAAACCTTAGTTGTTTCTGACTTTCATAAAGATTTCCTGTACTACTTCAAATTTCAGTTAAAGTCCTACCTTCTGCAAGAAGCCTTTCCCTGGTCTCTATAATTTTAATGCCTTCTTTTAATGCCTGTAATTTAACGTCTTTTAATTTGTGCATAGTTGTTGCCTATTGTCTTCCTCCTTAGACTGTAAGATTCTTGGGAGCAGGGACTATTTAAAAAAAAAGAACTAACTTTCTTTGTCTCTCAAGTACTTAGCACAATGTCTGGCACAGTAGGTGCTTAATAAATGCTTATTGACTGACTGATTCCAATAGAAATATGATCACCATCGAGTCCATGGACAATCATGCAGATGATACCAAGGGCTTAGAAGCCCCTAGTTTCCTCTAACATGTAACACATTATTTAAAATAACAAAGGCAGGAGTACATTAACCAATTAGGAGAGTAATTTATAATGAAGAATTTCCTTATGGTAAAGATTGGACCTGGAATATTGGAGAGAGGTAGTGATTTCTCATTCATTGAAAATCTTTAAAAATGAAAATGCTGATAACAACCCAATCCAATTGGGCTGGTTATGTCAGAAGAATATGGCACTACAGAAAAGTCAAGAGATTATTGTAGGGTTAGAGCTAAAGCCAAGGTAATGACAAAATGACAGGGGGCCATGCTTGAAGTGGTCGTTGAAGCCCAGCTTCAAGCCATGGGTCATATCTGAGGCTGGTGGGGGAAAATGACTACTGACAGACCTTCTTGAGAATAGTTATAATGAATGGAGATTCTGTTTGAGTCAAGAATCTAGGTTGTAAGTTAATAACGAAAACAGCGAAGGTCTTTTGTATGCCATTCTCAGACACATATCAGAGGACACACTTCAAAAGCACATAATACAGAAAGTACTCTTAACCTCTCTAGTCATATGTTCATACAACTGTAATAATATCCATTACATTTTTTATCACCATAATGTTTGCCTTTAAGTACAGTCTCAGCTTTTGCCAGAATTGATTTTACTAAAACATTGGTCACAATTTGAGACTGTCTTGCTCTATACCTAAGAGCTTTGGCTTCTTTCTTGAACTTTCTGCTCTTATCCTGTCTTGGAGGCAGTAAATGGTGAGTGACATAATCCACCCTTATACCCCTACATCAATTAATGATAGAACCTAGACAGCAGATACAGGGGAACAACGTCTCCTCCCCTGGATTGTGGTGAGCCTGGTTGTTGCTAGTACTGCTAGTTGGGCTATCTTGTCTTGTCTGTTCTTGTCCTATAGGGAAGAGGTGGACCTCAGCAAATGCTTGATGTTTTCTTTTGATATGCAAGAACATCCTGATGTAGGTAAAGAAACAAGTCCCTCTCTTGATAGGAAAAACCTATATTTAAAACTATAGTGACACTATATCTGATAATATTTGCAGAAAAGGGCTCAAAGATATATAAATGATATTGTACAAAGGAAAAAAATCTTAGCTTTCTGGAGCGAGAGGACTTGAGTTAAAATTTCTGACATTAATCATCTGTGTGACTTTGTACAAATGATAAGCTAATTCAGCCTTAGTTTCTTCATCTTGAAGATGAGAGGGCTGGACCAAATGACCTCAGATGATGCTTCTACATATAAGTCAGCAGTCCTATAGTCCTAAGTGGACATATGTGTTACCCTCATGAGATAGTTTGTATGGTCATGGGGAGAAGCACAAGAATGGACCAGATGACCCTAAATTCCTAGGATTCTACAAGATTCCATTTTGGAGTCCATATAGAGAAGATAGAGACATGGGGAATTGAGTTGTGTTTCTCAAAGATAAAATTGCTCTAAAAACAATGCATCTCCACAACCAGGCCAAGGAAATTTTTAGATTTCAACCTGATTGGATGACCATATCACAAGTTAACTGGGTTTTATAGTCTTGATGGGGAGAAGTCAAGCTGTAAAACAACTTTGAAAGCACCTCTCAACAGTTTTTCCAATGGATGACACAGTGGTGTTGAAATAATTCTTACTGATACTTAAATGTGTATGTATATATACATACATATATACATATAAGTGTATACATGTATATATACATATATACATATATATATATATGGAGGGAGAGAGAAGGAGAGAAACAGAGAGAGGAAGAGAGAAGGGGGAGAGAGAGTGGGGAGAGAGAGAGAGAGAGAAAGGGAGAGAGAGAGAGAGAGAGAGAGAGAGAGACAGGTAGAGAGAGGGAGGTAGGAGGGAGGGAGAGAGGGAGGGAGAGGAGAAAAAGAAACTCTGTCCCAGTCTGGTAGTTCTAAAGATGCAGTCAGTTCCAATTATGTGGTAAATAGTACCCCCAAATGGTAGGCCAATGCAGTTGACTTCTCCAAGAAAACGGTCCCTAGCATATCTCACATGGTTCTCTCTATCGAAGGTGACCTGGGGATGTGCCAAAGCCCTGTTACACCTGTATTTGTCACATTCTAATGTATTAAAATTGATCGTTGATTTCTCGTCTGATCTTCCTAATAGATTTTATTTTCTTTGAGGGAAAGTACCAGGTATTAAGATTGAATCAAAGCATTTGAAGATCTTAAAGGTCACGTTGATTTTGCAGATGAGTAAAAGCATCTTTAAATCTTTACCAATTAGCACAGTGACTTGGCTGATGTAGAGAGGGCATTTGCTAATTCTTAGTTCAAGGGACTGCTTTAATAAATGATTATAGAAATCCTTTTTAATATGCATTTGCTACAGGGTGTGTTTAGCATGAATAATCAGATATAGATTTGGTTTATTTTGTCAGTATTTCTTAGTCTTGCACATCAGTTGGTGGTGCATTGTGAGGACTAGGATTTTCCTTAAATAGGTCGAACATTGGCCTTTTCAGTAATGGCTGTAGCTATGAGTCATAATCACTGCTAGTAGCATCATCCCTGAAAGCAATGGACACATCCCCAGGGATTCTACCTTTGCTGGAATGAAAATGAGTTTCTTGGGTAGCTGAGTTAACAAGTTACCACTGGCACTGGTACAGCTTCCTTGTGGTAGGATTGGCATCCTTTCCCCTCAATATTGCAGAAATTGATCTCTGAGAAAAAGCAGTATCTTGTGAGTTCATGGTATTTTAAGAAAAACAAGGCTATAAAGTTTAAAAATAAATCTCTGGAAGGAAAGTAATGGAAAAGATCCTATCCAGATGTTGAAGCTGGCATTTCACACACCGTTTCAGGAATATTAGAGAAACGTAAGTTTCATAAATGTAATGAACTTAGCATTAATTTCCCCCCATTTAATGAAGGATTGTGACTTGTCTACAGCATGATTTTTTTGCATTGGCTTTCTATTTTCATAGCTATTCTAAATCTCCATTAGTGTCATCATTGCCATTTTTCTGAGTGCCCAAATGAAGTCAAGCATCCACCATCCACCTTACAGGGGACCTTTCCTTGCTATGGAAATCTTTTTCTTTGGAAATCTTTTTTGTAGAAACAGGGTTATGCTACTGCTTGATGGACTAGTGGTATATTTAAAAGAAAAGGACACACACACACACACACACACACCCCTCTGTATTCCCAAAGTATGATTTCTACAAGGATTTTATGATTAGAGAAAAAGTACCAAACAGTGTTTGCTGTGTAAAACATTCATGGCCCTCCTGTAATTTGGAATCTCCACATCTGTTCTATTCACAAACAAAGTGAAAACCAGGCTCAAACAACAATAGCGCTTTTAGGTTTGACCTTTGCTATTATCGCCTTTGAGGAGCAAGCATCTTTGCATTTCCAACAATTAGCACAATGCCTTACCTGATACGTGCTAAGCACTTATTAAATATTGGTTAAAAGGATGATTTAATAAATGATATACAATCCTACTGTATATGTGTTTGCTGTTTGCTGTATTGAACATGAAAAAACAGCTGTAGATCAAGAATATTTTGTCTCCATTCCTTATAGTTGTATACCAACTGCTGACAATGTGAGGAAAGAGGTTTTCCTTAAATAGGTCTAACACTGGTACTTGTAAAGATATAAATATATCCTGAAGTTCAAGACAGGAAGTTTTTATGTAATAAGGTCTGGAACTTGCACAAACTCCATCATCATGCTTGGAGCAAGAACAAATGGTGCAAGCAGTTTACCTAAATACCTTCAGGTCTCTCTCCAACATCACTTTGGTTCGCAAGGGAGTAGTAGGTTCAAAATATACCTCCTTTTCTCAATTGTATCAGTCTCACCAAGTTCTTGTACATGGCAGCCATCTCTGCAAATGAATCCTTAGCTACTGCTGGGTGGTAGCCTTTAAATGAACTCCTTTGGGAGAGGACACAACCTCTCCATGACAAAGATGCTAAGGAGCTTGCTTCTGGGATAATGTATATTGGAAGTGCCTTTAGAGAGACTAGGAAACATGTGTTGACATTCTGTAACTGGTTCTAGTCAATTAACTACATATTAAAGACTTTGTCTTTGGAGGCATTCAACATCAGCCACTTCCACTCTTTGGGGATTTCACTGACTCTTTCACTCACAATGTCTGGTGAGAGACGAAATGGTGAAAGGAATGGTATTGCCAGCCTCGAGAGCTTTGAAAGGTTGGAAGGACAATATCTTTATACTCATCTTCTCTCCTAATTTTAGTATGTTCTCTGTTGATTTATCTGGAATTGGGGATGAAGATTCTAAGCAGAGTTTCACAGCCAATGTAGCATTGATTCCCTGATGAGCAAGGAGTGACCTTCAGGACCATAGCCCAACAGTAGCTGAGGAAAGGATTCATTTGCAGAAATGACTGCCTTTATACATGAACTTAGTGGGACTGGTGCTATATAGGAAAAAAGTTAGGTTTTGAGCCTATTTCCTCAGAAAGCAAATTGGTATTGGGAAGAAACCCAAAGTTATTGAGAAGAAATGATTGTACCATTTGTTCTTGCTATAGCTTCAAAGTACATATCCCTATATAAAAGCTAATTGACATTAAATGGTTAAAGGAAACTGAGACACTAGTTACAGTCTCCTAACAATGGGAGGAAAAAAGCTAGTGGAGTCTTCAGTCAATGCCAATAGAAAATAGAAATACCCTGATGTCTCAGGATCACCCCTTGCAATGTCAAAGGGCAAATGTAACAGCCTGCGAGAGAGGACCAGAATGTACATGGTTTATTTGCAATCAGTCTTTTCAAAAGAAGTGCATTGATTTTGTGTCACATGACCAATAACATGGTAGATTAGACTTTCACCTCTACTACCTACTAATTCTCAAAAAATGTTTTCATACAATAAGAAAAAACAACTTCCTTCCTTCCTTCCTTCCTTCCTTCCTTCCTTCCTTCCTTCCTTCCTTCCTTCCTTCCTTCCTTCCTTCCTTCCTTCCTTCCTTCCTTCTTTCCTTCCTTCCTTCTTTCCTTCCTTCCTCTCTTTCTTACAATTGTTTCCATACAATAAAAAGAAACAGCAACAACACACCTACCAAGGTAACACCCTTATAACAACATTTGGGAAAACTAATACTTAATTTGCTCACTCAACACCCTTTTCCTATCAGCCTCCATGCTCCTGCAGGCACATAGGCCAATGTACTGGCTTATGCTTCAGAACCCACACAGGGATTTCCCTTTTTTGTAGTTTGCGCTAAACCATTCTTCTTTTTTTTTCCTTCCACCAGAGCACTGTGGTAATAAGCATCACATAATTGGATTCTACCTAGTCTCCATGTGCTGGGGAGGAGGAGATATATTATGGGGAAGCAGACTCCTGCTTCTCTTCTTGGCACAATCCCTAGGTTAAGGAACCTGAAGGTGACAGAAAGTCTTACTGGTATATCCATTTAGTTGTCCTACAAATCTTCCAAAAAACAATAGATGTTGACTCATCCCCGTCAAAGAACTAAAAAGTAGAGGGAACAAGGAAAGGGGTCAGCATGTAAGGCTATACCAGGCTAAAAGAAAAGAGATCTAGAATTGAATGGGAGCCAGTCTTGTACTCAAAGAACCTAATTGGGACAGAGGCCAAGGCTGGTGAAAACTAAAATCTCTAGTGTGGGAAGAGACATAAAACTTTTCAGTCTAACCTCTGTGATAAAAGCACCACAAAAAGGAGTGGATTTAGCAAGAGGTAGAGATAAGGAAAAAAGACCAAAACCAGAAAAGATCACAGAAGGAAAAAAATAGTTAAAAATCTAATGCATAAGCAGATAAATCAGTAGAGAACATACTACAATTAGAGGAGAAGATGATTATCAAGACATTTAAAGTATTAAAAATGTCTCTAAATACATATTGCAAACCAAAGGAAATTGAAGTATGACTTAATGAAACAGAACACTATGGATTCTCAAGAAAACATGGAAGCTAAACAAGTTCCCTAGAACGATCCAGGAGAGATATGTTGAGAGAGGTTAGAGGGGGAAACATGGCCGAATTTATGGCTTGAGACACAGCTAGATAGTGCAGTGGATAGAGCACAGGACCTGGAGTCAGAAGGACCTGAGTTCAAATAGACACCTACTAGTCAGTCGTTTAACCCTGATATTGCCCCTGCCCCCAAAGAAAAAAGAATTTATGGCTTGGCCAAGAGAAACAAGTAGCAGAATAGAAAAGTTTGAATCTATGGCAATGAGTTTCTCCGAAGAAGTGAAAGAGAAAAAAAAACAGATTTGGAATATAAATATTCTTAAGTGAAGGATAATCTATAAAAAGAGAAGCAAAAAGCAATAATGGTGAAACAAACATAATTTCCAAGCAAGAACAACACACTGATATTAAAGACAGGATATGTAGAGACAACTTCAAGATCACAGGTCTTCCAAAAGAACATGAGAAGTCAAAAAATATGACTGCTGTTATGCAAGAAACAATATCAGGAACTTCTACATAGATGTTCAGAAAACAGATCACAAATTAAACAATCTTACAGTTAGCCTTCCAAAGAAAGCACATTAGACTTTGTGGTATTATGTTCTTGGAGAAATCCTCTTCCAAAGAAAATCTTAAAATAAGTACCTCTTGATAAAGTCTAAGATAAACTCACTGTTAGGAACTTGCTTATTCAGACCTCCTTGGCAATTTTATAATTATTGGTAGTTATCTGTCATTTTTCATTCTTGATTTTTATTGAGCTCACATTTCTATAAAGCTCCAAATATTTGTTTCCCACAGAAACTTCTATCATATTTCCTTGATATTGTATTGATTGGTTTACTTTAATCCATTCTTCTTTCCTTCCTTTTCTTTTCTCTCTCTCTCTTTCTCTCTTTCTCTCTCTCTCTCTCTCTCTCTCTCTCTCTCTCTCTCTCTCCCTCCCTCCC
>CM053624.1:201323738-201350712 GCA_028646595.1 Phalanger gymnotis | reverse complement strand
AAAGGGGGCATGATAGAAGGGAGGGCAGATGGGGGTGGAGGTAATCAAAAACAAACACTTTCGAAAAGGGACAGAGTCAAGGGAGAAAATTCAATAAAGGGGGATAGGTTAGGAAGAAGCAAAATGTAGTTAGTCTTTCATAACATGAGTATTGTGGAAGGGTTATACATAATGATACGCATGTGGCCCATGTTGAATTGCTGGACTTCTTAGGGAGGGTGTGTGGGAAGGTAAGAGGGGAGAGAATTTGGAACTGAAAGTTTTAAAAAATAGATGTTCAAAAACAAAAACAAAAAAGTTTTTGCAGGCAACAAGAAAATAAGATACACAGGCAATGGGGCATAGAAATTTATCTTGCCCTACAAGAAAGGAAGGGAAAAGGGGATGGCAGGGTAGTGGGGTGACAGATGGGAGGGACAGACTGTGGAACAGGGCAACTAGAATATACGCCATCTTGGAGTAGGGGGGAGGGTAGAAATGCGGAGAAAATTTGTAATTCAAACTCTTGTGAAAATCAATGCTGAAAACTGAATATATTAAATAAAATTTATAAAAATAAGGATTAATCTGGAGAAATAAAAGATCTAGAATTTCAAGGGAAATAATTTTAAAAGGAAAAGGAAGTAATGCTTCTCAAACTATATCATAAAACAACAATCATCAAATATATCTGGTATTGCTTTAAAAGCAGATAAACATGTGAATAGAACCATCTACATAAAAGATTATCAGAAATAAGAACTTAATAGCCCAGGTTTGGTTTTTTTTTTTATATAAACCTAAGGAAATAAATTACCTAGAGAAAAATTGGCAATGAAGTAGAGGAGACAATATGCTGAGACTGCTTTCACGGGACCTGGATCCTAATGATGTCCATGATGCTTATTGTTTGTGTGACCTTCTGACAGTCATCTAACCTAATTCTTTCATTCCCTCTTTTATTAAAATGAAATAGTTGGGCTAGATGGCTTCTGGTATAGAAGCAGTTGCGCTAGATGGTCCTTTCCAGATAGAGATACATGATTCTATGATCTTCTTTTGACAAGAACAATTAGAAGACTAGAAAGCAGTTTGGCAAAAAAATCTATCAGGTTAGACCACTATTTTATATAATATACCACAAATGATTCAAAATGAATATGCAATATGAATATAATAGATCCCTTTGCTAATTTTTCTGGCTAAAAGGATAATTTTTTATTAAATATGGGATAGAGAAAACTGCAGAAAAGAGAATTGATTTGATAACATACAGTTGAAAAGATTTTCCACAAATAAAACCAATGCTGCTAATATAAGAAAAACTGCAAAATCTTTGCATCAAATATGTTCATAGAATCATAGGATCAGAGACATAGAGCTTAGGAATCTTATATGTGATTTTGCCTAATTCTCATTTTACAAATAGACAACTGAGTTCACAGGTAGGTTAAGAGACTTGCTCAAAGTTGCCCTAGCAAAATTCTGATAAGGATCTGGTATCCAAAATATATGAGGAATTTTATATATTACATATATATATATATATGTGTGTGTGTGTGTGTGTGTGTGTGTGTGTGTGTGTGTGTATGTGTGTATGAAAAAGAGCTATTCCCCAATAGAGAAAGTGGTCAAGACATATTAACAAATAGTTCACCAGAGACTAGTATGCTATTAACATACCCATAAAAACAGTGATTCCAAATCACTAATAACAAGAGAAATGCAAATTTCAGAAGTACTGATTATGTGACCCTGCAAAAGTCATTTGATTTTTTGGTATCACCAAACTACTCTTTAAGTTTCAGAATATTTGCCTACCTACATTAGTAGAGGGAGTCACCTCACTGGGAATTATCTACACAAAGATAACAAAGATCCAGACCAATATTTTATTTCATTATTGTAAAGAACTACATAAGTGTGTATGTATAAGTCAATATCACATACTCAATAGCATATGGAAAAGCATGAGTAAAAGTCCCTTTACCACTCACCCTCCCTCAGAAAAAAAAAATACATAATCAGGAGACACAGATAGGATAGAATCTTTACCATTCAATTGAGTACACATTTCAGTGTGATCCCAGATCCATTAACTTAAATTTACAAATACTGAAAAAAATATGATAACTTAATTGGTGGAACTAGATGTAAATAGGAATAGAACCTTGGAGGTGTTAAGATAACCATCTAACAGTGAGTCACAGACAGTTCACCTACCTGATTGATTTCAAGTCCCCTGCAGAAATCTTAGATCTGTGCACCAACTTTATAAAAAAGATGAAATTCTGTCATATCTAAGACTGCAACTACTTTCTTATTCAGTTTAATTAAAGTGAAATTTTTTATAAGGTCTTGCTTTCTAAGAAAGCAAGTACAATATTATCTATAATTCTGACATGTTGGCATAGATAGGTAAACAAAATGCCATGTTCACTTGCTTAATAATTTCCCTTTTTTACTTTTTTTGTGAAAAGGCAAACTTCTTGGAAGCCTCATGCTAATAATCACAGACTGTGAACCAGCAAAGTTAGAATCAATGAGGTTTTAATGTATTTGCAAATGAATCCAGTGTCTGAGCTAAGTTAATCTCTGCTGAAAAATCCCCAGTCTACAAACCAGATTTCTAAAGGTGACCTCTCAACAAGCACGCAGAAACTCAGAGACTAGGATTTTTCTCAAGCACATCTCTCCCAAGAAAACTTGTCAATATGCTCATTCATGCATGAAAATAGGATCATCTGGTTCTTCAAGGTGACTGACATATTTCAACTCATTAGTCTGGCTCCAGAAAATCCAACTTGTGGTTTCATTGGTTGTCCATCTTCTTGAGAGACTTTCCAGGAAAATAAAATAAAAGAACTGTGTCACACCTTGAACAATTCTGGGCAACCAATGGTTCACAAATTTGCCCTCTCCATTTTGGAAAAAAAAATAGCAAGATTACTAATACATGTTACTGTTTTTATTTTCTCCTCCAGCCCACTCTTTATATAACTGTTGAATTAAGCTTTCTCATGCACAGATCTGATCATGTCAGTACTTTGTTCAAAACCTTTTAATGGTTTCCTTTTGTGTAACAAATAAAGTTTAAGCTCATTACTAGATATTCAAAGCCCCTAACAAAATGTTGCCAATTTATTTTTATAGGTTAAGTTTCATACTTACTGCCTTTCATCTTCTCTATTCAATAATCGAAATGGACTAGACTCTACAATGAACTCTATACTGGATGGTGATCCATTCATATTCTGTGTTTTCTCATGTCTATACCTTTACTCATGCTTTTCCAGGTGGCTAGAATGCCTTTCCCTCCCCTTTTTGTCTATTGAAACCTTACTCCTCCTTTTAAAATCCAGTTTGTATGCTCCTTCCCAAATCTTCCCACTCACTGATGATCTCCTCCCCACCCCCAGACCCAAAGGTATACCACTTAACAACCATTTCTCTAAAAACCAACTATAGACTTTCAAGTTTAATCTGTAACATTAATATTCTGTTCCTCAATTTCTCAAGTTTAGACAAGCAACAAAACACTGAATCAAGTCCGGATTTTTGCATTCGCTGATTTCCAAGGCTTAAATGTCTACACTGAAAATTTAACAACTGGCTTTTGTGAATCAGTTAAAAGCTAATCTCTGTACACTCCTATGCCAGACTTCATGTGACTCTTTGCATGAAACTCTGATATGCACTCATGTATTTTTCAGATGGCAACTATGGTTTCTTTGGTGTGGAAAAGTTTCAGATTAGGGAGGAAAATCCTACCAATTCAGATCTACCACTGTTCAGTACTTTAGAGTCTTTAGAAATTTGCCTTTCATGCTAAGAAATTAGTACCTTGCACAAGGTCACACATTAATAGCTTTCAAAGGCAAGACTTGAACACAGGTCTTTCTGACTCTAAGGCTGGCACTCTGACTGCTAAATCATGTTACTCCTTTTGTATTCTGTATACTATTTCACAGTTCTTATTATGGTATAAACTCCAGGGAGTAAGCATGTTTCATCCAATTTTTTATGACCTTCACCTCCCCCTCACCACATCATTTCTAGTGCAAAGTTCTATGAAGAGTAGATGCTTAGTAAATATTTGCTGAATTGATGAATTAATAGAAAAATCTACACCTGCCACCACATTTGTGAAACTTTTATTTCTTGTTTCGTTGATCAAAGTGAACAGAAAATGTATTGTGGCAATTCACTAAACTCATTACCATTATCTTTGAATCCTGTGTGAACAGAAAGAAAATTTATTTTATAAAATCAGTAGAAATGGCACTGAATGGGCAAATGACCCACTCTTTCACTTAAGAGTTTAGAAAGATGGCTACTGTCAAGGTAGCTGATAGTGTTAGCAATTCATTGCATTTTTGTCTTGCCCTGACAATAAAGTTAAGGGCCAGCTACTCCATAATATGACAGTACTGATTTGGGCTTGTCAGTGTGATTGCAACCCAATTTCTTTCCCTTTGCATTTTATTTTTCTCTTCTTTGGAAAACCAGATCTGTTTCTAAAACCTCTGTAAACAGGGTAACCCATTGGCTAAGCTCTATCAGCTAAAGTGAAATATGCTATACTCCACTGTCCCTCTGAGATTACAGACAAAACATCTCTTTGTAAATGTGCCTGAGTAGAGATGGAGAGGTGTCACTAGCAATCACATATTCTTATTTTAAGGAGGTGAGATGGTGCATGTATTTAATACAAATGACTTTCAAAGCTCAATTTTCCCCTTTTCCAACATTAAATAGCTGGAAAGAATTAAAATGCACTTGCTTATTCCTATTGTTTTCTACAGAATCAATCTTCATTGCTAGGGAATCTAACAGATTGATCAGAAGTATTAGTTATAGACTTATGTGCCTTCAAAGAAAGACTCTATCTTTCTTAAATGTCTTTGTTTTATTAGAAAGCAAGTTCCTCGAGAACAGGAACTACTTCGTGGTTTTTTTTTTCCCAGTGACTGTTGTAGTATATTATAGTATCCTATATATCGAGAGAAGGAATAGATCTATGATTTCTTAGCATAAAGATCTATGGATGAGGAAATAATCTACCAATGTAGATCAATACCTACTCTGCAACTTAATCTTAGAAAGATACCTAGGGATATTGAGAGTTAAATGACTTATCCAGAGTCATGCTGCACATTTCACAAAGTAAACAATAAATCTTTGTTAAACTGAACTGAATTAAATTAAACAGTCTGTGCTTCCCATAAATCTTGATTCCATAGATGACATACTGAAAGCATAGTATCCTAGGCAGCTAGCTAATTGGTACAGAAGACAGGATTTGGAATCAGGAAGACCTGAGTTCAGATCTAGCTCCAAATTCTTTCTAGCTATGTCAAGTCACTTAACGTCTGTCAGCCTCAATTTCCTCCCCTATAAAATGAGGATAATAATAGCACCTATTTCCCAGAATTGTTGATTAGAATCAAATGAGAGAATATTCATAAGACATTTGGTAAACCTCAAAGCATTATATAAATACTAGCTATTATTATTTATTATTACTATTATTTTATTATAATACCTAAATAAGTTGTTATATTATCACAAATAACGTTTTTCTTCCTGATTAGATATTTCATGGGCACCTCAAATTCAATATGTGTAAAACAGAACTCATTTTTCCCACCCAAACCCTACTCTCTTCCAATCTCATTTGTTTGTATTAAAGTGTGTGTAAGGTAGCATGGATTTGTTTTGATACAAGCAGCCAGGATCCATGAATTATAAACACTCATTCTGCGCTTGAGCTATGCTGATAATCTTAGTCTATAAACACCCCCAATGCACTCACCCTGTGCTGACACATCATTATGTAACCGTAGTTAATGTAAACTTATAAGCTTATTGTTGCCATGTTGCCTTCTTTGTGCGCTTCTCTATAAATCAAATGGACACTGGTCAGTGAATGTGGAATGTGGGGGGTACTGTACAAAAGGCAGATGATGTAGGGGCAGGTGCACCATCTACCTCTCCACCCCATTCCACCCTATAACAGCAAGCATCTTGGCACACGCAGGATGGCTTGCTAGCACAAGTTCTTTTATCTGCTTTTAAAGGAAATATAGCTTTTAAAGGGGTTAACAATCATCTCTTAATTGCATTCACTAGTTCAAGGGAAAGGTCAGCATCCTGAACATGGAGAAAATACAAGCAGAGAAATTAGCACAAAGATCAACAGACAGGGCTCAAACTGTTCAAACAAAGTAATACAACCACCTACATACAGCACCAAATCAAGAGTAGTTAGGGGCTCTGAGCTACTCAGAGTCCCTTTCAGGGAATCAAAAGGTCCTTCTCATGAGCAAGCCCCCAAAGCAAAATACCAACCTCAAAATATTTATACACTTCCAGAGCCAGAAGGTATCACAGCCCTCATGACTCCGTGCCTAATTAGCTTATTACCAAAAGATGTGAAAGCCTTCCTACAAGCAAGCCTCTCAGTAATCAAACTTCCTTCTAAGCAAGCTCCTCCCCCAATAGGCTCTATGTGACTCACAATGTATCACAGCTGTGATTGAATGCGTGAGATCACAGAGGCCTATTAATGGATGAGGAAGATCTTCCTATTCTATTAATATTACACACCCCCACCCCCACCTCTGTCTCACAGGATGCTGCAAGACATAACAGAAAAGGCCGGTGCTTCCTCACTTCAACCTGCCGCCGTTGAAAATAAAGTTATATGACCGCCCTCATCTGTGATCTCTACTTTCGTTCTAAGTCTTCCTGGATCCAGTGAACCCACAGGGAGCTGGGCTCCTGTCTAACATGAAGTCACCATGGTACTTTTAGCCAGCCAGGTTGACAGCCTCAGTCATCTTCAGCTCTTCATAAATTTTGTTGATTCTACCCATCCTGCACCTCCTTCATCTATCTCTCTTCTCTCCACTCACACAGCTTCTGGTCTAGTTCAGGCCCTCATGACATCTCACCCAGACCTTTTGAATAGCCTCCAAACTTGCACTCTCTGTTTCAAATCTCTGCATTCTCCAAACTATCCTCCACACAGCTGCTAAAGTGTTATTCCTAAAACATAAGCATGATCATGCCATTCACCTGATCAATAAAAATGCAAGGTGCTATCTATTGGTCTTCAGATCAAATGTAAACTCTTCTGGTTAGCATTCCAATGCCTTCACAAGCTGGCTCCAAGCCACCTCTCCAGGCTCATTACACACTGATCTCTTTCACACATTCTACAGACCGGCCAAACTGTCCTTCTTGCTATACTTCACACACAAGGCATTGTAACACCTGTTGCCATGGCTTTGTGCAGTTTGCTCCCCATACCTCCTCTGCCCCCCAGAATCCCTAACTTCCTTCAAGGCTTACTAGAACGTGAGCTCCATAAGGGCAGGGTCAGATTTCATTTTTTTTTTTGAAAACTTAGCAAATGTTTGTTGATTGATTTATGGCTCAGCTCTAGACTACGTCTTAAATGATGCCTTTCCTGATCTCCATAGATACTCATACCTATCTAAACCCTGAAATTACTTGGTATTTACCTTGCAAGCATTTTGTATGCTTACTTCTATTCATGTAACATTTCCCCAAAGTAAACTCCTCTGGGTGGTGCAGGGGATAATTGTTGTGGTTTCTTGTTATTTTTGTTCATCTGTCTTTCTCAAACAGGACCAATGACATCAGGAGGGTGATGTCTTGACTTGCAGGTGAATTGGATTTAAGTGAGGCAGAGCTGTGCGAGGGCTTCAGCCTCACTCTCTCCTCCAGAGTCAGTGGGGTCAAGGGGCAACAGCCCAGGTTGCAGTAGGAGACCTTGGCCTTTTCAACCTAAGCTCTTTCCCAGGTCTCAGTTTGTCTGAGACAATACCCATTCAGTAATTAAAAGTTAGATAAGAATTGAGGTGAAAGATGGCCTAGTTTGCCTTCATAAAAGAATCAGTTTGGGAGAAGAAGACTCTCAGAGTTTGTGGCCACAACAGACAATTGCTATTTACACTTACTCTGAGCCTTCGAAACCCAAATGGTGAGCAAGTGAGGCTTGGGCTAGGGCCCGTTATTGGCCAATCAGTGAAAGCCAGAGTGATCTAAAGGCATAGCCAAGTAGCTGCATTTGAATCACAGTGGGCTTTTTCAAATCATGGTTTTTCAGAGTTACATTTCAAGAAGTCACAAATGAAAATTACATGAGACAAAAGAGGAAATTGTCCCACTTTTTTAAAAAATACAAATGATAGCATAATAGGGAATAAAAAAATCTGTCCCCCAAACCCCAAAATATCCTATGAAACATAATAGATCAAAAACTATATTCCTTTAGAGAGAGCATCCACATGTAAGGATATGATTCCTTATGTGGATAGAGGGAGAAGAGGAGAAGAAAGAAGAAGGAGGAGGAGGAGGAGGAATAGGTAGAGGAAGTGGTAGAGAAAAAAGAAGAATAGACAAAAAGGAGAAGGAAGAGGAGGAGAGGGAAAAGCCAAATGAAGCAAGTGTCACTTCAGTGAAGTTTCATTTCTGATTGGAAAGGAACAAGGAATGTTTGTAGAGTAAGTGATGTCTGAGCTGGGCCTTGAGGGATTGCTGGGATTTTTCACACTTTGAGAAGAAATACATATTGTAGGATAATGGATAGAATATTGTATTTAAAAACTTGGGTTCATATTGTGGCTCTGGCACATGTGCAATCAAAAAGGAGTCTCTTAAGCTCTTTGAGCTTTTGTTTCCTCATTTGTAAAGTGGGGATAAGAACACCTTTGGCATCTTACTTTACAAAATCATCATGGGGAAAGTGTTTTATGGATATTAAGAAATTACAGGAACCTGGGTTGTTGTTGGTACTATTGTCTCCTTTTTACTTTGTAAAGATGACATGGCAAAGACATACACACACACACACACACACAGAGTTTTGGTTCTGAAAGCTATCCTTCCCACACCCATGTCATCAAACCAATTCCATTCTACCTGAATCTATTACTTCCCTTTGACATTGCCATCAAGTACAAGTCCCAACAAAAAAAAAAAAAATCCGACAGCTGGAGTCAATGAGTTTTCCCAGTATTTCTATGAAAAAATCCTAGTGGTCCATAATAAATAACTGCTCCCTGTCCTTTACTCTCCTCAGACTTGATTCCCCTTGGTGCTTACCTTTAATGGAACCAGTATATAGAAGCTAGGTGAATGCTGTGATGATGGTGAAGGCAGTCAGGTCACCAGATTCCTTTCACATCTCAAAGAAATGCAACCCCAATGTTTTCAAACTTAGCTACACTCAATACCTGAGCAAGCTGGAGAAAAATTAGTTCTAACATCTTTCTGGTATAACCTTTTTGACAGGGTGCCTGTCAAATATAGAGTCATCAAAATTTTTGAAGATGAAGTTAGTTTCTTCATTTTGAAATGCTGCCATACTTAGTAGATATATGGGCAATAATATAGAAGAAAAATTACCTGCCATAAGCACATAAAGGTTTCACTTTTAATTTTAGTCCTTAACGCCAAAATCAAGCTTCCATTAAGCAGAGTAATTAATCCTAACATATGCCCCTTAAACGTGCAGGCAAAAGAATTGGTTTTGGAGTAAGGAATTCTTAAAGTCATATGCCTCTGACATTGACCAGCCGTGTGACCCTGGGCAAGTCATTAATTTCTCAGGACTCTAGGCAACTAAGATTATAGATAACCCCCCAAAAGTTCCTCACTTTCATTGGCAGAGACTTTCTTCACTGGGAGCTTTTTTTATGCAAATGTAATAGAAGGTCTAGTCCCTGTCCCTATTACCCTAATGCATCTTATGTACAAGAGGTAATGAGGGCCTGAACTAAGGAGGAAGATGGGCGTGGTGGGAGTGTATAATAGAATTAAGAATTGTCACATACTTAGGCCATAGATTTTTCATCAAAAAAGCAATCAGTGAACTTTTGTTTGGAATTCTGGATGTCATATCTTTCTCTTTGTATCCTATGTTGAAGCACCAGCTTCTTTTCATATCCCTTTTTATATCTATGCATGTCCTGTTCTAAAACTAGCTTCTATATTCCAATAGATGTGGGCACAAGGAATACATGAGTATATGTACTTAGACTTTCTGTATGTAGTTACCTTTGTGCCTTTACATTTGTGAGTTAGTGTGAGTGTGTGTGTGTGTGTGTGTGTGTGTGCGTGCGTATTTGTATTACCAGACTTCCAACCAAGCCTGGGAAATTTTGCATGTGACTGAATATGTAAAAAGAGACAGGACCCTGGAATGGTGGAGAGAAGACTAGATGTGAAGCTATGTATCTGCATAAGGGACAGAGCTGGTGCCAGAGATCTTGAGGTTCCTGAGACTTGTGGAGAAAGCTGTTGCAAACACATAGGGGAAGCCAGCTCCAACATGTCCCTGATTTCTAACTTGCCTCACAGGAGGCTTTGGACGCTTTAACTTGGGTGAGATTGGGCCCCCTTGCTGAATTTGACCTGACACTTTATTTTGCTCCTGGTTAAAGAGCTCATTCATTTTTGTATAGTCTTTGTGTACTCTAATTTAAAGAACTTCATCATTTCTGTTTTCTTGAATAAGTGGGTTTACTTATTATTTGATATTTGTGATGGTCTTTTGTGTCACCAATATTTGGTGAGAAAGTGCTAAGCTAGCAAGTAAAAATAAGCTTCCCTTCCCCTTAAGTGTGACTATGGGATCTAGTCTGTTTCTTTCTCAGAGACTGGAGAAAACAGTGCAAAGCCTCCCAGAACCCCTCCCCCTCCCCATTTCCTATACTCAGCCAGCATGGAGGTGGTACAAGAATAGTGCCTGACTCTCCTCCATTCTATAGAAAGCAGACAAGGTCTTAGATTTTATGTGTGTGTATGTATGTGTATGTGTATGTACATGTACATATACATATGTATGTGTATGTGTATATATAGCACTCAAAAACTATATACATTTAGATAATCTATGTGGGTTTACTAAATATCTATCTTAAATGGGTTATGAAGATCATCCATATACTATTATTGTATGTAGCCTACTCATTTGTATACACGACCACTTGGTTTTTCAGATCGACGAAGGTAAAACAAACAACCCTTATTGATTTAGGGATTTTATATGCATTAATATAGGCCTAGTATGGCATTAGTATGAGGGAATGCAATTCAGGATTAAGAACTCACTCAGAGAAAGTCAAATCACTCAGAGAAAATCAAACTGCTGTCTTCCTGGGCACTTTTTTTCTTCTAGTTAGACCATGAATGGGTGATTGGTTAGAAAAGCCTGCTATATATTCCCAAATTCAACATCCTAGGGCCTAGGGGACAGCAATATGTTGGGTATGTTTGAATAGTTTGAATTATTGGCTAGGTTTCTTTGCTATCATTATTAATAACCAACTCATTGTTAGTGTGTGAAATAGTTTCTTTCTTTAAACCCCAAAAGAACATGGTCTCTTGGACTAATACAGGCTATGTACATCATATATGAAATAACTATAGTTGAAGCAACATCTACTAAGCTCCCTGCCATGTAGGCTAAACTAATTTTTCCCTAAAAAGCAGGGAATCTGTCCTTCAGATTTCGTTGGTCCAGGAAACTAGAGTTCAAGTTAGCACAGTTTCCCAGTCTTCTAGTCATGAAAAGGCCTTCTCACAAAAAGTCAGTGTAATTCAGACTTCATGGATGTCTCCCTACAATGCAATTCTATATAGCCTGATGCAACACAACCTTCTGATCAGAAACATTTCCAATTAGGGATAAAAAAATGTCCTCTCTAACTGAAACATTATTGTGTCCTTTATGAGTATTTTCTCTCTGTTATCGCTTAAGCAAATTTCATTTTTTGTTAAATATTGAATTGTCTGTGTTTCATTTTGTTTCAATCTCAAGTCAGAACTACCAGAGTAGCTTGATTTAGGCCTGGACCAGCATATTAATGATAAGAATGTTAGCATTACTTATTACTTCACAAATATAGGGAAGAAAGGCACTTTGTAAATCTATCAAAGTACTACCTCAATAAGGATTATTTATTTGTTTGCTCTTCTCATCATTTTCTGTGGAGTTCATGAGGGTGTGTGTGTGTGTGCATGCATGTGAAGAAAATGGTCCAGAGAGACAAGTTGCTATCCTGCTATTATTCTTTTATATATAATATATATGTTATATGTATATATATATATATGTTTTATATATATAACATTCTGAGAACTATTAAACAAATAGATAAAGTAAATTTTATAGGGAATAGGGCAGCCAGCATTTAAGTGCTAACTATATGTCAGATATTGAAATAAGAACTATAAATACAAATATAAACAAAAAGATAGTTCCTGCCCTCAGGGGCAACATTCTAATCAGACACAGCAACCAAAGGGGAGCTAAACATGGGGGAAGTGGGGAAAAGGGGATGGTGTCAAATCCAGAAAGTCAGAAGAAAAGGCAGGAGGGGAAAAAAAATTTGATCAGCCTCAGACCCTTCCCAAAATAGAGGCCTTGAGAGGAATTTGCTAGGAATTGCAGAGGGGATGTTCCAGGATAAAATCACAGGAAGGATGGATGTTCCAGAATGAAAAGGCTCCAGGTGCTGAAGGAAAGTTACAAGGTGAGATGGCAGTTGATGCATGGGAGAAATTCCAGAAAGTCAGAAGCAGGTCTGGGGAATGAAATATGTCCAGATGGATGTTCCGGAAAGATGTGCCAGGGTCAGAAAGCTTCAAGTACTGGGCTGTGCCAATATGATAAAAATGATAATATTATCAAAATTATATTACAATTTTAATGTATACCACTCAAACTATCAACGGATTCTTTCCAGAACTTGATAAAATAATAACGAAATTCATTTGGAGAAACAAAAGGTCTAGAATATCAAGGGAAATAATGAAGAGAGGTAGGGAGGGAGGGGGAATTGCACTTCAAGACCTTAAACTATATTAAAAAGAAGTCATCAAAATAATTTGGCATTGGTTAAAAACTAGAGAAAAAGGATAATGGAAACAGGCTGGATGCAACAGGATTAGAAATAATGGAACTCAGTAACTCTGTGTTTAATGAATTGGAAAACATAAATTATTTAAGAAAATTCCATACTTGACAAAAATTGCTGAGAAAACTGGAACTCAATATGGCAAAAATTAAGTTTAAATTAACGCCCTATTCTATATTCCAAAATGAATTCTAAATGAACAAATGAATGACTTAATAATATGTATCACACCATAGAAACATTAGAAAAAAGATCATTTTCATTTTAAAACTATGGTTAGGAAATGTATTCTTAATAAGAAATAGAGATGATTTCAAAAAATAAAATGAATGACTTGGATTCTATGAAACTAAAAAGCTTCTAAACAAGCAAAATTAATGTACCCAGGATAAGATCAGAAGTAAATAGGAAAAATTCTGTGGATCAAATTTCTTAGATAAGGGTTTGATATCCAAGATATACGAAAAATAGATAGATAGATAATAAATAGATTTACATACACATATACATGTATGTATACAAATACGTGTAATTACAGATGTATATAGAAAAAACGAAAATCATTCCTCAGTAGATATGATCAAAAGATACAAACAGTTCTAAAAAGAGCCACTACTTATTAACAGCTGTATGAAATAATCCTCTGAATCACTAATAATAAGAAAAACAGAAATAAAACAAAACTCAGGTTTTACTTCACATCCTACTATTGGCAAAGATCATAAAAAAAGAAACAATGAATATTTTAGGGGTTATGTGAAACCAGGCACACTAATATATTGACGGTAGAACAATGAATAAGTACAGCCATTTTTAAGTAATTTGAAATTATGCAAATAAAATTACTAAAATGTCCATACTTTGTACAAGGACATACCACTATTAGGCTTGTACACCAAGGATCCCATTGACAGTTGAAAAGTTCCCATATGTGCCAAAATATTCTGTGATGGAAAAGAACTGGAAACAAAGTAGATGCACATCAACTGGGGAATGGCTTGTGAATGTGAATGGTATAAAAGAGACAACAAAATAATAAATACAATGATTACAATGTAAATGGAAAGAACCACCCAAAAAAAATAAAAAAATGGAAATTACAAAGGACAACAATAGCTTCAAAGAGGATAACCCAACTTTACTCCTTTGTAGAGTTGGGCAGTCCAACATATTTTTGGACTTTTTCAATGTATGGATCATTTTTGCTAGTTTTTCTTTTCATTTTTTTCTCTTAAAAATATTATTTGTTATATAGGATAGCCCTCTGGGTAAAAGAGAGGTTGGATACCCAGGAAAATGTTGACTTTTTTGGTAGGGGGGGGCGATATCAATAACTTTTTATTTTTTTACAAAAGAACTCCTGGTCTAGAATAATATAAATGTATGCCAAATTCCTGTCATTGTTGATTTCTCCCAATTTATGAAAACTTGATCCTATGCTAGGAGTAGTCACAGAAAGTGGCTCAGGGCAATATTATCCATTTTGGGGACTTGACAGCTGTAATAACTGAATTGAAAACCAGACTTTGCTAGCATGAAAGCCATGACACTCTCAGACACCGTTGCTTGCGTACTCCTTAAGCTGTGCTCCACTGTGGGAAAGCTCTTGGGACTGACAAATCCCCAGCCTTATTTGGTTTATATCACAAACTGCCAGATGCCACCTCAGGATGCTACATTTAGCTCCTGCCATAAAACTTTGCTTTGTGGAGATGCTGTCTCAAATGAGCCATGAAGTATTACATTCTCAAAAAAGCAAGGGAACTTTGACTGGTTTTCTGGTGCCACAGCAGCTGAAGTCACAGAAGAAATAGCAGAAGCAGCTGTAATGGATTCAGTACTGTGTTTATAACTTGGGAAACAACTGTCACTGTGTGTTCCTGGAAGCCATCCAGGAAGTGAAGCCTGAATTTTAAGAGCATCGGAGGGTAAAATGCTATCCCTGGAATTGGCATGATAGGCTATGAGAAGGACAAGAGCAAATCAGAATCAATCCATACAACCCAACTTCCAAAGGCAGACTTGTTTAACTTGTAATTAGATGTGCAACTTGAGGTTGGCTAAAATGAATCCCTTTCTTCAATTGTGTGTTGTGTTGTTTTAAAGTCAACTCTAGAATATATTAAGGCTAAGAAAATAATTCCTCCTGAAGGGGTGTGGGTGTGGATATGGGGGGGTGGGGGGGGGTGGGGGTGTGTGTGTGTGTGTGTGTGTGTTTCTGTGTCTAAATTTAAAGTTGCAGCCCACACAATTTACAATGGCAAAAGCCTCTCAGCTGGCCCCAGTCACCAAATGCAAATTGAACCTTTGGCTCAGAATGCTTTTGATATTATAATTGGTTGCATGTGGGAAAAGGAATTCTAACATGAAATTATCATCTGCTACTCAGACAAAAGCTGATAAAATACTTAAGAGGGTTTAACAGAACTTTAAAGACTCAGCTCTCGAAAATGCATGCATGCCATCCAATTTATACCCCAACTTTCAATGGTTCTTTTGTTGGCAGTTTGTATCTTTAAAAGGAACAAGAAGGTAAATAAATTTTAAAAGAAGAGTGGGGGGTTTTTTTGGTGAATTTCATTTAAGTATGAGAGGAAGACTATTATTAACTTGCTGTGGGAATAAAGGTTATATATAATAGGAGGAAGGATTTGGAGAAAGCTTGAAAAAGTAAAAGATGCTAAAAAATTATTGCTACATGAAGAAAGGCATTTTTTTAGGTTGTTGAATAATATTTTATTTCTCCCCAGTCACAGGTGAAGCCAATTTTTAACATTCTTTTTTTTTAAATTTGTGCTAAATTTTCTCTCTTCCTCCTCCCTGAAATGGTAAGCAATTTGATATAGGTTATACATGTTCAATCATACAAAATTTATTACCATATTAGTCATGTTGTAAAAATAAAACACAGACCCAAAGGGAAAAAAAAACCATGAAAAAAGTACAGAAAATAAAAATAGTATACTTCAATCTACAATCTGACTCCATCAGTTCTTTCTCTGGAGGTGGATAGGATTTTTCATTGTGAGTCCTTTGGAATTGTCTTGGATCATTGTATTGCTAAGAATAGCTCAGTTACTTACAGTTGATCATCATACAGTGTTGCTATTGCTGTGTGCAATGTTCTCCTGGTTCGGCTCACTTCACTTTGCATCAGTTCATAGAAGTCTTTCCAGGTTTTTCTGAAATCATCCTGTTCATCATTTTGATGGAGATATGGTCTCTGGGAACCCCTTTGAACTCTCTTTGAATCTTCCCACCTGATCTGGACTTTGCCTGAGGCCATAAGCCTTTCATTATCTAGGCCCAAATCTCTATCTACCCTAGCCCTCTATTCATCCAGCTGCTTCCCACTTTTAATCTCATCAAAATCCCATTCTATTGTTTCCTGGAATCTTGACCTCTAGTCACCCCAGTCCCATCAAGATCCTCCTTAGACTCCTCCTCAAGACCCTGCCTAAACCTCTCCTCTAGTCATCCCAAACTACTGGACCACCCCTCAATCCCTCCCACAATTTTTCTGCATATAAATCTCATCTTGCTTCCATGAAGGCACTCAGATTCAATCTAGCTCAGTAGATTGAATCTGGCCTCTTTGTGAAAACAAGCCACAAATAAGATTACCCTTATGGTGAATCTTTAATGAACTTTGTTTTCCTTGGCTGAGAAGGCTTGAGTCAAATTCTTTTGGCAATACCTGGCATGTCAGTATTTTGAGGTCTCGAGCACCCCTAAAACATATGGTTCCCTTACCTCATCATTTTTCTTAAACCTCATCAATTTCATATAGCACAATAGTATTCCCTCACAATCATATATCACAACTCATTCAGCCAATTGATGGGCATCTCCTCAACTTCCAATTCTTTGACACCACAAAAAGAACTGCTATAAATTTTTTGTACAAATATGTCCCTTCCCTCCATCTTTTTTGTATATCTCTTTTGGATGCAGGCTGTGTGGGATACAAGACCCCTACAAATGTGAAATAAAAATTCATAAAACAAAGAGGTGTCTCCAAGAGGAACAGAAAGTATTTTATTCAATTCTTGAGAGAAAAGGGGGTCACCTTCACTAGGACAGACTAGCAGAAGGAGGCAAATTACTACTAAAGGCCAGAGACCAATTTATATCCTAACACAGAATGATTCCTACCCACCACTATCCCTCCTCTCCATTGGCTGGGAGGCAGGCTTACAATCTAGGCACAAAAAGGTAGACAAAGAACCAGGAAATCAAGAACAGCCAATCTAAGGTAAAGAGGAGGAATGAAGGAGGGGAGGGGGAGTGCTCCTGTAGCAGGGAATGCACAACCCGTATTGGGTCCTTTTGGTCCTTATTTGGTAACAACTCTGTGCTAGCACAGAAAGAAAGAGAAAGAGAGAGAGAAAGAGAGAGAGAGAGAGAGAGAGAGAGAGGCACTTATTGCCCCAGGCCCCCAATTCCTGAGAGTTAGGTAATCACATTCCTACAAGGTTAAATTCCAAGTTCTATTCCATCCTCTCACTGGCCCTGCTTATTCCAGAAATAATTCTTATATTTTCTCTCTCTGTGAAATCTTCACAAGAATTATCTCCCACTCAAGGCTTAGTAGTGGAATTGATGAATCAAAGAGGATGCATGATTTTATAGCCTTTGGACATGGCTCCAAATTACACTCCAGAATGGATAGATCAGTTCACAGCTCCACCAATACTGCATTAACGTCCCAATGTTCACATATCACCTCCAACATTTACTATTTTCCTTTTCTGTTATATTAGCCAATCTGATAGGTGTAAAGTGGTACTTCAGAGTTGTTTGAATTTTCATTTCTCTAATCAGTAGTGATTTAGGGCATTTTTTTTTCATATTTCTATAAATTGCTTTGATTTCTTTATCTGAAAACTGCCTCTTCACATCTTTTGACCACTTATCAATTGGAGAACGACTTATATTCTTGTCAAGTTGACTCAGTTCTCAGTGTATTTGAGAAATGCTGCTTTTGGCAGAGACACTTGCTGTAAAAGTTGTTTCCCAGCTTTCTGTCTTCCTTCTAATCTTGGATGCATTGTTTTGTTTGTACAAAAATATTTTAATAGGAAAAAGCATTTAAAAGGAGCCAATCTGCATTCTAAGTAAAAAATAAAATAATGGTGAGGTCAGATTTAATCAGAATTTAGGCCATGGAAATAAGGGGACAGAAAATTCAAGTAGGCAAGAAAATTGTTTGTACTTCTAAAAGACTGTTCCTAAAGTTGTAGTCTCTTTCTATAGAATCAATAATGGAATAATGGTTTTATCTCTCCATCTAAAAATGTGCCCAGAACTCAGGAAAAGAGAACAGAGACCTTAAGAGCCTCAGATTGTGAGCTCCTTGAAGGTAGAAACTGTCTTTTGCCTCTCTTTCTTTCTTTCTATCTCCAGCTCCCTGATGTTATGGTCCTCTTCCAGAACGAAGGACAAACACAACAACAACATCTCCGGCACTAAACACAATGCTTGGCACATAATAAGCACTATACCAATGTTTTCAGAGACTTACTGACTGGCTGACCGGCAAAATTGAGTTACTTGAAGTCCCTGAAAGCATTTTGTACAATTGATTTGTACAATCACATGATGTGAAGAAAACAAAATATTTTTTTAATTTATTTAATATATTTAGTTTTCACAAGAGTTTGAAATACGAATTTTCTCCCCATTTCTACCCTCCCCCCCCACTCCAAGATGGCATATATTCTGGTTGCCCCATTCCCTAGTCAAATATATTGTCCTTGGATAGAGATATTAAACTGATAAGAACAGATACTACACTTGATCCTAGCCAAAAGGCAGAGAAGCAATGAAAACAAAATATTTTGATCTGAATGAGTCCCACTCAGAAGCTACTATTTATAGCAATTCAAACTTGGAATTATAGAAGAGGACAATAAACTTAAGTTAAACATGAAATGAGTTTGATGCTACTTTGATGGAGGATACAAAGAACTGCAATATATGAGTCACCTACCTCCCCTTCTTCATGAAGTTAATGATATGCTTGAGGGATAAGATTAACATATATGAAACAATTAGAACAATTAAATGTGCTATCTACCATGAGGTGTTACTATAAAAACCAAGTGCATTGTCTTAAAATGGAACTATCTAATGAAGATATTTAGTAGGTACAATTTTGTGGTTGTTCAGTCATTTCAGTCGTAGCTGACTCCTTGTGATCCCATTTGGGGTTTTCATGTCAAAGATTGGTGGTTTTCCATTTCATTCTCCAGATCATTTTATGGATGAGGAAACTGAAGCAAACAGGGTTTGCCCTTAACTGACTTGCTCAGGGTCACACAGACAGTAAGTGTCTAAGGCCAAATATAAACTCAGAAAGACGAGTCTTCCTGACTCTGGGCCCAGCACTCTATCCACTGTGCCATTTAGCTGCCCCAGGTACCATATTATTATTTTCTTATTCTTTTCCTAGAACTCAGTCTCCGTTGATGATATGCCAATTTAAAATTCTATTTCTGAGCACTTTTAAAATCACATTATCTCCATGGCAGATTTCTTCTATATGCATTTGGTCAGGTCCAGTCACTTTTCCCTCTTATCTTCTAAAGTGTCCTTGTCTATTCCTGATTCAGTGCCTGAGGCATGGAGATGTCAGATTCAAATGTGTTGATTCCACTATCATCAATATGAAAATATCACTAGGAAACAGTATCATATCTGTTCTGTCTCAGACCTTTTATTGTCATCTTTCTAGTTTCATCTACGAATGCTCTTAGAATAGTAGAACTTAGCTGGTGTTCTCACTTAGACTCTATGAAGATCTACTTTTTACAAAAAGATTTTGAATATTGTGTGAATTTCAATAGTATTTTACAAAGAGCTTATACTTTAAAAGTCTTGCCTCTGACTCCCATGTATCTCTGATAACCATATTAATTGTCCACTGGTTGATGTGGCTTGAAGACCCTTTTGGCTTCTTCCTTAAAGCAAATATTTTGTGACAGTAAATTTTCCCTATTAATGGCAGAATCAGTAACTTTATTTTAGTCCATTTTGGATGTCTTGGATTTGTCAGCTCATTTATACATTAGGTTAAAGATGCTATAATCTTCATGTTTTTATCCTTTTTATGATTTAGTATTTATCTTAACCTGTGTGTTAAATAGTTGGTTATCTGACTGCACATAGACAACAAATTCAGAAATGATTGCTGTATGTATAACCAGTCATTTCCTATTCATTCAGAGAATGTTTTATTAATGGTGTTGGCCAATGTCTTTCATTTCCACTGCATTCTAACTCTCCTGTTAATGATACATACATGTGAGGCTGAGTATCTTTAAGACTCTGAATTCTTTTATTTCTTGATCTTTAATGAAATTTTCTAACATAATTTTCCCTTTCCTGCTCTGTGGCCTCTTTTACATTGAAACTAGAGTTGATTAATTAATGAGAGAGGTTGGAGTTGTAGTAATTAATAAGGAAATATCCAAATATACTGCTAGATTAATTTAGGATTTAGGATGGCGAGAAACATTAGAGCAACATGCTGAGAGGGGAAAAACCAAAATAAGCCAAGTGAGTAAGGTTGATCCTGAACTCCTAATTCATAATATATTCATAATTCAATTAATCAAAGAGAAAGAGGAAATGAATGATGATTTGGGGAACAGTTCATAAACCTGTCACACAAATCACTTGATAAATCCTTGATTTATGCATTAATGATAATTTCACAGGGTCATATGACTTAAACCTGGAAAGGTCCTTTGAGATCACTTAGAATATTCCCCTTATTTTATAGATAATAGAGTAGAGGTCCAAGGAGAAAAGGTATGCAAGGTCACACAAGTAATAAGTAGGAGAGTCAGGATTCAAGTCCAAGTTATCTGTAATTAGATCCCAAGCTCTTGCAATAACATGAAGCTGCCTCTCAGTTTTCAAAAGGCAAAAAAAAAAAAATTAAAAAAGAATTGACTATAAAAACTGTTATTCAAGACCTGATTTGGACCAGTAAATAGGGTCTATTCATTGAAGTAGAAATAATGAGAACGTTAGAATGAAGCAAATACAATATTTTATAATCTCCAATCAATAAGGAAGGGAAAGCTGGTCGTATTCTGATTCACAACCCACATGTGGGTAGAATAGATTTTTAAAAGAATAGGTGAGATCCCAGAGAATAAATTCTATAGGAGAAGTCAATACAAGTATGAGATGTCCCCAAGAGCCTAGAAATCTCAGTTCGAAAGGACCCCAGAGGCCCTCTAGTCCAACCAGTGTCTAAACATGTACTGCTTTTAAACTTACCAAATGAGTCTTCCAGTTCTAAGACCTCCAGTCAGGGAGAACCTAATACCTTGGTAGGCAACTCATTTCAGTTTTTTGACAGCTCTGTTTCTTCAGAAGCTTTTTTCTTACCTGAAAAATAAATTATGTTTGTTTGTAAATTTCACTTATGGCTCATTGTGATCAAGATGGAGATGTTTTAGTTGTATAATAGGTTAGGTGGAGATATAATTTCTTATTAAAAGACCAGGTCTAAAGCAATGTTATTCATGGGTCAATGTCAATTGGAGCGCCTCAGGCATTATGTATTGTTAGACTTGTTCAATGGTTTTATCAGTACCTTGAATGAAAACATTGATTGATCGTATTTTTTAATATTTTATTTTTTCAAATTACACATAAAAATAATTTTAGCATTTGTTGTCTTTTTTTATTTTGATTTCCAAATTCTCTCCCTCCCTCTCACTCCTCTTCCTTCATTAAGAAGGCAAGCAATTTGATGTAGGTTATAGATGTGCAGTCAAATTGTATGTATTTTAAAACAAAAGAGACAAATTCTGCCCACTGGCCAATATTCCTGAGTGCTATCTGAATCAGATTAATATATTATTGGGAAATGTTTAACAAAATAAGTAAAAGTACAAAACAGCTTAGGTAATGGTAATTTATATGGTTTTTCAAAGTCAATATGCAGCCATGAAGGATTTGTTTCTATTTGAGTCTGACACTGAAACATATCATCTTCGGATGACTTTTATATCATTTTATGAAGTAAAACCTTTATTTTATTTGAACTGACTCTGTCTTGGTGTTTGCATTTCCCACTTATCCTAAACCTGGGAGACTGGTTCATTTACAGCTGACCTAATACAAGGGATAGATGTCAAATCCCACACATGAGATAAAGATACAATTGCAGAAACGCACACCTCCCTATCCCAGAAGACATTAATATAAAGACTTGAAGGCTTTAGTGAACGGCAAGTTTAATATGATTTGAAAGTACAACATGGTGGCCAAAAGTCTAGTGCAATTTTAGTCTGTGTTAATAGAGTCCTAGTGTCCATAATGAAGAGAGTGAAAGCCCACTGTATTCTACCCTGGTTAGAATACTTCTACAGGGTGTCCCTAAAGTCTGGACACATGGGCAATCTTATTAACATCTCATTAACCATTTCCCCAAAGACTCTGTGTTGTTCAGAGACTTCTTTTTCTGGGGTATGCTAAAGGAGAAGGTGTACTCAATGAAAGTCACAGATGCAACACATTTGATTGAACGAATAAAGAGTAAATGCGTTAAAATTGACAGCAATGTGGAGTTATTGCATCAAGTTCATGTGAATCTTACAAAGTGCATCAACCTTTGCATCACAGATGATGGAAATCATATTGAAGATGTTATTTGTTAATACTCCAATTAAATAATGTTGTTGAAAATTTCATTCATTTCATTTTGTGAAAATATGCATTTTTGCCTATGTGTCCAGATTTTAGGAACACTCTATATAGTATTCCATTCAGTTCTGTGTGTCATATTTTAGAAAGGACATTGACAAACTAGAGTGCATCCACAGGGGCCACCTAGGATGGTTAGAGAATGGAAACAATCTCTCATACAATTAATCAATCAATAAGAATTTATTAATTGCCTACAATGTACCAGGCATTTTGCCAGGCACTGGGAATACAAAATATATACAAGGCATAAATAATATAAACTCGGGGAAATTAGAGGAGGGAAACTAACAGCTGGAGAGATCAGGAAAGGTGAGATAGATAGAAAGATAGATAAATAGGTAGATGTGTATGTATTAAATTTGAAGGAAATTATAGATTCTAATAAGTGGACGTGAGGAAAGAGAGTCTATGCAATGACACAGAGTTAGGAGATATGAAGTTTTGGGTTTAATGTGAAAAAAAAATGCGGGACAATTACAGCTATCGAAAAAAAGTAAGCTATCTTGTGAAAGGAACAAGAAGGCCATTCTGGCTAAACCATGGAGTGAATGAGGAATAATATGAAATAAGGTTGGTAAAGTAGATTAGAACAAAGTTTTAAAAGTGCTTTAAACGCCTAACAGAGGAATTGATATTTTATCCTCGGTACTCAGGAGCTATTGGAGTTTATTGACCAGGTGAGTGACACAATTTGTCCTGTATTTATGTGAATGATGACTTAGAGTAGGGAGATCCTAGACAAAGGCACTCTAATGATAAGAGACAATAATTGCCCAGGTGAGAGGGGGTAAGAATCTCATACTGTGCGAAGGAAGAGAAGGGGACAGGTGTAAGATGTGTTGTAGAGGTAAATTAGATAAGACTTAGCAACAGATTAGACATGTGAGTCAAGGCAGGGTGAGGAGTAAAAGATGACTCTGTTGACATGAAGCTGGGTGACCTGAAGGATGGTATAGTCAGAGAGAGATAGGGAAGTTAAGATGTGTGGGTTTTGGGGAGAAGATAAAAAAAAATCCTATTCTCTTAAGAGATAAGTTCTGTTTTGAATTTGTTAAGTTTAAAATACCTATGGTGAGTCTGTTCAAAATGTCCAATAAGAATAGGTAATGCGGGACCGAGCTTTGGAGAAAGACTAAGGTTGACCTGTGTATCTGGGAATCTTCTATGTGAAGATAACAGAACAAGAAACATTTAAAATAATTGGTGATGTTTAACATGAAAAAAGAGAAGCCAAAGGAGAACAATAACTTGTCCTTGGGTGTCTGAAGGGCTGTCACATGAAAGGAAGATTAAACTTGTTCTGCTAGAAGACATGAGTAGAAGTTGCAGAAACAGATTTAGACTCAAGGTAAGAAAAAAAAATTGTCTAACAATTATAGCTATCTGAAAAAGCTACCACAAGAGATAGCAAATTCCCCTTCAATCAAGATCTTCATGTAAAGACTGGGTGACATTACCCACTGAGTTTTCTGTAAAGTCTTTCTATTTGGGTATGGGTTAGATTAGATGGTCTCAGAGGTCCTTTCCAACTCATTGAAATTTCCAATTCAAAAGATGGCTGGAAAGAGTGGGAGCAATGGATAGGGGTGGGGTGAGAAGAGAGTAGAGGCAGAAAAATGTCTATTTCAATGATGTAGACCTGTAGTAAGGTGGTGGCAGAAAGGTTGTATATGTGAATACAGTAGGACTTGGTAACTGATTAGAGAAAAGACATGGTAGATAGCTTTTGGCTGTTTAGTTCGTCACACGAAAATAGGCAATGGATAAAAGTGAATTTTGTCATCATTGTTTAGTCATTTTTCAGGCATATCCAACTCTTTGTGACTCCACTTGGGATTTTCTTGGCAAAGGTACTGGGGTGGCTTACCATTTCCTTCTCCAACTCATTTTACCAATGAGGAAGTGGAGGCAAACAGGATGAAGTGACTTGCCCAAGATGATAAAACTAGTAAGTGACTGAGGCCAGATTTGACTCAGGAAGATGAGTCTTCCTGACTCCAGGCACTCTATCTACTATTCTGCCTAGCTGCCTAAAGGAAGTTAAGACATATATAGAAACTACAGTTTTTCCATTCCTTTTTTTTTTCCTTTTTGAAGTACAGTAAGAAGGATGCTTCCCCCCCCCCCCAAAAGAGCACCTTCTCCCAGAAACCTAGCTCAGAGACACAGTTGTCATGGCCTTGTCAATGGAACAAGAGCACAAGTTCTAATGCTAGGGCTTAGGGAATCAAAGGAGGATGAGGAGCAGTATTTCAAACTTTCATGCCTTAATAGTATGTTCCTCTGCCCCCTACCAACTCCCCAAACCCAGGTCAACCACTATCCCTGACTCAACCACTCCCTCCTACCATCCACCACTGGTAGATGTGCACAGACCAGTCACATGTGTTAGAAGAGTGCTCCCATTGTCCTAATATCTGTAGATCCACAGGCCATTCCATTTTGTTAAAAGAGAACAAGGTTTGTAGTCAAGAGGGCTTGGGTTCAAATCCTGTCTGTAATACCTAATACCTGTGTAATTGGGAGTAAATCTCTTTCCCTCTGTGGGCCACCATTTCCTCATCTACAAAATTACAGACTTGGATTGTATTATTTTTATGATCTCTTCCATCTCTTCAACCCAAGATGATGAAAAATATACTAGTTCAGTTTATATCAGTCTTTTGATATTTTATCATCCAAATGCCTTATCAGCATCTTCCTTTCATAAACATTAACTGTATAGCTAGGTCCTGACTCATGCAAATAATGAATGCTCTGAAGCTGTCACATGTATATGAATTAACACTCTTTTAAGTTATAATTCTGTAAAATATGACAATTGGTTCCAGCTAAATGGAAATAATGCAGTCCAAATTCAAATGATTCAACCACTTGCAGAGATTTATTGTTAGCACTAATCAGGACCTAGCTATGAAGCAGTTCTATTAGTCAATGTATTTTCAAAAAATGCTCTAATCATTCTAATATAATATAGTTAACCAATGCCCATTATAGATTGGTTCCTAGACACAAATAAAAAAAAATGCTGCTCTTCTGATGCTGGTGGGGGTTCAGATGTTTGGAAAATAAATTATTTTTCCATGAGTGTTTTCCATACAATCTAGTTCCTGAAATGGTCAGAATGATATACCACATAATATAAAATTGATGGATGTGTCTCCATGTTTCCATTCTCTCCCTAGCTAAACTAGCTGAATGTGACAGCTTTGAGAAAATGATATATATGTCTGTTCAGATCAAAAAGGGGATTTCTGGTGAAATATTTTGAATTTTGGAGAACTTGGGAGGTTTGATGATGAAAATTCTTTCTCAGTCTTAATCAGTTCACCTTTTAGGAGGTAAAATCCAAAAATCAGCCTAATGCTATTCTATAACCCTGTGATGTCCTTTAGACTCAAAGGTACTTTAGAACACTGGAAGGTATATAGACAAAGTAGTCTAAGTTGTATTTATTCCATCAAACTAGTCAACAAATGTATTCTATCCACTAGTATTTACTTCATCATGCTATCTCAGTGTGCTTCACACTCAATTAATTTTATCTTCCATTTGTATGAATTAGACAAAAGACTTTGAAGATTCTTCTATCCAAAAAAAACAGACCAATATAAGGAATAAACTCAGGACTTTCTATCTCTAACTAATATATTAGAATCTATCTGAACTTCCATTTAAGACACAGCCAAATTCTTTCCCAGATTTGGGGATTTAAATTCATTTTATTGAAGAGAAGATTCTTTCCCTGACACTAGGGTTAAGTTTCATTTCTTCCTTGCTCATGCTTTGGCTTGGTTTTCAGACACTAAATTGAGTCTATTGGCTTTAACCTATTTCAAGACATATAGCTGATGTTCCCAAGAAGTGCTTTTGCTTTTCTTTTTCCAATGAGATATTTCACATTGTCTTCCGTTTTTTCATTCCTTTGGTTCTGTTTTATAATATCTTGATTTCTCATCAAGTCACTAGCTTCCATTTCCTCCAATCTAATTTTTAAGGTAGTATTTTCTTCAGTGGTCTTTTGGACCTCCTTTTCCATTTGACTAATTCTGCCTTTCAAGGCCTTCTTCTCCTCATTGCCTTTTTGGAGCTCTTTTGCCATTTGAGTTAGTCTATTTTTTTTAAGGTGTTATTTTCTTCAGTATATTTTTCAGTATTTTTTTGGGTCTCCTTTAGCCAGTCATTGACTTGTTTTTCATTGTTTTCTCTCCTTTCTCATTTCTTTTCCCAATTTTTCCTCTACTTCTCTAACTTGCTTTTCCAACTCCTTTTTGAGCTCTTCCACAGCCTGAGACCAGTTCATGTTTTTCTTG
>CM053624.1:201264948-201299486 GCA_028646595.1 Phalanger gymnotis | reverse complement strand
TGCCCACACAGGTTTCACACCTGATAGGGCTTTTGGCCTGGGGCTTAGCATTTAACAGGTGAAAGTACTTTCACGGTAAACAAAAGCCAAACTCCTCAAGGGCACACGTTAAACTAAGCCCATTTTGCCTTACTGGCACAAGACCACATGTGGCCCTCTAGGTCCTCAAGTGCAGCCCTTTGACAGAATCCAAACTTCACAGAACAAATCCATTTCATAAAAAGATTTGTTCTGTAAAACTTGGATTCAGTCCAAAGGCGGCACCCAAAGACCTAGAAGGTTACATGTGGCCTTTAGCCACCTCTGGACCAGACAATTTCTTGCCTTCATGTGCATATTCTTAGGGTTTAGTAAAGTTTTGCGCATAGTGAGTCATTGTATTTTTTCCATTAATTCATTCATCCATTCACGGATTCAGATAAGAGAAAAATAAAAATGAAAAGACCGTCCCTAACTTTATGAAGTTTACATGGGGAGTAAGGACAAAGATGCAAATAAGCTTAATGGAAATTAGAGTATACATTCTTAGAAGAAATACAAATAGAGTGCCATGACGAGGCAAAGATGACTTCCAGCTGGGTCATCAGGGAAGGTTTTAAGGAGTAGATTGTACATGGGGTGGGTCTTGAAGGATAGATAAGATTTAAAAAAGCAGACCCAGGGAAAGACATTTCAGACATATTGAACTGGGGAGGGGACAGGGCAAAAGACAGAGAGGCAAAAAGGATTATAGGATTTAGAGCTGGAAGGCACATCTGAGATCATATAATCCAACCTATGACTGATTTGCTAACCTTAGCAAAATGGTAATTTGCTACAGATGCTGTGTTACCTTCTGGCTACCTGACCTAGGGACATTTTAACTCATCATTCCCCACTCAAGTCCAGTCAAAACATGAGTCTTGCAAGTGGATTGCAGAGGCAGCTTTCTGTTATTAAGGCATTTGGACAATTTCCATTCAAATTTGACATGTTGATTCAGCATCTTCCCCCAGCTTCACATGATTCTCAGCATTTCGCCTAGAACTTGGAATGCAAACGTGGTTTGGTTACTAAGGCTTAAACAGACTATAAAGACTCTAGAAAGATGGAAGTTAATAGAATATGATTCGATCAGACTAGTAGAAGTAGAAAGAACTTCAGTGTGAACACGTCTTCTACTTTCTTCTCTCTTCTAGGCAGGTAGAAGAACAAGTGAGACAACATTTTCCTTATTCTGTCCCCTTTTTCCTCTCTTTGATTTGTAGCAGGGAGCCCAGTGTGGCCATATGTAAAAGACAGGCTCACCAGAGCCTAGGAAAAAGGTTCAAATTCCATTCTATTGTCAGGAATATTCCTGTGTCAGGGTCTTTGGACTTAGATTATTTATTCATTCATTTGTTTGTTTATTTTGGTGGAGAAAGACCTAAGAATTCATACATATAGGGCCAATCATTCAATTAATATTTATTAAGTGCCTACTATTTGCCAGGATCCTCTATTGTGAAAACTCTCTCTTAATGTAAGTCAGCACTTTCTTGTTTTCTTAGACAGCTGCCCAGGAAGTGAGGTGATTTTTCCAAGACCACATAGCCAGTGGGAATCAGGGGCAGGATTTGAACCTAGCTCTTCTTGGTGCTAAGGCCAGTTCTCTACCCAATATACCTTATTGTTTCTAGTTATCAAGCAAAATTGATTAGGACCCGAGTAATTAATTAAAGTAGGAAGGCACCCAAAAGAGAGCTTCCTAGAGCACTGAGAGGTAAAGAGACTGGCTGAGGGTCATGAAAATACTATATCACAAGAGTGAGGCAAACACCCAGATCTCTCTAACACCAAGGTCAGTTCTGTCTCTACTATGCTACGCTGCCTCTCATCCTGGCCCTGCCCTACCTCCTCTTTTCCACCTCCAATTTTATGTATTGTCTTCCCCCATCAGACTGTAAGCTCCTGGCACAGTACCTGGCACACAGCAATTGCTTAATAAATGCTTACTGGGGAAGCTAGGTGGGGCAGTGAATAGAAGACCAGGGCCTGGAGTCAGGAAGACCTGAGATCAAATCCAGCCTCAGACACTTAACACTAGTTGTGTGACCTTGGGCAAGTCACTTAACCTCAATTGTATTGCCTTTCCCCCTCTAAAATAAAAAAAAAGAAAGAAAAAGAAAAAAAAAGAATGCTTACTGACTAAGGGATTGAAAAAATGGAAAACCAACCAAAAGTGAATGCAAAAGTTCATTTTAATTTTTGACTTCAGTTTCTTCTCCTCGCATCATTCTCTAAAAGTTTGATAAATTAGTCAAACTGTCCTCCTGAGTTTGTACTTCTTCCAGTTAAGGTACTAATAAATACCTTAATATTTGACATTATGGCCTCTGTTCATTTATTAGGGTTTTTTATGGATTTCCCTAAGAATCCATGTGCTTCATAGACCTCAGTTAATATCTTCCTCCTTTCATCTCTTGAGCAAAAGTGTTTCAACCCGATCAATGGGTTCAGTCTACTTAGCATTAAATTAACAACTACTAGATAGCAAATGGGTAGAGTGCTGGAATTACAGTCAGGCAGACTGGAGTCCAATTCTGGTCCCACATACTTATTAGCAGTGTGACCTTGGATAAATCACTTAAGCTCTGTCTCTCTGTTTCTTCATCTACAAAATGAGGGTTATAATAACCAAATTTCATATCAAATTGCTTACCATCTCAGGGAAGGGAGAGAGAAAATTTGGTACTCAAAATTTTTAAAAAATGAATGTTAAAAATTGTCTTTACATATAAATGGGGAAAAAATTAAGCATTATTAAAAAAAATAAAATGTTATAAATAAAAAAATAATGACCAGGTTTGTTGCGAGGACGAAATAGCATATTTATAAGGTGTTTTGCAAATCTTAAAGCACTTAATAATATCATTACAGCATGTAACAATATTATTATTTGTCATTGTTCAATCATTACTCACTTGTATCCTACTCTTTGTGACACCATTTGGGGTTTTCTTGGCAAAGGTGGCTTGCCATTTCCTTTTCTAGTTAATTTAACAGATGAGGAGACTGAGGCAGTGTAAAGTGACTCATTTAGGGTCACACAGCTGGTGAGTATTCAAAGTTAGATTTGAACTCAGGTCTTTCTGACTCCAGGCCCAAGTGCACTATACACCATACCACCTAGCTGCCCTCATATTATTATTAACAACAATAACAACAGCCACAACAGTAATAATACCTATTGTCCATCCCAAGAACTGTTTGAAAAACACGTTGTCAGTTGTACTCACTGAAATTACTTACCAGAACACCATTGTTAAAACAGTCTTCACTTCACAAAAGAAAAATCATGCAAGTGTTATATCATAGAATCTGGGTTCAAGACTCAGAGCTTTAATCCAAGTCTATATACTACTCCATTTGGACCAAGTATAGCATCAAGCATAAGTGATGCATGCCAAAATAGGAAGTAGAAATTCAGAAGAGCAGTATAGACTTCTGTGGGCTTGGAATAGTTTTAAAAGTTTTTGTGGAAGAAACAGAAATCCAGTTGTACCTAGAAAGATAATGAGAGTTAAAATTAAAGGAAGAGAAAAGAGAGCTAATTCCAGACACTAAAAACTAAAGGAAAACAAAGATTTAACATCCTAAGCCAGCAAATAATAGTCTGCCATGTTCTCTCTGATTTCCAGGAAGCAAAAATACATGAATGCCTTAATAATCGATTTCATGGCAAGCACGTGTTTCATTTCTGTTTAGCTGTACATGTCTTATAGCTATCAGAAAGCATAAAGCAAGTGTTGACGAATGTGTTGAATGATGAAACAATATGCTGGGAGTGTACTGATGATATAGTCTTGAAAACACAAAATCTGTTTTTGAATCTTAGTATCATGCTCATCGACATCTGTCTAGATTATCATAAGGAAGTCTCATGAGCCTAATTTTCCACATCCATGGTCAAAGAAGGACCTTAATTCAGCTGCTTAAAGAGTCTTTAAAACTTTTGTGATTAATGAAAAAAAAAGTTCGATTGGCTTTGAAGTGCTTTTCATTCTTAAGTTGCTCTTGCTCAAGATGGAGTGAGAACCCACACATCATCATTAGTGTTCAGGGTAAGAAGGAAATTAAGCTGCCGTTCACACTTTGCTTTTTATTATTGCTTGATTTTTCATATCTACCTAATCATTACATCTCTCCCTACAGGAGTTTAAAAAAAGAGGAGGTGGGAAGGTGGGGGGAGAACCTTTCTGCCCAAATCCTTTCCAGGAAACTGGGTATAACATTTGAAATTTGCATTGTAATTACTTATGAAACAGAAATTTAATTCATTTGCTTCTCATAACTCATTTGTCAGATATAATTAAAATGACCCCAGGTAGCAGGTTAAAATAGCAAAGTCAATTTGCACAGAGTTGAGTCTAAACTTCTCAAAACCTGAAGTTTTTATGAGTTTTGGTATACATAAATCAAAAATAATATTTTTGTCTTTCTCCTCTAAATAAATATGGTTTGAGAATATGTAACGTTTTTTGCTCTTGAAATATTATGTGTGTGTGTGTTGTTGTTGTTCAGTCATTTCAGTCATGATCTACTCATCATTACCCCATTACCCCATTGGCAAAGATACCGAAGTGGTTTGCCATTTTCTTTTCCAGATCATTATACAGATGAAGAAACTGAGGCAAATAGGGTTAAGTGACTTGCCTAGGGTTGCACAAAAGTATCTGAGACTGGATTTTGAACTCATGAAGATGAGTCTTCTTGATTCTAAGCTCAGTGTCCTATCCATTGTACCACTTAGCTCTGTATATGTGTATCACATATATAAAATATAACATATGTGTGTATAAGATATACACTATTCAGACGTACTCAGAGTTTTATAGAATATTGATACCAAGGTTAACTTTTGTATAAAGACAATCAAGAGGTGGAAGAGATTTCAGAAGTCATCTGGTCAAAATCTCTCATTTTAGATATGAGGAAATCGAGACCCAGAAAGACCATTTGACATAGTCAAGGTCACACAGAGACTCTGAGTCAAAGTGAAGTCTGGAACTCAGATTTCCTGCCAGGGTTGAGTTTGGTTTTGTTTCCCAGTATTTTCAATCTGGTTGGTACAAGCAGGCTAAAAGGGCTACTGCCATGTGTAAGGTAAATTCAATTCAATTCAAGTTTAATTTAATATATGTTCATAATAAGTCTATTGTGAATGAGGTACAATGGGTTCTGAGAATAAGAAGACAAAAAACAAGCAACTTCTGCCTTCTAAGAGCTTAAACTGGATTGAAAGATGAATTTATTACAGAGAAATAAATGTAAGGTAATATGAGCATGGAGAGTTTTAACAACTGGAAGGGAAAAATCATGGTTCATAGAGGAAGCTTCCAAGAGGAAATGAGCTTGAGCTAAGCCTTGGAATAAGGCAATGAAAAGTCCTGAACTCTGACTTCCTATGTAATATCACAGTTAACAACTGATTCTGTCTAGCTGAGCACCTCACAAAATGGGAGGCTGGATCAGAGATTCACCAATCAGAAGAGAGGATCTGAAGATAGACTCATTTCCAGGGTTAAAAAAGTTTCTGGAAGGATGATGGAGAAGGAGAAATGGGCACTTACTACATAGCAGGCACTGTGCTAAGTACTCTCACAAATGTTACCTCGTTTGATCCTCACAATGCAGTGCTATTTTAACCCATTTTACAATTGAGGAAACTGAGGCAGTAGAAGTCATGACTTACCCAAAGTTCACACAGCTAGTAAATATCTGAGGCTACATTTGAACTCAGGACTTCCTGAAGCCAAGCCCAGCACTCTATCTACTGTGCCATTAGTCACCTCTGGAGACATCAGGAGAGTGAAAAGACCACCATTCCATGAGGTGCCCAGGTCATGCTCACTCCACTCTCAGCTCCTCTTCTTGCTCTCTAGACTTCTCTGCCTCCTTAGCCTTGCCCCTACACAGATACCCTCCATTCTTCCTGGCCTCCCCTTTCTAGACCTCATTTATGGATTATCTTCTGTGTTAGAGTAAGTCATTTAATGGTAAGGACTGTCTTTTTCACTTGTTAGAATATCTCGAGCACTTAGTACTTAGTAAGGACTTAAGGATTATATGCCTATGGCATAGTAAATACTTAATAAATGGCTTTATCCATTTGGGAAAGTGCCTACATAGAACAACCCACACATCCATCATTTCCTTCCTCAGAGATTAAGAGGAAAACTTTCTATTATGAGTTGGGTAGCTCTCTCTGGATTCAAAATTGTAGTCCTAAATCCTATAGACCAGATTAAGGAGGAACTTCTATTGTGGATAGGGCCAGACCCCTTAATCCAATTTAGTCCAAGGCAGAGACTGAAGTCAGGAAAATTCCTCTTCCTGAGTTCAAATCTGGCCTCAGACAATTACTAGCTGTGTGACTTTGGGCAAGTTGCTAAACTCTGTTTGCCTCAGTTTCCTCATCTGTAAAATAAGCTGAAAAAGAAAATGGCAAATCATTCCATTATCTCTGCCGAAAAAAAAAGAAAAACTCCAATGGTGTCATGAAAAACACTACAGAGAAAATGACTGAACAAAACACAGGCAGAACTTGAAATATAGATAAGATGTTATCTTCATCCTTGGGAGAGAGAGCAGAATAGCCTTGTGTCGCAACAATCTTGCTAGCAGCTATAACCCTGTATAAAACCAACAACAACCAGCACACAGAAGACTGCCAACACAGGTTCTGTTGATCTGCTTTTCTAAGGAAAGTAACTTTAGGAGTTAACAATCTCAGTTTAATTAAACATACATGTATCATTCACTTAGTTCAGGAGGCAAAGATCATCCCCCTGAACTTCAAGGCAAATTCAAACAGAAATTACAAACGTCAACAGACAGCCCTTGTCTGATTCAAATCACAATACATAGTTACCAGAGAAGAACCAATGGGTCTTGGTTAGCAAAGCTAGGGGCAGTTATATGGCTTGCCCAGAGTCTCAACACTCCTTCCATGAGTGTGCCCCAAAAGTCAAACATCAGGCTCCCCTCAATTATATCTTGTTTGGAACTCTGAAGGCTCTGACCTCACCCAGGCTGAGTGTGTGAAAGTTCCACATCCCCAGTATCACATCCTATACAAGTCAATGACTCCGGTTTGCCTCAGTGCTATACTCCAAGACAAAGACAGCAAAAGGTTTCCCAGCAATTCAAACAAAGGGGCGACCTAATAGTCTTAGCATCCCAAAAGGGAAGAACTGGGAAAAGTCTGATTGCTGTTACACCTTGTATATTAGCGAAAAGGCACCTGACTGAAAACATGTACCTGATTTCACCAGAAGTAGTAGGTGGGGCTTGAGATGAGCCAATCATTGTCTTTCTCCTTTACTTTCTCCTGTCTCTTCCCTTTCATTTGGTTGTGAGAGAGGAGCAACTTCTTGGTTCTTCTCTGATTTTGCAGTTTGTCCCCCTCTTTTTCTAGAGGAAAGAGAAGTAGAGAGAACAGATGTTCTTCAGCTTCTCTAAAACAGAATCAGATAGAAGGTTACTTTTCTGGAAGACAGAGAAGTAACAGCCTTCTTATTCCCTTCTCTCAACAGGGACTTAGGAAGTCTACATACCCTTTGATCCAGACAATCCTTTCTGAGCCTAGGCTATCAGTTATTAATCAATGACCATATTCTTTCTAAGACTAGTTGTATGTTTTACATTCTTAGGATTTTTAAGTATTTTCTTGTGATTTTTGATAGATTGACATGTTTGCACTGAGGGAATATTCCCTAATATCCATGTGTTTCATACTACACAAGCAAAATTTCATCTTTATTTTGGGGAATTTTTAACTGTACTTCTAGTTCTTTTGACTAGAATTTAGAATGTGTGAAAGGGAGCAATGTAAAATAAGGCTGAAATAGTTGGTTAGAGCCAGATAGTAGAGTCGATGCCAGGATAAGGAGTTTGTGCTTTATCCTAGTGTTAATAAGGAGCCAGAAAAGGCTTTAGAACAGGGGATCCAATAGTCTGACCTGTACCTTAGGGATATTATTTTGTCAGCAAGATAGAAGATAAATTAGAGAGAGGGGGAAGTCTGAAGAAGGGAGAAAAATTGGAGAGTATTGAAAATCCAGGTGAGAAGACTTGAACTAAGGTCATGCCTGTGCGAATATAGAGAAGGAAAATGTGAGAAATCCTGTAGAGAAGACTTGACAATGAATTAGATATTGGGGGATGGGGTGAGGGAGAGGGAAAAGTAAAGAATGATGACCAGTTTGCAAACTGGGTTAACTAGAAGTTGTAGTGGTATCCTCAACAGAAATAGCAAAGTCTGGAGGAGGGATGAGTTGAAAGGGGAAAATAATGAGTTCCATTTTGCACATTTTATAAATAAAATGTTGATGGAACATCCAGATACAGCTATCTATTGCATATTTGCCAATTTAGAACTGAAATTTAGGGAAAAAAAAGTTTAGTGTTGAATATAAAGATTTTGTTGTCACTTGCATAGAGTTCATTGAATCCATGGAATAGTCACTGTAATGACTTTCTACAGTGAATAAATCCATTCTCTAGTCAATTGGCAATGTTCAAATGAGGAAACATGAGTTGTTAATAAATATTTTTAAATGTTTCCCTTTACTCAAAGAAATTCAAATACAAACAACTTTGAGAAACCACTTAACACAAATCAAATGGAAAAAGATAATTGAAAGCAACCCAACTTAATGTTATTAGGTTTGTAGTGGAAGAGGTACACTCATTCATTGTTGGTGGGATTCTAAAGAGAATCTTTTCAGTAAGCTATCCGAAGTCACAAAAAGAATCAAACACTTGAATCCAATAATCCCATTATTTGAAATATAGCTAGGAATTATTAGAAAGCAAAGCAAAACAAAACAAAACAATAAAAGAGCTATCTATTCAAACACTTGTATGGCAGAATTATATGTCATTGTCAAAAGTTGTACAATGGAGACCTGGCCAATGGAAGTCCTATTAGGCATCATTACGTCTTTCTGCAAGCAGGCTTCATAGATTGCTCCATATGGTCTGGCAGCAAGCAGAACAAACTGAAAATACTTTGAAAACAAAGCTGCCTTTGGCTAGGCCTTCATTACAATTGAAACAACCTAAACAGCCAAGAGAAAATAATGGTCAATCAAATTGTGATACATTAATTTATCCGGATACTATGACACAATCAATATGTACAGTTATGAGGCATGCAAAGGAAACTGGAAAGACTTTAATGAACTGAAGCAAAGCAGAAAAGGCAGAATCAGAAAGAGAGAACACATTATCTATAGCCATATGGGGGGAAAGTAAATAATAATGAATAGAAGAAAAATTCTGATGAAGTATTAGGACTTAGAACTGTCTGCAAAAATTGTTATAATACTCTATAGGTTGAAATTAATTTAAATGTATGTAGTAACTAATCAAGTTAATCTGGTTGTATTGATGATCAATGTTTTTGTTTGTTTGTTTTAATGAGACCGTTAGTTTTAAAAATAACCTGGAACCCACAAAAGATGATGAGATTACAAAATTAAGACTATTGAGTGAGAATAGAGGAGCACCCAGGATAGATTCTAAAGCAAAGATCTTTAATTTGGGGCCCATGGTCCCTGAGAGGTCTGTGGATAGATTTCAGGACTGTGAACTTTAAGGGGCAGGAGAATTACATCTTTATTTGATTATAATTAGTTTTCTTTGTAATCCTCCATATTTCATTTTATTAAAAACATAAATTCTAACTAAGGGGATCCCCATCACTTGGAGAATGGCTGAAAACGTTATGGTAAATGATTGTAATGGAATACTGTTGCACTAGAAGAAATGACAAGCAGGATGATTTCAGAAAAACTGGAAAGACTTACATGAACTGATGATACAAAGTGAAGTAAGCAGAACCAGGAGAACACTATACACAGTAATAGCAATGTTGTATGATGAACAACTGTGAATGACTTAGCAATTCACAGCAATACAATGATCTAAGACAACCCCAAAGGACTCAGGATGAAAAATGATAGCATTTCTCTCTCTTTTTTCCTTTCTTCTTTCCTTCCTTCCTCCCTTCCTTCCTTTATTTTCCTCTCTTTCTTTTTTTCTTTTTAGTAGTACGAGTTTTCTTGCACAAAATGACTAATATGGAAATGTTTTACATGATTGCACATGTATAATCTATATCAGTTTGCTTACCATTTCAGGGAGGAGTAGGGAAGGGAGGGAGGAATAGAATTTGTAACACAAAACTTTAAAAAATGAATATTAAAAATTGTTTTTACGTGTAATTTGGTAAAAATTAAGATATCATTTTTAAAAAAAAAAAAACATCATTTTGGATAGCCAAGATGGCAGAGTAGAAGAAAGCAATCTAGTCAAGCTCCTAGCCACAGCTCCTCCAAATACAACTATAAAATGTTCCAAACAGAAACCTAATGGAGAAATCAAGAAAAAGTAACAGTGAATCCTTTGCCTCAGGTCAGTATAAAGGAGAGACAGAGAGATCTACAGACACTGGGTGCAGGATTGGGACAGGAGCACACCACCAGTGAAGTACTCCAGAACCCAAAGAGAGGCTGTGTACCAACATAAAAGGAGGTCCAAGAACTAAACTAGAGTGCCCCCAGATCTACATCCGGGCATTACAATGGGAAAAGGTGCCAAGTGGCAATTGTCACCCACTAGATTGTAGATCCAGAGCAAAGAAGGGAATCCCTATTGTGGTGTTGTCTTTCCCAGGAAGAGAGTACCTGGACACTATACTGAGAATGGAAGAAATTCAGAAGCCAGCAGCAGCAGTGGTGTAGCTCAGATCCCAAGCTCAGAGTATGGTATCACTTCCAGCCTCTAGCCAGACCAAAGACGAGTCCACAATTCTGCTACTTTGAACCAACAGAGCTTTCCAACTGGCTGTTGTGGCAGAGCTTAGCAGCAGTCTACTCTTGTGCGGATTCACACCCAGGTCAGGAACTTACAAAACTTTTATCAAGGCAGCAGCAATAAGATTTTTCCTGGATCAGACTCCTTTGGAAAGACTGGCCTTGCTTGAGATCCTAGAACAATACACCCTTCAATACTGCTAACAAAATAGGACTAGGACATTTATTTCATTATAATTAATTTTGTTACTACCTTTTCTTTCTAGCCCAAACCTTCCCTCTCAAAAGAATGCTCAGGACACAAACACAAAGGAAAAGAATGATTCCAAAACATCTACAAGCAATGTCTCAGAGAAAAACATAGCTTGGGCACAAATTCAACTAGAATTCCTAGAAGAAATGAAAAATTAAAAATAAAAGAATTTTAAAAGTTTTTTATAAACGAATTGAGTGTTTGGGGGAAAACATTGGGGAAAATGATAGCCATGAAAGAAAGAATTGGAAAAGTAATTAAGAACTTGGCATAAGAGGTATAAAACTTTGTTCAAAAACCAAACTCTCTGGGGAAGCTAGGTGGCACAATGAGTAGAGCACTGGCCCTGGAGTCAGGAAGACCTGAGTACAAATCTGACCCCAGACACTTGACACACTTACTAGCTGTATGACCTCGGGCAAGTCACTTAACCCCAACTTCCCCCCTCAAAAATAAACTCCCTGAAAATTAGAATGGACCAAATAGAAGCCAATAACTCCATGAGGCAACATGAAATATTAAAATAAAGTCAAAAGTCTGGAAAATGGAAGAACTTGTAAACTCTTATAGCAAAAACAACTAATCTAGAAAATGGATAAGGAAAAAAATACTACTTGAACACCAAAAAGGAAAAAACCTAGACATTCTATTTCAAGATATCTTAAAAGAAAACAGACCAGATTTTTAGAAGAGGGCAAAGATAAATAGAAAGAATCTACTGACCACCTCCTGGAAAAAGAAACCAAAATGAAAACTGCAGGAGTATCATAGCCAAAATCTAGAGTGCCCAGATCAAAGAAAAAGTACTGTAAGCAGTCAGAAAGAAAGAATTCAAGTAACAGGAAGCCACAATCAGGGTCATACATGATTTAGCAGCCCCCACTATAAATCAGGAGAGTATTTTGAATACAATATTTGAGAAGGCAAAGGACATGGGTTTACAGCCGAGAATAACTTACCCAGAAAAACTGAGCAGAATCTGATGGAGGAAAAAATGGATCTTTAACAAAATAAGGGACTTTTAAGCATTCCTGATAAAAAGACCAGAGCTACTGAGAAACTCAGAAGTTCAAACACAGAAGCGAAGTATTAAAAGGTACAGAGTAATGATGAACAGTGATAAATGACTAAACAAGGTTAAACTGCTCACATTCAAATATAAGGAGATGATACATGATGTATCCCTTCTGAACACTAACATCATCAGAGTTCATAGGAGTCCAGAGAGAAATTTGGGGAATAAAATCTATTTCACTCGACAGGAAAATAGGAGGGAAAATAGATAAGCGGGGTGGGGGAATCAAGGCAAGTAGGTTAAGGGGAGGGATAAGTCCTGAGCAAAACAAACTCTAAGGATGTACAAAAATATTTATAGCTCTTTTTGAGGTGGCAAAGGATGTGAATATGAAAGTGTCCATAACTTGGGGAATGGCTGAACAAGTTATGGTATATAAATATGATGGAATACTATCATGTTGAATTCTTTTCAGTGTAATAACCAACCAGGATTCCAGAGGACTAATGCTGAAACATGCTACCCATCTTCTGATAGAGAGGTAGACTAAGAATGCAGAATGGGGAAAATTTATCTTGACTTGTCCAAAGAGAAACTTTGTTTTGATTGACTATGCATGTTTATTGTAGGTTTTTTCTCATGTTCTTAATGGGGGGGAGGGAGAAGGAGAATCTTGTATGATTAAAACAATTAAAATATTTTTTCACTTAATGAATTAATTAAAATATCATTCTGACAAGGGGTTCATAGTCTTCACCAGACTGTCAAAGCAGTCCATGAAACAAAAAAGGTTAAGAGCCCTTGCTATAGAGTTATGAGGGATACCCACACTTATGAAGCAACAGTATTATGGTCTAGCAATTGAGACTGCAAAGAAGTAGTCAGTTGAGTAGGAAAAGTATAAGAGTACATTACCATGGAACCCAAGGCAAGGAAGAGTGTCCAGGGAGATAGAATGGTCAATAGTGTCAAAAGTTGGAAAAAGTAAAGGAAGATGAGAATTGAGAAAAGATCATGAGATCGATCCCTTAAGAGGTAACTAGTAACCTAGAAAAGAGCCATTTTAGTCAAGTTTGGAGTGAAGTTTTAAAGGGTTGAAAAGTAAAGAGATACTAAGGAAAGAGTGTCATCAGAAATAGAGAACTGCTCTTAGGACCTTGGCAATAAAAGAGAAGAGAGGGGCAGAGCCAAGATGACAGAGGAAAAGAAGGGACTTGCTTGAGCTCTCCCCAAAACCTCTCCAGATGCCTGTAAAAAAATGATTCTAAACAAATTCTAGAGCAACAGAACCCACAAAATGACAGAATGAAACAAATTTCTAGTCCAACGCAACCTGGAAGGTGGACAGGAAAGGTCTGTTATGCCAGACTGGGAGAGGAATGCAGTCCAGCACAGGCTGCACCAGCACAGAGGGGGCTGGAGTAGGCCTCAGGTAACTGAATCACTTGCAGCTGTGGTGGTTTCCAGACTTCTCATCCCACAAATGCCAAACACAATTTAGAAGGCCAGTAGGAAAGGTCTGTTGGACCGAAGTCACAGAGGAGCAAGGTCTGACCCCAGCCCCAGCTCCAAAGTGCTGGTGATGGCAACAGAGGCAGTGGCTGCTTCAGGAGCTCTTGGCCCACAGATGGCGAGGGAATCCAGTGGCTGATCAGAGGTGGATTGCAGGGATTTCTTCAGTGGTGCTGAGGCACAAAAAGTCCCACTTTCCTTGCCATTACACCTGGAAAACAAATCCAGGAGAGATAATTTTAAAATTATTGGATTACCTGAAAGCAATGATCCAAAAAGATCCTAGACATCATCTTTCAAGAAATTATCAAGGAAAACTGCCCTAATATTCTAGAACCAGAGGGTAAAATAAATATTGAAAGAATCAACCGACCAACTCCTGAAATAGATCCCAAAAGGAAAACTCCTAGGAATATTGTACAAGATTCCAGTGTTCCCAGGTCAAGGAGAAAATATTGCAAGCAGCCAAAAACAAACAATTCAAGTATTGTGGAAACACAATCAGGATAACATAAAATTTAGCAGCTTCTTTATTAAGGGATCAGAGGGCTTGGAATATGACATCTTGGAGGTCAAAAGAGATAGGATTAAAACCAAGAATCACCTACCAAGCAAAATTGAGTATAATACTTCAGGGGAAAAATGGGTTTTCAATGAAATAGAGGACTTTCAAGCATTCTTGATGAAAAGACTAGAGCTGAATAGAAAATCTGACTTTTAACTACAAGAATCAAGAGAAACATGAAAAGGTAAACAGGAAAGAGAAATCATAAGGTACTTATTAAAGTTGAACTATTTATATTTCTATATAGAAGGATAATATTTGTAACTCATGAGACCGTTCTCAGTATTGGGGTAATTGGAGGGAATATATATATATATATATGTATATATATATATATATACACACACACACACATACACATACACATACATATACATATGCGTATACATATACGCATACGTATACATATACATATATAGAGAGAGAGAGAGACAAAGGGCACAAGGTGAGTTGAATATGAATGGATAATACCTAAAAAATAAAATTAAGAGGTGAAAGAGGAATGTACTGGGAGAAGAAGGAAGGCAGAGGTAGAATAGGGTAAATTGTCTCAAGTTAAAGAGGCAAAAAAAGGTTTTACAGTGGAAGGAAAGAGGGGGGAGGTGAGAAGGAATGCGTGAACCTTATTCTCATTGGATTTGGCTTAAGGATCGAATAACATACACACTCAATTGGGTATAGAAATCTATCTTACCCTACAGGAAAGTAGGGGGAAAGGGATAATGGGGGGGATGTTAGAAGAGAGGGCAAATGGGAGGAGGGGGTAATTAGAAGCAAACACTGTTGAGGAGGGACAGGGTCAAAGGAAAGAATAGAATAAATGGGAGGCAGTATAGGATGGAGGTAAATATAGTTAGCCTTTCACAACATGACAATTATGGAAGTGTTTTGCATGACTACACGTGTATAACTGTGTTGGTAAGCAAAATGGCCTTTGTTTTCTTTGAGTAACTCAGTGTGTTTCATTAAGCCTTATTAGGTGCTAAGCCCCAGACCCAAAGCCCTATTAGGTGTGGAATGTATGTGGGTGTGGATTGGTGACTGGGGAGGAGCCCAAGGTGTGGCTGGCTAAGGGCAGGTGTTAACTCCAGAGCCATGCCCTATTAGGTGTTAACCTAATCTATGTGGATGTGAACCTCCCAGGGTCCTAAAGGAAGGGGCCAGCTCAAGACCCAATAAGCTCTTGTCATTCAGACGACACTTGATGACATCAAAAACTCTATAATAGGAGAGAAGACAGCTTGAAGATTGATATCTGTTGGAGCCAGAGACAGCTACAGCCAAAGCTGAAGATAAAGCCCAAGCAGGAGCTGCCAGTAGCAGAGCCGACCCATGTGTGGACCAAGGAGTGCTGAGCAAGCACTTGAGCCCAGTGGGTAATCTTCTTACTGGAGAGGGGAAGCATGAACGTGATTTGGTTAAATACCATCATGTTTTTCTGTGGCCTCCTGGTTACTCTTGTGAGGCCAACTTATTGGGCCTGGAAGCTTTTAATTGAAATATCAAAATGGGGACACTGGCTTGTGGGTCTGCTACTTTGGAGCTTGAATAAATGCTTTAATTCTTCTGCTTTCTACTCAGAGAATTCCTTATATCCTGCGGTTCTGAACTGTTCAGACGTATATATGATTCTCTTTGAAATCATAAATTCTGCCTTCATAATACAATAATCTATATTGAACTGCTTGCCTTCTCGATGAGGGTGGGTGGGGAGAGAGGAAAGGAGAGAATGGGGAACTCGAAGTTTTAAAAACAAATGTTAAAAATTATTCTTACATGCAACTGGTATAAGATAGGCAATGGTGTATAGAAATCTATCTTGCCTTACAGGAAAATAGAAGGGAAGAGGATGGGGGGGATAACTGAAGGGAGGGCAGATTGGGGGAAAGGGTTATCAGAATGCACACTGTCTTAAGGTGCAGGGAGGGGACAGATGGGCAGAAAATTTGGAACTCAAAATCTTGTGAAAGTGAGTGTTGAAAACTAAAATTAAATTGATTAACAAAAAAATAGAAGTTAAAAATAAGAGAGAGAAAGGGGATACCGAATAATCCCATTGGAATTCCAAACGGTCAGGGTAAAGCAGCCTTCTTAGTCCCTTGACTAACCGAACAAGTTAACTGCTGGGCCGCAATTGAAAGGAGATGCCCTCCCTTTAAATAGTCCCTCCAAAATCTGAAGGATTTTTTGATGATCCTCTTTGCATAGAATTGGGTGATCACCAGGCTTCTCTCTCCAAAAAAGGAATCAACTAAATCAACCAAAGAGCATTTATTAAGCACTTACTGTGTGACAAGCTTTGTAATAGAAATACAAAGATAAAAATTAAATAATTCCCAACCTCAAAGCCCTTCCATTCTATCCAGGCAGATATATTCAGGATCCTACATGCAGAACTTCTTTGGAATTAGCCTGCCATGATTAACTGGATTTTAGAAGAACATTTGGATTCAATCAATGATGAACTGGCTATACTAGAGATGACAAAGAATGCACAAAATATCATAAAACAGTATATCCAAATTGAGGCCACCAAAATTCACTGGTAAATTGAATGTAGTTTTTACCTGGGAACGCAATCATGGCATAGACCCATAGAGGATCATATATAAGTTGACACAGAGAAAGTTCTTAAAGGGTGAGAGAAAGACCCCTCAAAAATGTCTCGTGACTTTCTGAACTCATACTTGATATGATAATTACACAGTACCTGAGCACTATTGAGCCAGCAGCCATGCCAAAAAATCTAACACATAAGGGCCTAAGGTGTCTTGAAAAGAACACAGTAGACCTTTTGGATATTTATTGGAATTTAACATCCTCAGGACCCCAACCAGCCCATTCCCAAAGCATGACCGTCGGTTCATCAATTACTGCCATTTGATTGCAGTCCCTTGATCAGTATATGCTCTGAACCTAGATGCTTTGGCCAACTTCCTGGATGAGACTCTGACCCAATTAGAACAAATGCATTTGTAACCCAGGTTGCCCCTGTAGTAGTTGAAATAACTGATGGATAGCCCAATGTTCCAGGTTAGTAGCCACAAAGTTACCCTCTGGATGCTCAAGCAGGATAACGCGATGTATAAACTGACACCAGATGCATCCTGTTCTCCTATATTTCTATTATTCTATGGATTTAATGGTTTACTCACTATAATCTTAGCTTGTAAATTACTATCAATATTACTTCCACTTTATATCTCCTATCTGTACTCTTCTCTCTATTCATACCATGATTACAGTGGTTCAGGTTCCCATCACGTCTCATCTATGTTATTGCAATAGCCTCCTACTTGATCCCCTCCCCTCCAATCTCTCCTCTCTCTCATCTATCCTCCAAACACAGCTGACAAATGTGGATTCCTAAAACACATAACTGACCATGCCACTCCTCTGCTCTTGAAGCTCTAGTAACTTCCTCTTGCCTCCAGTATAAAATATAAATTCTTTATTTTTCTTTTTTTAGCTTTTTATATTCATATTTTGGAGGGGAAAAAACTGCTGTCCTAACTATGCTTACAGAAGCAGGTGAATGTGTATTCTCAGCAAATTACTATATCTGTCTCACCTGTCAATCAAACGTCTCGGGTTTAAACAGTTTATCATCAAGATGGATGATGGGTGTTTGGACCTCCTTAAAGAGCTTCCAAAACTCCTAAATTAAATGAGGGGTTTACTTTCTAGAATACGATTCCAAGGCAGTTTTACAACTGTGAATTTCCACCCTTACAAAAGATAAGAAGTGAAGAAAATTGATCACTTAAAGCATGGAGCATATAAATAGTCATATGAGCTCAATCCAAGAGTTTCCTCTTGCCTCTAGGATAAAGTAGACTGCATTGGTATTCTTCTCTGATCTAAGTTGCTTAAGCCAAACTCCCTGAGCAATTTTGATTGATAAGTGACTGAGTGAAAACTCAGCTAATGTGCTATATCTAATTGGAGTCATACCATAGTTTATGTCCTATCCAGTCATCTACCAGGAAACCAGGGGCTGCTCAGACCTGGATCTCATTATCTGCCCTCAAGGTCTTATCCCATAGCTCTCCTCCTTTTCTCAGCCAAACTCCTTGAAAAACCTGTCTACATTCATTTCCGCTTCTCTCACTCACCTTTCAGTCCTTCGCAGTCCAGCTCCTAACATCATCATCCAAATGAAACTACTCTTTCCAAAATTTCCAACTGTCTCTTAATTGCTGGATCTGCTAGTCTTTCCTCAGTCATTATTCTTCCTGACCTCGCTGCTATGTCTTCTACTATTATCCACTCTCCTCTTCAATACTTCCTTCTCCTGAACTTTCATGACACTGCTTTCTCTCCTGGTCCTCCTCCTCCTTTTCCTCAGTCTTCTTTGCTGGTTTATTCTCAATATCATGGCCCCTAACTATGATTGTAACCTTAGGCTCCATCTTCAGCACTCCTCTCTCTATACCCTGTCTCTCATTGACACCATTATCTGCCATGAGTTTAATTATTATTTCTATGCAAAAGACTCTCTGATCTATCTATCCAGCCCTAGTCTTTCTCCTTAGCTATAGTCTTGCATTACCAACCATCTATTGGACATATTTCAAATTGGATGCCCCACAGACATCTCAGCTTCAAAGTGTACAAAACAGAATGTGTTCTCTTTCCCCCACAGTCTTCCCTACCAAATTTCCCTATTTCTATTGAGGGCACCACAGTCTAGGTTTGTAGCCTTGGCATTATGTACAAATCCATTCTAATTAACTCCATGTACCCCATCAGTTGCAAATTATGTAATTTGTATGTATTATATAACCTACACATCTCTCGTGCTCAACACCTTGTCTCTATACATACAGCTACCACCTAGTTCAGGCCTTTATCACATATTAGATAGATTGGTGAAAAAGTCCCCTAGTTCATCCCCCTATCTCAAGACTCTTCAGATTCCAATCCATCCTACAACAGCTGCCAAAGTCACTTTTTTTAAAGCACATTTATCAACATACCACTCCCCTACTCAATAAACTCCAATGGCTTCCTAACACTTCTAGTACAAATAAATAGAAACTCCTGTTTGAATTTTAAAGCCTTTATAACTCTGGCCAATCTATCTTTCTAGCCTCCTCAAACATTACTCCCCTCCTTATACTCTATAGTTTGACCTAAATGGACTTGCTGCTGGTTTTCTCATGTGACACTTTATCTCTCATTTCCATGCCTTGCCCAAGAATTCATTCCCTCCTTACCTGTGCTTCACAGGATCCTTCAGTTCCTTCAAGACACAGTACATTTTATATGATACTTTTCTTGATCCCCCTAACTTCTAGTGCCTTCCCCCTCACTAATGACCCTGTATTTCAGTACTGTATATGCCCCCTCTGTATCTGAAGCTATATCTCTGACAATAGCTTTATTTCAATATGTATCATCTCTCCTTGTCTCTATGTCTCTGTCTCTCTGTCTCTGTCTCTGTCTTTCTCCCTCTCTCTCTGTTTCTCTGTTTCTCTGTCTCTCTGTCTCTCTCTCTCCACACACACACACACACACACACCCACACACACACCCCTATATCTTGTCACCCCTGATAAAATGTAAGATCCTTCAGAGCAGGGATTGTTTCATTTTCTGTTTTTAAATCCCCAGTGCCTAGTACATTGTGTGGCACAAAGTGAGTGCTTTAGAAAAGCTTGCAGATTTTATTTGTTTTGCCCTGTTTCTGCCACTGATCGTCCTAGAGAGAAAAAAAAAAAGTGACCATCTTTATTGGCCCTTTCTATAGTTCATCCCCCCCAAGTTTGGCACTCCTTCCTGCAGCTGCATTTTTCAGATTGGTGGGTAAATGAACACTCAGTAAAACCATTATATGTAGCTAGCCCTAGAGCATGCTTTACATCCAATCAGCCATTGTCCAGGAAACCTGGGCCTATTCTACATGGGGATCATGCCTTCTCACTTGCCTACACTATATTCCATCCTCTTGTCTACCTCATGCTATTAGTATAGTAATTAAATAAATGATATCATTGTTGCTAGAAAGGGTATGACGATCAAGTCCCCTGTGATTCCACTTCTTGTGACTCCCCAGTCTAAAACTCTCTTCATTGTCCCCCACTCTCCCATACGTGTCATATCTCTCCATCAAAACATAAGCTCCTTTAGGGCAGGGCCTGCCTTATTTTAAAATGTGGTATTCCCAGCATCTAGTACAGTGTCTGTAACATAATGGCACCTAGTAAATGTTCATTTATTCATTCAGAAGCGTGGACTTCTGGCTGGAATCTGCACATTCCTAAACGGTGTAATACCTCCCAATGAACCCAATGTCACACTGATTTTCTATAAGTGTAAGCTCACATATGATCATCTCTGAAATGGTTTGCAGTTTAAATTCCATTTGTAAATAAAGATTTTCATGTGCAAAAAAGGTGAGATTTCATAAAGCATCTCATAAACACTGGGATAAAAATCGTCTGATAATTTAGCATCTTACACATAACTGCTGGAGAGAAGCCTTGACTTCTTTGTTCAGCAGCTGAGAATACACACAAGAGATCCATGAGATTAGAAATTTTCAAAATGTGTGTGAAGGTATACAAAGAAATACTTTTTTGTAAACTCAATAATTATAATCCTTGCAGAGCTCATAGCTCCTGGCTTTGATGAGGAACAAGTTTAGAATAAAAAGGAAATACTCCAGAGAGGGTATGGCAAGCAGAGATAAGGCCATACAACATCCACAGGTGTGCTGAAATGCTGTTTACTACTGGATTCACAGGATGGGGGAAAAAATCCAGCGTCTATTTGAAATGGAGATGTATGAGACAGAGCAGGGGAGCCATCTGTGTGCTGATAGAAAAAGATATTTCTTTGAATCTTCAAAAGGAATAGGATTTTGGCAACTTGCTAAGGAGTCGAGTCACTCAAGTCAATCAGATAGATGCCTTCTCTAGGAACTCTGCTCTGAGTGGGCCACCGCTAGCCCCAAACCCCATTACTCTTTACTCTGCAGCCCTTAGATACTTATGTGGTCAGTTTGTATTTCTTCATGAGTTCATTTTATGCAGATTCCTTAGACATTTGTCCTCATATCTTCTCATATAGGTATTTTTCCCCTACCCAGCTGCAGTATATAGTTTAAGGGACCTCTTCATAATACCCACCAGTGATTGGAAGATAGGCTGTCAAATATGGAGAATTTAAAAAGATAGAATTTAAAAAGAAAGACACATGAACTCTGGAAGAAAGAAACTGTTGATAAGAAATACACAAGATAGACAGGGCAAAATGGGGGAGGGAGAGAGAGAGAGGGAGAGAGAGAGAGAGAGAGAGAGAGAGAGAGAGAGAGAGAGAGAGAGAGAGAGAGAGAATTATATATAGATAGAGGTGACAGCATACTGGTCTGGTTCCTAAAAAGCTGCATCCTCCAGACACAGAAATACCTGCTGAAGTAGAAAAGAGGAAACTTACTTTCAGGTCCTGAGAAAAAGAAACTAGTCTCTGTAAAATGCACCATATTTGGCATGGTGGCAGAAGCATCACCCTTAGAAGATTGTTGTGTTTGTCCCATTAGAAAAAGCCATAATAGTCTTCTTCCTATTTCCTGAAGCTTTGGAATGTGGTAGCTTAGAAAGTGGGTGTTGACAGCATTTGTTACTCAATTTAAGGCTATGTCATTTAATTTGCATGTTTTTTTATATTTTATTTTTTCTCCAATTACAAATTAAAACAATTTTTAATTTTTTTTAAAGTTTTCAGTTCCAAATTTTATCTATCCCTCCCTTCTTTCCTCCCTGAGGTAGTAAGCAATACACATAGATTCATATAGATTATACATGTGTAATCTCATAAAACATTTCCATGTTAGTCATTTTGCATGTTGTTTTAAGTAAATATTTTTACCTTACTTCAATATGTGTTGAATTTTCCTTTCTACTGGAGAAATTGAAGCCAAAATGAAGGGTTATGAGCTGTGAATTTAAGTAAGTGGTTCACTCAAACAGATTTTAAGAACTTGAATGGAGCATTAGAATGTGAGCTCTTGACGACAAGGTCTGTGTTTTTCCCCTTTTTTGTATCCCCAATATTTAGCACAGTATATAGCCCAGAATAATCACATATTAAATGCTTGTTGACTGACTCACTGACTACATGGTAAAAACAGCAGGAAGAGAGCCCTTGTTTTTTTCATTCATCCCATCTATCTTGAAACCAAGTAAAATGTCATAAGCATTTTAGGCAATCCCTCTATGCTTATAACTATGAAAGTCATTTCTTATACCTAGTCTTTTCTCATCTGTGTTGTCAAGAGGCCTTCTCCCAGGGTTTAGCAAAGCACTGAGATTCTCATTTATATGCACAGTATCATCTTTTTTTCCTTCTCTAAATTCACTGTAAGTGTTTACCTAAACATCAACTGATAAGATTCTCTCTTGCCTAGGCAGCTAAATTGCAAAGTTCTGACTGATAAACTCTGCAGAGAGAACATCAAGCCTGGCTCTAATCCAGAAAGAAGAACACAAAAAATGGATTTAACTGTGAAAGTCCCAGTTTAAAAGAAGAGGAAACAATGCCAAATCCACTGTTCTCAAATGACTCTCCTACACTGTAGGGTTAACATGTAGCAGTCTAACAGAATTTAAATTCCTGCATCAGGGGCTATGTTATTTTCTTTGTGAATTTCCAGAGCTTCCTGTGGTAGGCCCTATAATAATAATAATTAATAATAATAAAATTAATGACAGTGATGATAATGATAGCTAGCATTTACATTGCACTTGCTATGTGCCAGGCACTGAGCTAAGCACTCTACCATTAGTATCTCATTTAACCTTCACAACAACCCTGGTAGGTACGTGCTTTTATTATTAGACCCATTTCACAGTTGAGAAAACTGAATAGAGAGAAACATAGCTGATCCAGGAAATGGTCAGCAGGACTACAAAGCCCTCAAACTTCTTCTTCCCCCTGATTTTTCCCCTTCCTCCAGTCTTTTCTTAAATGAAATAAGAAGATTAAGTAAAAATTCTAAGAAAGCAATCTGGGGAACAGTTATGTGGACATCTACCATCAGAGCAATAGGTCTCTAACCAGTAAACTTGATGCATTCAGATTAGCCACCAACAGCTGGAGCATTTTTCGAAAGCCATGTTTATAAATTGTTTGTGGTGATTCTAACTGACATGTATAGCCAGCAATCTGTTAAATTTTAAGCAGGTTAAATGTCCTCACATCTGGAGAAGTCCCTGACTCACCAGACACTAGGCAAAGAAACTGAGGAGGAAAATATTCCTCCTTGAGCTGAATTAGGTCGATCATATCCTTCTGGAATTGATAACCCTGGACCTAGAGTAAAGCTATAAGTAGGGCGTGGCATGTAAGCTGTTGCTGCAGAGCAGGGAAATTTAGAGGGTGCAAACATTTGAATGACAGATCCTTCATCACATTAGAAGAAGATAAAGGAAGCTGATTTTTCAGATGCAAATTTTGGTCCCTGTGAGCTTTTGTTTTTTAGGGACTCCTTCACCTAGTTTCCTCAGTTTCTAGTAGAGGAGCTGAGAGAGGATCAGGTTCAAAGGGGCTATGGAGAAAGTGAAGCCTGTTGATTCTTTCTCAGTCTTTCTTCATTCCATTAAACAAATCATCCTAAGCTTGTCGTCCAAAGAATAAACTTTTTAAAAAAATACTACCCTCCTAGAGCAATATTTTAGTAGTAAGTAGTGTCTAATGGCCATATCAAAAGCTAATTAATTCTGATGCTAGAGCAGAGGTTGCATATCTTTATTCTATTTTTTTTAACCCAAATACAAGATTGTACAAAGGAGGCTAGGTGGCACAGTAGAGTGCAAGACCAGGAATCAGGAAGACCTGAATTCAAATTCCTATGTGTATACCTATGTGTATTCACAGTATCTATGTGACCCTGGGCAAGCCACTTAGCCATTTGCCTCAGTTTCCTCATCTGTAAAATGAGCTGGAGAAGGAAATGGCAAACCATTCCAGTATCCTAGACAAGAAAACTAAACGCAGTCATGAAGAGTCTGACATGACTGAAACTGCTGAACAACAACAGTAGTATTGTACATCTCTATGTGTGTATGTGAGGATGTTTGTGTATTAAATTTCATCTTCTTAGATTTGATCAGTGGAGGTGGAGCAAGTGGAACTCTGGAGGCAGCTAGATGGCACAGTAGAGTGCCAGGCTTGAAATTATGAAGACTTGACTTCGAGTCCTGCCTCAGACATTTCACTTCATGTAACCCTATGCAAGTCACAACCTCTCTACCTCAGTTTCCTCTTCTGTTAAGTGAGCAGTAATAATAGTACCAATCTTATAAGATTATTATAAATATCAAAAGAGATCATACATGTAAAGCACTTTGCGAAACTTGAAGTACTATACAAATGCTAGTTACTACTGCTGCGACTTCTACAATCACAACCACGGGTGTGGAAGGTTGTAGGTACTGTCAGACTCAGGGGATGTGTTGGTTGGTTTTGATTTTGCTGATATTTCTTTTTTGTTTTTTTTTCCACTTTTTGTTGCAAGGCTTAGCTTGCTGGTTACACATGAGGGAGGGATATATTCAGAAATGAGGATGAGGTAAAAATCAAAGTTATTTATTTGGTTAGTTAGTTTAGTTAGATAGATAGATGGAATTGAAACTTCAAAAAAAATTCTTTACCTGTTCGATTGCTGTCCTATCCTCAGTCACCTGTCCTATCCCTGAGGCTTTATCTTCTTCTGTCCCCTCTAGCCAACCCATTACCACCATGTTGGGGGTAAATAATTCTAATATTGTCCACCCTCTCACTTTTTATCAAAAGGTACCCCACCAAAACCTCTCTGGAAGAGTAGGGAAGCACATAATACACAAATCCAATGGATTATACCATATAACCTTTCAGGTCCTTCCCAACTCTAGAACTCTGTCCCATAATTCACAATAAAAACAAATTCTCCTAAGTTCTTAACTGAATTTGCCTTCATTAATTATTGTATTATATTGATGTGATGACTTACAAAGCTGATTTCATGCTTCACCTAGGCACCGAAATTGCTATCACTTTTGTTTGTTGTTGTCCATTCGTTTTTCATTTGCGTCTGGCTCTACATGATCCCATTTGAGATATTTTTGAAAGAGATACTGGAGTGGTTTGCCATTTCCTTCTCTAGCTCATTTTACAGAAGAGGAAACTGAGGCAAACAGGGTTATGTGACTTGTCTAGGGTCACAATCTAGTAGGTGTCTGAAGCCAGATTTGAACTCGAGAAAATGAGTCTTCCTGATTCCAGTCCAGGCACTCTATTCACTAGTGTGGAGCTATTAATACTCCTTTTTCCACAACAGCTTGTCCCACCTTCCCAGTTTTTTATCAAGTGTCACATGGACGTTTGCTTCAATAATAACAGAGGTGCCTTTATTTGTCTCTGTGTTATTCCTATTTGATTCTGTTATGACTTGAATGCCATTCAGTACTGAGAATATTCCCTCAACTGGCACCAAAAAACCAAAGAACTAGGTTTCAATGTTAACCTGGAAAAGTATTGAGTTCTGTGAAGAACAAAAAAGAGACTTTTTTCTCAATGTTGTACCAACTAATGCCTACATTTCCCATATCATCAGTCACAAAATTTTATTACATCAACAGCTTCTTCATTTTTCCATCATGTTCATAGACTCACAGGTCATATAGACTTAGAGCTGGAAGAGACCTTAGACGTAATTGTACAACTCCCTAATTTCACAAATAGGATAACTGATTCCCAGACAGGTTATGTAACTTTCTGAGAGTCACAAAGCTAGTAAGTATCTGAAGAAGGATTACGAACCCAAGTCTTCCTGACAAGTACCAAGCTCTGGCCACTGAACCATGCTTCCTCTCTTTTACCTTTTCTTTGCAAATTGCTTCCAAATATAAAATATTCCTTGTTTTCTTAGGATGCCCATCTATTCCATATTACTCTCTTTGATTTCCCACTCATCTTGGCTGGAAATGATCTTTCCTCCCTCAGATCTTCCTTAATAATTTTCATGTTCCATTTTATATCATGGCTATTTGCCCATGTGTAACTTAGCCATTAGAGTGTAAGCTCTTTGAGGTCAGAGACTCTGTCTTACAAATGTTTTTTTTTTTATATCCCACAACCCAGTACAGTACTCTATATCAGTGGTATCAAACTGAAATAGAAACAGAGAACACTAAGCCATACATAAAGATCTTTAGGGGTCATATATTGACTTCGAAAACTACATGTTTATATATTCCTTTTTATTAATACATCAACACATTAAAATCAAAGGGAACCATAGTTTAATCTGGGTCAGGCTACACTCAAGAATATTGTGGGCCACATATTGGACACCTCTGTTCTACTTATAATAGGAGATTTATAAATGTTCGTTGATTTTGACTAAATTGAATGCATAGAGATATCATGCTCAGGGAAATGTGTTCTCCATCAGTGCTCAGTTTTACATAAAATCCCAACAAATCCAAGCCTTTAATTACAGTTTCATTCTTTCTTCTCCCATCCTGACCACAGTGTCTTTGACCCAATAAACACCCACTGACAAGTGAACAATTAGTAAAATTACTTTAGGTCATTCACGTAAATGTGTTGCTTGGGCCTTAGGTGATTTGCACTCCTGAAATTGTAGACCAAAGGGTAATTTGAAAAGATAAGCTGCTGCTGGAATCATAGGTCCTTCCACTTCTGCCCACACAATAAAAAGGACTCTTTACCTTCCTTTCTTGCCTTAGACAGAAAGAACAAAAATAGAATGTACCTATTAGTATATTCTTCTAAGTCCACAGTATAATAACCCATCCATTTTATTATTTTCCCAACTGGGTCAAGTGGCCATGTAGGAACTAAAGATGGAGCATTAGTCATTATCCCTATGGTAAATGTATTTTTCATGGAATTAAAATCAAAGTTGAGGAAGCAGGTAGGAGGAAGTTAAGTAGAAAGCATGGATAAAGTACCTACTATGTGCTAGGGACTATTTTAACTGCTCAAAATACAAATACAATGAATGAAACAATTCCTACTTGCAAAGAACTTAAAATCTTGATCTATTCTCCCAGGATCTAGGGTATCAAACTTGGTGTCATCATCATACCTTCATTGTACATATACAACTTATTGTCAAATCTTGTCATTTACGACATCTCTTGCCTATATCCCCTCCTCTTCATTCACACAGTCACCATCCTGTTATGGCCTTTAATCACCTCAAGCTCAGATTATTATAATAGCCTTCAGGTTTCAGCCTTCCTGGCTCAGGTTTCATCTGTCTCCAACAATACAACCTCCACTCAGCTGCCAAAGAGATCATCTCAAAGTGCAGTCTTACAAGTCACACCCATCCCCCATGTCCCAAAATCCTCTAGCTTATTAGCCCTTCATAGCCTGCCCCTTTTCTACCTTTTTGGGCTTTTTATTCTTTATTTCTCCCCACATACTCTTTGCTCCAGCAACATTGGCCTTCTTATTGCTCCTCACAAGCATCCTCCCATCTCCCAACTCTAGGCATTTTCACCAACTGGATCTCATACCTGGAAAGAATTCCTTCCTCCTCACTATCTCCTAACATTGCTGGCTTCCTCCCAGACCTAGACAGTCATTTAGCAAGCAACCAAAACCACGTACTATTTATCTGATAAACACTATGTTACAGAAATATTTTAGTCCATAAATTAAAAAAAATATTTTTTTTTAAAATGAACACTATGCTACACAACGGGAATACAAATAAAAGAAAAAAAGAATGCCCACGCTCAAAGTGTTCACATTCTAATGAAGGAAAGACAATACACGAAAGGGAGATGAAAAGAAGGGGGGCGGGAGCAAAAGTACCCTCAAAAGTCTTGTGGAGATTGGTTTACAATGCAGCACAGAGATGAATGAAGACTCATTTCAAATCCTACCTATGCCCGGCACACGTTATTGTTGCTGTTCAGTCATGTCTGACTCTTTGTGACCCCATTTAGGGTTTTTTGGCAAAGATACTGGAAGGGTTTGCCATTTCCTTCTCCTGCTCATTTTACAAATGAGGAAACTGAAACAAACAGGGTTAAGTGACTTGCTTAGAGTCACACAGCTACTACTTATCTGAGTCCATATTTGAACTCAGGAAGATGAGTCTTCCTGACTTCAGGCCCCTGAACTCTATCCACTGTGTTACCTAGCTGCCCTTGCCTGGCACATAGTAATTATTTAATACATCTTTATTGACTGATTGAATGATTTTTGCAGAAAGCCTTTCTGCCTCACCCCACCCCCATCACTAGTGCCTTCCCTCTGAGATATTGTATGTGGATTTCTTTGTGTGTTCTTTCCCCTATTAGAATGAAAATTCCTTGAACACAAGATACATATTTCTGGCTCTGTATCACTAGTCCTTAGCATAGTATGTAGCTTAAGAGCTTAATAAATGCTTGCTACTGCTGTTGCTGCTGCTGCTGCTGCTGTTGCTGCTGACTTAGAAAACATACATTTGTCCTTTTCTACAATGGGCCCCAGCACCTACTCCAGAGTCCAAGGGGATGTTAATATAGAATACAGTTCTTTGTACAGTTTCTTTCAGGCTTTGTCGATTTTTTTCCATTCTTTCTTGCTTGGTGGCCATGATAGTGTTGATTCTTCTGACGATGACTACCACATCCTTTTGGCAGCTGGTCAAAAGTTGTTTGAATGGGCTGGCTGAAAGCATAATGGACACATGAGTTGGTCCCCACAAAACATCTCTCATTTTCCTCTGCTTGAGGGGAGGACTTGTTTATTGTCTCTTTCTCTCTCTCCCTGAGGATGAGCAGCCTGGTGTGACTATGTATGACTCAGCAGAGGCTGTGAGAGCAACAAACATGTGCAGGTGATTTACTAGGCAGTGCATACGCTTCCCCCGATAACATTTACAATGGGGCTTGATAAATGGACTTCACTGACATCATTTACACAGTGGCTGACAGGCCCAGAACTTTCATTAGAGGCCATACAAAGAACTTAAAGAAACACACTCCAGGTGGCAAGTGAAGTCATTTTGTTGATGTATTTGGGTAATATCAGCTTCCATTTCTGTGATGCCATACTTCCCCGAGGGCTTTAGGCCATACAAATTAGGAGTGTTACCTACCTTCAAGATGTCATCACCTCAGCAAGGTATAATCCATGATAGTCCCCAAGTACCATTACCTATTTTTTGAATAGTCAACAATCAGAAGAACATTCATCTAGAGTTGGAAGGAGATTCAGAGGCCATTTAGTCCAAGCATCTCATTTTATAGGCAACTGTAAACAGGCAGCAGGAAACTGAGATGCAAGCAAGTTAAGTTAAGAGACCTTTCCAAGGTACCAGACACAACACCAGAAGCATAATTTGAACCAAAGCCTTATGACTTCTCAGTTGTCTTTAGATTGCATGGGAAAGGAATAATGTAATGAGAAGTGTAATGAGTGTAATGAGAAGATGAACTGCAAGAGACAATACCTTTGGGAAAAGCTCTGATCCAGTTCTTAAATAAACCTAACTTGAGCTTTGGTCAGAATTCTCTTAATGTCCCCTTTGAGTACCCAAAAATCATGGGGGAAAGGGGGAATGGTCCTTATCTTTAGAAGAATTGGGGTCCATCTTGCCCTATTGAAGCAATCGCTTAAATACAGATTCAGTGGCTGTGACCTACTCTAAAAACACAAAAGCATTCAGAATTTTCCAGGTTTCTCTGACAGGAAAGCACTGATTTGGCTTAGTGCTACCTAACCTGAGAGATAAACAATAGCCTGAGGCAGAGAAAAGCAATTGAAACCAAACAGTAGTGTCCAGTGTGGTCTGATGAAGCTTCACTTGCTGAACAGCCAATAAAAGTGCTGGATAAAATCAAGCGTGACTCTCTTTCACCTTCCCGCAGGGAAAAAGCCTTCCTTTTTTTCTTCTTCTTATAAAAGGTGGGAGTGGATAAAAAATGAGATTCATTTCCTCTTAAGAGGATTAATAGTTCCCCATTTTTTCTTCTTCAATAGGAAGTCACATCAGGACTCCAGAATGTCTTTGCTGGCTTTCTTTATCTGCTGGACTTAAGTATCCTTTAAAGGGCACCTGGAATTGTACATTCTTTCTGAAGTCTTGCTCGAACCCCAAATTTGGAATAATTTTCCCCCTTTGACATCATGACACTTTGTTCATGTGCTTCCTTTAAGGCATCTGTATTAGTGTCTTATTGTTTTCTGTATATGCCTTATTTTTTTTTCCTGAACCACTTCTTAATGTCATGAACCCTTTGGCTTTCCACTTTGGGGAAGTCTATGGACCCCTTCTTAGAATAAGCTTTTTAAATACAAAAGATAAAATATGTAGGATTACAAAGGAAACCACACATCTTGAAATACAGTTATCTATCTATAAATCCATGTCTTTATCTGACCCTTAAAATACATCTATAGGAAGAGATATAAATACATATATCTATATAGATGTATATATTGTAGATATAAATTATATTTGTGTTGTTGAGTCATGTCTAACTCCTTATGACCTCATTTAGGATTTTCTTGGCAAAGATACTAGAGCAGTTTGCCATTTCCTTCTCCAGCTCATTTTGCAGTTCAGGAAACTGAGGCAAACAGGGTTTGGTGACATGTTCAGGGTCATACAACTAGTAAGTGTATGAGGAAGGATTTGAACTCACATATTCTTGACTCGAGGCCCAGGCACTCTATCCAGTGTGCCACCTAGCTGCCATATATTAAATAGATATATATTTTATATGTATGGACCCCAACTTACAAACCCCCATGACCTACAATAGTAAGCTTCCAGGAGAGTAAGAATGGTACCTTGGCTAAACTTTGTGGGTCCATAGACGCTGGCATAATGTTCTGCACATATTAAGTACTTAACATTTGCTGAACTGTTGAATGAATGAATGGCTACTCTGGCAAAGAAGAATCAGGATTTTCTCTAACCTTTCAATGTTACCAACTGTGCCCTTTAAGGAAGACTCTGAAAATGAATGAGATGGAACTTTGCACTTTAAGGATCGAATGGATGGTCTGGTTTGACCTTTTATTTGGTTGGTTGTACTTTGTTTTAGCCCATGGATCAAGCATCCCAAAATCTGACCCTTCTGCATGGCAGCCAATAGTGACCAAGTAGCGCTAAGACAGAAATCCTAATCTTAGCTCTACCTATAATATGTGGGCTGAATATAAAAAGAAGGAAGTTTTTGGAGAAAAGTTTCAAGAAGTAGGGAAGAGAATAAACAACTTCTAACTTATTATAATGAACAAGTCCTTGATAGTGATGCTAGATAATGGCTCTTAAAACATTTTAATATTATTCCTCAGCAGAAAATCTTTAAAATGGCTATTCATCTCCAACCAAACACAGCCATATTAATTCATTATATGTATTGTCTTCTATAATAGCTGTGTATATATTTTATTCCAAATACTAATATCACTGGACCTGGAATCAGAAAGATTCATCTTCCTGAATCCAAATCTGGTCTCAGACACTTAGTATCCATGTGACCCTGAGCAAGTCACTTAACCCTGTTTGCCTCAGTTTCTTCATCTGTAAAATGAGCTGGAGAATGGAATGGCAAACCACTCTAGTATCTTTGACAAATGCAGTCACAAAGAGTCGGACACAACTAAAAATGATTAAATACAACAAATATCTGACCAGACAACAGAGAAAGAAATCTGTGTTTGGGTCTTAATGGACTACAAGATAAATATGTTGACAATCTGATGTAGCAGTCAAAAATGCTAATGCCATTAAGTGATCTTTAGTGTCCAGAACATAGGCAGTGATAGCACTACTTCTGCCTCCAGTAAGACTACATCTAAAATACTATGTTCGGTTATGAGAGACACATTCTAGGGAAGACATTAAGCTGAACATTTACCCATTAGGATGATCAGGATAGTGAGGGGACTATAAGACCATGGATTTGAGAATATTTAGCCTAGAGAGGAAAAGAAAAAAATAAAGGGAACAGAATAGCTGTCTTCAAGTTCTGAAAGGGCTATGATGAATAAAAGAGATTACATTTGCTCTGCTTGGCCCAAAATGGCAAGACTAAGGCTGAAGGGTAAAACATTCAAAGAGGCAAATTTAGACTTGAAGTAAAGAATATTTTCCTAACAATTAGATTTATCTATGACCTTGACTCCACCCAAACCCAGGGTGGTGCTGAAGGACAGCTCTATGACTTGGGATATGTAGTCATAAAGGGACTTGACTTTTAATGGGTTTAGAGAATACTGAGCTGCAAGGGTACAGGAGTGGAAGATTGCCTTTGCCTAGGAAAAGGGAAAAAGTTGAGAGACAGAGAAAAACAGAAAGATAGAGATGGAGAGGAGAAGAGGCAGAGAATGAGAGAGACAGAGCAAGATGAAGAGAGACAGAAAGAGAGACATAGACTGAGACAAAGAGATAGAGAGGAGAGACAGATAGAGAGAAAGATGGAGAGGAGGGAAGGAAGAAGAGGACAAAGGGAGAGAGAAACAGAGAGATGGAGACAAGAGGAAGGAGAGAAGAGAGAAACAGAGAAAAAGATGGAAAGGAGAGAAGGAGGGGGGACAGGAGAGAAAGAGGCAGAGTAGAGAGGGACAGAATCAAACTCAAAGTGAAAGGGAGTATAGGAAAGGGAGAGATGGAGAAAGATAAAGATGGAGATAAGAGAAAGAAGGAAAATAAGAGAGAGAGATGGAGACAGAAGGAGGGAGAAAAGAGAGAAAGACAGAGAGAGATGGAGTGGAGAGAAGGAAAGAGAGAAATGCATATGGAGACAGAGAGAGTATGTGGGGGAGAAAGAGAGAGGGTGACAGAGATTGAGAGGAAAGAAACAGAGAGCAAGATAGAAAGTCAGAAAGAGATGAAGAGAAAAGGAATAGGAGAGATAGGTAGAGAGGAGAGAAGAAAGGAGAGGAAAGAGATAGAATGGAGAGAAGAAAGGAGAAGAGAGAGAGATGGAGAGGGGAGAAGAGAGAGAAGACAAGAGAGAGAAGACAAAGAGACATATGGAGACAGAGAAAAAGAGAGAGAGAGAGACAGAGAAATGGAGAAAAGAGAAATAGAGGGGGGCAGAGAGTTAGAGAGAGATTTAGAAAAGAGATAGAGGAAGAGAAGGGACAGAGACAGAGAAAGAGATAAAGAGAAGGAAGGGGAGGAGATGAGAGAGAGAGAGAGAGAGAGAGAGAGAGAGAGAGAGAGAGAGAGAGAGAGAGAGAGGAAAAGAGGGAGGGAAGGAGAAAGGAAGCATCTTCATCCCCATCTGTTGTACCTAAGACAGCTAGATGGCATAGGAGTTAGAGGGCTAACCTTGGAATTGGGGAGATCTGAGATTAAATTCTGCCTCACTTATTAGCTGCATTGCCTGGACAAGTCATTTAATCTTCTTTAGTCTCCATTTCCTCATCTGTAAAATGAGGCAGTTGGATTCTATGGCTTCTATGAGTTCTCTTCTGGCTCTGAATTTGTGGTCCTATATCATTTGTGGTCCTATATCATTTAAAATATAAAATGAAGCCACTTTTCCCTCAAAATATTACTTTTATATATTGAGGGGGTGTGAAATTGGCACCCTTTTGCTCATCTAGAATATCTAAATAATTCAAGAGAACAAACTATAGCATTATTCTGTAAAGCAGACCTGAACAAGTACACCTCTGAATTCTACAAAGCCCAAGTCTCAAGCGAAGGGCTGTCTGTCAAATATAAAACACAGCAAATCAAGTGAGTGTAGCTCACAGAGAGATGGATGGCAAGCACAATCTACATTGATTACTCCAGGGAGCCAGTGCCACTCACAGAGATGTGCCTGCTAAACTTTCCCCTGAGGTATCTGGTATAATGGAATATTTCCTGAGAGTCATTATCAACCAGTCAAAGGCCTAAATCTGACTCAAATTCGCATTAATTGACTGGGCTTTTTTTTTGTCTGATTACCATAGTCTGCTTAGCTAAGTAATTAATATAATAATAATAATAGCAACTGTTTCAACAATCTGGCTAGCAACTTCTGTGGGGGCATAAGATCCACCCACAGCCAGCACCCAGAAAGCTGCCAATGGCACAGATTCTTTTGATCTGCTTAACTAGGGAAAGCAAGGTGAAGGGGTTTGACAAGCTTACTTTAATTCAGCATACAAATATCATTCACTTAGTTCAGGGGAAAAAGCCAGCACCCTGAACTTCAGAGCAAATTATAAACAAAGTACAAACATCAACAGACAGACCCAATACAGATTCATAGTTACCAACATCTAGGTTCAGCCCGGGAGCTCAGAACAAGGGCTGGCCCAGAGTCACGCGCACCACCACTGCTGCGGCAAAGAGCTCCAAGGAAGAGGAGGCCAAGCCCTGGTTTTATA
>CM053624.1:201245100-201264848 GCA_028646595.1 Phalanger gymnotis | reverse complement strand
CACCACAAAGAGGCCACTTAAACCCATGCGGTCTAAGAGCTTCTGCTGTCCCAGACATGTAAACTAGGCCCTCTCTGGAGTTAGCCCCACCTTGGGCCCCACCTTAGTTGCCAATCCACACCCACATAGGTTTTACACCTGATAGGGGTTTGGGCCTGGGGCTTAGCACCTAGTAAGGCTCAATGAAATATACTGAATTACTCAAAGGAAACAAAAGGCCAACTAAGTGCTAAGAGCCCATTTTGCTTACCAACACACTATACCTCCACAGAAGCTGCTAGCCTGATTGTTAAAACAGCAACACACTTAGCACATATTCAGCTGTAGGTACGTGCCAGTTACTGTGCCAAGTTCTTTACAAAATCTGATTGACATAGCAACACTGGAAGGTTAAGTGCTACTATCGTCCCCTTTTCGGCATTGCTGTTCAGTCCTTTTTCAGTCATGTCTGACTCTTTATGACCCCATTTGAACCCACTCTAGCATTAAAGTCACCCAGAAGAGGACAAGCTCGTAGGCCCAGTATATAGAGGTGGATCCTAGCCACAAGAGACTAAATCAATCAAATTATCCCCATTGGCTGAGGCTTAGTCAACGACCGTCAGTCAGGTATGAATGTGTCACCTGGTACCCAGACCCAGGAAAGATCCTCAATTGTCTCAGTAAGGTGTTCATATCTTAAAAAGGCAAAGGTTCTTGACTTGGTATCCATGAACTAGTGGGTAGGGGTGGGAGGAGGGATAAAAATATTTTTATAATAGCATTTCAATATAATTGATTTTCTTTGTAATCTTATGTATTTATTTTATGTATTTAAAAACATTATTCTGACAAGGTGTCCATAGACTTCACTAGACAGCCAGAGAGGTCTGTGATGAAAAACAAAAGTTAAGAATCCCTTGTCATACATCAGATAAAAATCAAACTTCTGAACAAAGGTTCTGAACAAAGATCCCTTGCGATCTCATGTGTTGATCAGAATCTCCTTAGGTAATACTCTTATTTTCCTGGGTTATTCTGTATAGTACTACATACACTGTTACTGGAAAATACATGTAAATAAATGTAATTAATAATAATGATGATAATGATAATAACTAGAATTTATATGGCACTTTAAGGTTTACTGAACATGTCACTTTATCCTCACAAAAACCCTGGAAGACAGGTGCTATTATTAGCTTCATTTTAAAGATAAGGTAACTCAGGAAAACAGAAGTTAAGTGACTTGCCCAGGGTCACACAGCTAATAAGTGTCTCAGGCCAGTTTTGATCTCAGGTCTTTGCCATTTCAGGTACAGCACTCTATCCACTGTGCCCCTTAACTGTTTCTAGAAAAAATAGGCTAATATTTGTCAGCTATGGACCAGAGAAAAAATAAAGATTATCAAATAAAAAATAGTAAATTGAAAAACCATATTTTTACTGGAAAAAATAATTTTGCATCATTTATGGCTTATATTATTCTTTATACCTACCAAAGGACTGGGATATCAATGCCCCATTCAGTGAACATTGTAAGTTGCAGTCACTCCTTCAGAAGTCTTTGAGAAGTCCCAGCACACTTTACTTGGCATGGTAAAGATGTCTTTGCCCAGAACTCAGGTGTTCTTGACTCCAGGCCCTATATCCACAGAACCACCTAGCTGTCCTTTTTTTGAATAGAAAGTCTAGAAAATAATCCTGATCAAGATAAAGAGTTGCCTCAGTTATTAAATATCCTCCTTGGTTTTTAATTTTTCACATTAATTCTGTTTTCTTTATTCTATCCCTTGAGACCCATTGATTCCTACCTATTCATTTAGACTTTGGAACATCTACCTTATTTTGACTTCTGGAATCTGTGTCCCATTAGTTCCTTCCCAAAGATTCAGATTAGTGATTCAGAAGTGTATTCCAGAGTCCACTGAGGATTCCTGAGATCCTTTCTGGGGGTCCTCAAGGTCAAAACTATTTTTATAATACTAAAATATTTTAAGTCCTAACATGGCAAATATTATTAGCTATATCTAGGGGACATGGTGGCACAGTGGATAGAGTGCCAGGCCTGAAGTCAGGAAAACTTATCTTCCTGAGTTCAAATCCAGCCTCAGATACTTGTGTGACCCTAGAGAAGTCACTTAACCCTGTTTGCTCAGTTTCTTCATCTGTAAAATGAGCTGGAGAAGGAAATGGAAAGCCACTCCAGTTTTTCTGCCAAGAAAACCTTAAAGGGGGTCACAAAGAGTCAGACGCAACTGAAATGACTGAACAGCAAAAATCCAAAGGAATGCTGGAGCCAACTCTAATAGGCTTTCAGGATGTGATTGTTAAAATTGCAGTATAAGCATTTATACACCTCAGAAATAAGCAAATGCTACAAATCACCTAGATCTTTAAAAAGTGATGTAGAAAATGTTAGTAATGAAGATTAAATTTAAAAGTGTGCCTTGCCTATATCTTCTCCACCCACCTACTCTCCCACCCCAAACGCCAACTCCAGAGTTGTTAAACATTTACCAACACATCTGTATATATCCCACCTAAACAAAAGCTCTTAGGGGTCCTCAATTTTTAAGAGTTTAATGGGGTCCTGAGACCCTAAAGTTTGAGAACTGCTTATCTAGATTTTGAATACAACATACCAGGACTCTTGTAATCTTTGTACTCAAGGGCAGCTTTAAGACATGGCTTTATCTTATAGGCAGCACGGTATAGTAGAAAGCACATTATTTTTGAGTCAGAAGACTTGAGTTCAAATCCTGATTCTTCCACTTATTATCTATATGACTTTAACCAAGTCACTTAATACTATACATCTTAATGTCTTTACCTGTAAAATAAGGGATTTCTCTTGTTGATCTCTAAGATCTCTTCTAGCTAAAATATTCTTTGATTTGAGTATTTTGTCTGGCTAAAGATACGAAGTAACATTAGAAAGTATTTTGGTAGATATGTTAAACTGCTGGATTTTTTTTATCACAAAGATCTACGTCGAAATTCTGCCTCAGACCTTTACTAGCTATATGATGTCATGTTGCTTAGTTGGTTGGCTCTTGTCCTTCATTCCTGAAGAGAACCAAAATGACATCACTATGTTGGAGTCAAGGTACATTGTATCTGACTGGATAGTCAGACCCATAAGAGCTGGGAAGGCTCTACCACAGGTTGGGCACAAATAGTCCATATGAACATTTGAAGTGGAGATGTCTCTGAATTTGTGAATTTCATGTTTCTTTTGAACTACTGCAATTTTGATTTGCTCATAGAGCACAGCACGTTCTTTGATTTGACCACCATGCTGGGTGATCCTCTGCCAGTGTCTCCTATGACACGCAAGCAATTCCAAATGATACCATGCAAGTCACTTCTTCTCTCAACTTGAAAGTGTGCAATTGAGCAAGGGGGCACTTGTCTTAACTTTATAAAATGGAGATAATTAACAGTTGCAGCAAAGGACAAACCACAACCTGGGAGTAGTCTGACCTGCCCCAATGGGGCCTCAACCGGCCAGTTTCAGTGACACTGGTGATGTTGCACAGCCCTCCCTCTCTCAAATCCTGCTCACTTGTGAGTCATGGCATCGTCTTCCTGATGTCATGGTCCTCTTTGAAAAGGAAGGAAAAATCACACAAAATACATAGGCTCGCAAAGTGCTTGGAAAATCTAAAAGCACTATAGCTGGGTCCCTACTAATACCAATAATAAATCACCATGAAGTGGTTACGTTATTTAAATTTGCTTTGCATATTTCTATTGGGCTGGATCCAACTACCATATTTTATATAATTATAACTTAAAATAGTATAAATTTGAGTATCTGGGATCACTTCAGGGGATTCTTTATTCAAATCAATGGGGACCTAACTGCACATATGTGTCATAATTACTTTGCTGATTTTCCAGAGTTTGGATTCCAATCCTATATCTAGACTTGCTGATATCAAAAGAAACATGTCTCCTAGACATGGTTCTTGCTGTCCTTGAACATCAGACCCCTTGGTTAAACCAGATTCTCATTTTAATTTGTTACTGATTGAGACATGTTATGACAACTGATTAGGTGACTGACGAGAACACTTATCAAGAGAGGTAAAAGGACAGGGGATGTACCTGAAATAAAGACAGAAAGAGCCCTGCTTTCCCTGGGACCTGGGAACTGAAAACAAGCCTTTAAGCTCCACCTTAACCTAAGAAAAGAAGAAAGTTAAGTTCAGAAGAAAAAAAAAATACCAGAATGGTTGTGGTCCCATGCCTGTAACCCCTGCTACTCGGGGAGGCTGTCTCCTTTTTGTATCCTCAACACTTAGCACAGTGTCTAGCACGGAGTGGGGGCTTAATGAATGTTTGTTGACTGAATGACTGACCTCTGGATCACTGTGAGATCGGGAGTTCTGAGATATATCAGGACTAAAGATACTCAGGTGTCCACACCACGTCTACTATCAATGTGCTGAGATCATGGGCGTGAAGGGCCAACTGGTCCATGTCCCAAAAGCTTTTGTACTCAGACATTTCCTAGCTGTGAAACCTTGGGCAAGTCACTTAATGCTGTTTGTCTCAGTTTTCTCATCTGTAAAATGAACTGGATAAAGAAATGAGAAACTACTTCAGTACTTTTACCAAGAAAATTCCAGGTGGGTCATGAAGAGTCAGACAGACTGAGAATGACTGAACAACAACAACGACTCCTAAATATTGCAATTAGGTGTCTCCGAGTGGCACCGTCAGCCTGAGAGAGAGCCGGGAGAGGAGAGAGGAGAGACAACAGTGACCCCACAGATTGATGGAGCTGGGGAAGAGATCTAAAGATCAGAAAGAGAATAAAATCTGTAACTCAAAATCTTGTGGAAATCAATGTTGATAACTAAAATATTAAATAAAGAAGAAAATAATTGAAAGTGGAAAAAAAAGAAAAGCACAGCTTGATAATGACTGTTGACAAAGTCAGGGGAACAACCTGATATTGTGTGTTGGCAATTTGCCTCAGCAATGATGCCTTGCCTAAAATTTTCATCTGAAACTCACCTCAAAAACTCATAAAATTGCTTTATCCTTTTGCCCAAGCCCTTATCCTGAAGTCTCTCAGTGAGGGAGGACACCTCCAGAGAAGACATAGCAGAGAAAAGATCCTTGATCCCAAGGACTTTTGTCCTTTCACAAGGTTATCTGAGACAAGCAGAGACTGTATCCCAGCTTGCCTGCCAATGAAGGTTTTTCTTGAAGGCTGACCTGATCATGCCCCAAGCCACCACAGGGAATATTTCAATTAGCCAGAGGGTCTTGCACTTTTAGATCACTGGAAATAGCCACTCTCCATAAATAGTCTTTAAATGACATACTGAAATGTTTCTATCCACCCAACTGATTCATTTGGCCATAAATGATGCTCCAGAAATACCTGTTGAGTTGAAAAATTTGCATGGGGATGTTGTAACTCAATGGCACCCAGGATCCCCAGGTGGTCTCCATTTAGAGCTAGAAGTGATAGGGCTTTCCCTCAGAGATGACTTTGCATTTACAACCTACATATCCTGTAATGATTTGCATTTCTACCATTAGAATGTAAACTCCTTTGAGGATAGCGAGAATGTTTTTGCCTTTCTTTGTATCCCCAACATTTAGCAAAGTGCCTGGCACATAGTAAGTGTTTAATAAATGTGTATTGCCCGGCTGAATGGTGAAAAGGACCTTAAATGGGTCCTCCTACCTAGATGGCCTGAGCACTTCATTTTACAAATAAGGAAGCTAGAGGCCCAGAATGACTAAGCAACTTGGCCAAGGTCATACAGACAGTAAGTGGCAAAAGTCAGGATTTGAAGGCAGGTTCTTTAAATCCAATTTCCATAATCTTCCTAATTTTTCTTATTTTTTTTTCCTAATCTTTCTATTCTGTGTCAATCAAAAGTGCTGTAGTAGATAGTTTTACTTAATTTTTTTTTTAGTCAGAAGCTCCTACACCATAAAGGCAGGTATTTACTGGTGTGTGGCTGATGATAAAAATAAAATACAATAAGAACACTGTAAAGACAAATAACTTTGAAATCTTTAAGAAGTCTGATTAATGCAGTGACCATTGATGTTCTAACGGGTTAATGATGAGCCACCCTATGCACCTCCTGATGGAGAGGTAGTGAATTCAGGGTGTAGAATAAGGAGTGGATTTTTAGTACATAGCTAATAAGAAAAATCGTTTTGCCTAAATATTCATATCTGTAACAAGCAAAATGTTTTTCCTTTTTGTTTGTTTCCCTCAATGAGATAGGAAGTGGGAGAGAGTAAAAATAGATTTTTGTCCATTTAAAAAATTAATTTTAAAAAATAAAAACTTAAATATAACTATAAATTATCTATATATACATATTTTAAATTAAGATAATATTGTTTTCTATAAAACTGGAAGAAATAACACATCATTGAGATCAAGGGTCCATTGAAGTACAGGAAGAAAGAAATGAAGCATAAAGAAAAAAGGAGTTATTCAATTGGACATATAACAAATTCATTACTAATAAATAGCAATTATGACATTTTAAGGTTTCCAAAGCCCTTTATAAATATTATTTCATTTAATCCACACAATAACCCTGAGACATATGTACTATTATTATCCTTATTTTACACATGGGGAAACCGAAGCAGGCAGAAGCCAAGTGATTTATAGCTGATGCACGTCTGTGACAGGATTTGAACTCAACTCTTTCTGATTCCAGGTCCAGCATTCTAGGCACTATGATACCTAGCTGATATGTGTGTGTTACGTATGTGTGTACACGCATACATATTAGTATTATATATATGTGACAGACAGCTAGGCAAGAAAGCCTGTTCTACCCAATAACTCACCTAGGTTCCCAACAACAAACTGTTAGAGTCACTATCCTTATCTTTATCCAATCTTTACCTTTGAACTTGACTCAGATCTACTCATAGACTCAACAAGGAATAAATTGAACTCTGGACTTGAAGCAAGGAAGGCCTGGGCTCACATCCTGCTCCTGAAACGTACAAACTTTTTGACCATGAGCAAGTCACAACCTCTTTGGGCCTCCATTTCTGCATCTGCAAAATAAAAAGGTTGAACTCAGTAACACCTAAAGTCCCTTCTTGCTTTAAATCTATAACCCTCTAAACCTAGGTTAACCTCAAAGTCACCTGACCAAGTGTTAACTCAAAGCCTGATTGAATTTGAAAGCTTTTAAGCCTCTGTCATACTCCCATCTATCCATCCCTACCACTCAAAAGCTTTAATAAACAATCAATAGCCTTATTTATCCTTCAAACCTGGCTGAACATAGCCCAAATCAGGCAAGTGAGAGATATTACAAGCCACCTGGTATTATAATCTTGGCTCTCTTTCTTGTCAGGATCAAAGGAACTCATGTATGAATGGGAATCCCCTCATAAAACATCCCTAAAAAAATGGGTCATTGGATGCCACTTAAAGGTCTGTAATAACCAAGAACCTAATATCTTCTTAACAACATATTCCACTTTTAGGCCACTTTCATTGGTAGGAAGTTTTTCTTATAACAGTCTGAAATCCCTTTTGCTAAAACTTCTACACAGTGTACTAGTTTTTCCTTCTTGATCAGATAGAATCGGTCAGATGCCTTCTCTACTACAACACTTCAGATACTTGAACACAGCCACATGGACCCCCAGAGTCTTCTTCTTTTCTAAATTAGTGAACCAGGGCTCAGAAGGTATCAGAACCAATCCTAATATGGTACTGTCTCCCATTCCCTCACACTCATGGTTCTCTTCCTACTGAATACCTTACATACAATGTGCCAATGTTTTTTCTAATATACAGTGTTCAGAATCAAACACAACAATTCATATGTGGTTTGAGCAGGGCAGGGTATGGCAGGATAATCCACTTGAGCAGCAGGCTATAGTGGAAAGAATACTGGATTTGGAGTTAAAAGATCTCCCCATGAGACCTTGGAGAAGTCATCTAAACTTTTGGGGCCTTGGTTTCCTTAACTGGAAGGACTGAGTTTAAAGACAATGGCAGCTCAAAATCTGTGATCTTATCCTTCATTTTTTAAACCATGTGTCTATTGATACAACATAATTATAATAACCAGCACTTATATAGCTCTTTGAGGTTTGCAAAGCCTTCACATACATTATTTCATTTGATCCTAACAACAACCTTGGGAGGCAGATGCTATTATCACCCCCTTTTACAAATGAAGAAACTGAAGCTGAGAAAGGTTAAATGACCTCCCTACAGTCACACTGCTAACATGAGAGGTAGTACTAGAACTTAAGTCTTTTGACTCCTAAGTCCAATGTTTTTGGAGAGGGAGAAAGGGATAAAGAAAGAGAATGAGTGGGAAAAGAGAGACAGAGAGAGACAGAGAAAGAAAGAGAGAAGAGGTGAGGAAAGAGAAAGAAAGACAAAAGGAGAAGGAGGGAAGAGAATGAGAAGAAAAGAGAGAAGTAGAGAGAGAGGGAAAGAGAGAGAAATAAAGGAGAGGATGTGAGAAAGAAATAAGGAAAGTAGGAGAGGAAGCAGGAGGAGGGGAGAGGAAAAGAGAGAGAGGGAGAGGCAGCTTTTGTTATTTAGGGCCCATGAGCCTTAGAGTAGATTGTTTCTCCTAGTATTTGCTTGGAGATAAAGACCTTAATCCCTAAAGTGTGTCTTAGTGTGAAGATCATTCTCCATATTTATTTTGCTAATTGTTTTAGGTCCAATTAAATGTGTTACTTTTAAAACGTGTCCCCTTGTCTAGACTGTTAGCTTGGTACAAACTGAGTTTAGATGAGATTTTAGATGAGTTTTTCAGCAAATTTGAGGGCTTGAGCCAAATGAATTAAACTTATGATCTAATATTACTTACATTGGATTCAGAGGTCCATGTGAATCCAGGGTTCAGTGGAGTGCAGGCTATATATATACAGATACTTAAGATACAGATTAGAAGTCACTCTGGAATACACATTAAAAGCAAGTTCCCAGGACTTCTATTTAACAGTCAGCCTAAATGAAGTCACTGTAGGGACATTGAAGACAATAAAAACATGTGCTTTCTGCTTTACTATTCAGACTGTCCTCTTGTGTACATTAGCTAGAATGTACATGCTCCTGAAATAAAAAAGAATAAAATTTTTTTCTTAATAAAAAGAATAAATTCCTTTTCCTTTCACTTCTTTATATTTCTGAGTTTTGCTATTACATGTATTTAGTAGACCCTGCTCTACTTTCTTTCAGAGCTAGGAAGCATCTGTCCATGATTCCTTCCTAATACTTGGTGGGAGAGGCGGGACTTCATTTGATATATTATTATCTTTGAAAAGTTTCTCTAGCCCTTCTATGTCTCCATTCCCTTTACTCTACTCTCTAGATACTCCTCTGAACTCCTCCTTTAACAGCTGCTTCCCTCTCTGCCTCCCTGCTGACCTGCACACCTCCACCTTTCCCAGTTGCTTTATAATTGGGTCATAGGCTGAGTCTAATTGAACTACAAACTCTTCCCTGTTCTGTATCAAGTACAATGGAACACAACAGTGCCCTTCTAAGGATATAACAATAATGAAATGCTATCTATAACATTAAATGAATTTAAAAAAAGATAATGGTGATTTATTGGCAATGACAATTAATCAAAAAAAAGAGGGAAAATACAGCAACCAAAGGAGTTAGTAAATCAAGAGAGAGAGGGTCACTAAGAAAGATGAGTAACCTTAAGCTATGGCTATTGATGTTTGAAAGAGAGCAGATAAGAAAATTATCTTCCATAAACTACTTCTTCCTGGAGCTAGCTTTTCAATAATTTCCCAACCAGTACATGTTATGCACCCAGAAGGAAAATATTTTCATATTACTTTTCCCCATTATAATGTTCATTGAACATATTTCACGTTATTAGAAACTTCTTTGTGTAGTCGTGGTAACCTTTTCCAAAGGCTCTCAATCTACTTCTGTGACTCCTGGGACACTGTTGACTTTTTATTCAGTAAGAGGAATACCTTATGTGCTTCATCAACCCCTGGCCTTATGAGGCCACTAATTATTTTAGGCTGCCATAGCCTCTCTAGACCTAAAAGTAAATGGAGTTGCAGAAGTAAATCACAGAGAGAATGTATTATTTGTTGGGAACTAGATTTTCACACACATTTTTGCTCATAGTAAATCTGTAAAGTAACATGGTATGCTTTAAAGTGCATCACACGCATCAAGAGAATTTTTAAGAGCTGACTGGTCCACAGCGTCATGCAAAATAAATCAGAACAGACATATTTCCTGCCCTCTAGGACCTTACAGCTGCAGATGGTCAAGGCTAACATAGGCAGGGGATAAATAAAATTATGAATATATATTGAATAGCTATATAAATAAATATTTACTAATTAATGCACAAGCAAAGGGTCAAGTCATTCAGCAAGATCAAGAACAAAGAAGAGTTCAGATGCATTTATTTGTATATGGCTGTAGGTATCATGAAAGGCAGTATAGTGTAGGAAATACAGAGATAGATGGTGTTTGAATAAAGGAGACCTGAGTTCAAGTGCTACCCTTAACGACACTGACCAGGTGACAGCAGGCAAGGCACTTAACCTCTCAATGCCTCTAAGCAAGTACCTAAGATAAGTTGTTGAGCCTTTACCCATCTGTTTTGATAGAAGGGGCTCCCTCACTGGTAATTCATTGTGCAAATAGAATCATGGATACTTCCTCCCAAAAACAAAGAGCTTCCTCTAAAAGTTTATTATGATGGCAGCATGGAGGTGATTTGGGGCTCTTGGGGGCTGTGATGTTGAAAGATAAACTCTGGCAGATTCTATCAAACCTCAAAGATAGGCTAAGCAACAGGTTTATCTGAGGACAAGGAGAGTTTGGTGAGACTAATCACCAGAAATTTCTCTACTAGGTAATTTGGTTAGACAATGGTTTGTTAGATAAAGATAACTGTACCACCCTGCCCCTCAACTGCAATTGCAATCAATAATATGACTTGACAGTCCAAAAAGCTAAAGCAAACTTAATTCATAAGAGAGATCACAATAGGCTTTACTGTCCTTGACTCTGGTCAGACCACTTCTAGTATATTATGTTCAGTTCTAGGCAGTATGTTTTGGGATGGATGTTGAAAATGGGAATGCATCCAGGAAAGGGCAAGCAGGATGGTGAGGAGGCTGGAGACCATTCTGTTTTGGTTTAGGGTGCTGAGAACCCCAAAATACAAGGGTACAAGGGGTCTGCCTCAAAAGAATTCAACTACTCAAGCCTTCTTTTAGTCAGAATAATGAGGCTTTATTATAACACTGGTTAGGTGGTCAAGATTCCTAGTTGTAATGTTAAGGGAACAGAAGATCTTCCCCATCCATTAATAGGCCTATGTGAGCACATGTGTTCAATCACAGTTGTGATACATCCTGAGTCCCATAGAGCCCATTGGGGGAAGGAACTTTCCTAAGGAGGAGCATGCTTACTGGGAGGCTTGCTTGTAGGAAGGCTTTTACACATTTTGGTACTAAGCTAATTAGACACTGAATCAAGAGAGTTGCGATGCCATCTAGCTCTGAGCCTATTAGCCAAAAGTGTGTGTGTGTGTGTGTGTGTGTGTGTGTGTGTGTGTGTGTGTGTGTGTGTACATACATATATGTACTGAGGTAAGATTTTGCTTTAGAGATTTGCTTATGAGAAGGAGCATATATCTGAGTAGTCAGGGGCCGGGGTGGGAGATCTTAACAAAGGCTACTCAGAATGCCATGCAGGGAAGCAAAAGGGAACCGTGAAACAGAGATGAGGGAAGGAATTCCAGGAATCATTCAGTACAGAGGCATAGAATAGAAGATTGAGTGCCATGAATGAGGAACAGTAAGAAAACCAACTTGGCTGGACTAGAGTATGTATGAAAGGGAGTAATGTTTAAGAAGGCTGGAAAGATAGTTTGAGACTAGATTGTAAATGATTTGTGATGAATGAAAAACCCAAGAAACAGAGTTTGTAGGTAATTAATAACCAATTTATTAATTAGGCTAACTAGTGATCAATAAATTGATGGTCAGTGGTTTCTCTTGGTAATCAAAGACAAAAGACATAGAGAGCCTGAAAGCTTAAAATAATCATTGAAAGTGAATTCACTTGACAACTAAACTCAACTCTGATTGGTAAACATTTAGTGAGAAGGGGGGCTAGAAGTCTTTAGTTCCTCCTGCTGAGAATGTGGCTTGATCATGAGACTCAGCCACCTCCAGCAATCTGCACAGAGGAATCCATGTCCATTCAGACCACAGGAGAACCTGCATGAGCAGGATCACTCTAAACTTTAATGGAGGGGTACAAGGACAGGGGCTCTTCTCATCAGAATAAGAGCTAGTCCAGACTGGATTCTGTGCATACTCTAAACAGAAGGAAGATCTCCTAGCTGGGTGGGATCCTGCTCAAGACTGAAAAGCATGATCCTTGAGGATTAGGACAATCTCAACAATTAGTCCTGTCCTTCAAAGACTGATTTTTTTTTTTATGAGGGCTGGGATTTAAAGGAGGAAGTAAAGGAGATTCAATAAGTAGTTACTAATATAATAACAAAATAATGATTTCTCTCTGGTTTAGAAGCCAAAAAGAAGAGTTTACATTTTATTCTAGAGATAATAAAAAGTCACTGGATTTCATTGGTTAAAGGAGTGATAGGATTAGTCCTGTACTCAAGGAAAATCATTTTCAGAACTATTTGGATTCAAGAGGAAAGAGCCTGGCTACAGGGAAGTCATTTAGGGAGCCTTTGCAAGAGTCTAGATGAGAGGTGATGAGGGCCCCAATTAGGGCAATTATTCTAATATACAGTGAGAAGGGGATGGGTGGAAAGTGTACTGTGGACATAAAAAAGGAAAAATTTGGAAACAAAAATATCTGGGATGAGTGATAGTTGGAAGTCAAAGATAATGCCATCTTTGCAAACCAGGAAGACTGGTACTTCAGATACTTACTAGCTATGTGAACCTGAGGAAGTCATTTAACCCTGTTTGTCTCAATTTCCTCATTTGTAAAAATGATCTGGAGAAGGAAATGGCAAACCACCCCATTATCTCTGTCAAGAAAACCCCAAATGGGGTCATGAAGAGTTGGATACAACTGAAAAACAAACAAAAGAAGTGACATTATGGTTCGTAAAACAGGAAAGAAAACTGAGAAAGAGCAACCAGGTAGCCAAGAAAACAACTAAAAGAGAAATGTTATAAAGCCCGGGGAAGAGAGAAAGTTCAAGAGGAGAGGATGATCAATAGTGTCAAATACTGCAGATATATCAAGAGGGATAACAACCGAAAAAAAAAAAAAGACCATCTTATTCGGCAATTAAAAGATGGTACATCTGCATAAGTCTACAGGCTTAGTTTAAAAGAAATTGTCCCTACCTTTTAAAGAGCTTAAATCAAACCTAATTCTGACTTTTCCACTGCTCTCTCCACAGCCTAGGCCTTCAAACACCTGAAGATAACTCTAGGTAAACATCTCCAAGCTAAACATCCCCAGATATTTCAACCAATCTTCATATGAAATGATCTCCAGGGCTTTACTGGTTCATTATATACCTCTGGTTCTCTGGGTGACCGCTAAAAGGCTCATATGTTGGTAGGAGTTCATAAACTCATGACTATAGACCCACAGAACACCCTAGGCTTTGGGCAGTCATCCTCTGATGAACTGTTCTACAGTCACGGGTACCCCAAGGCACTACATAGGCAACCTCTTGGCAGCTAGGTGACACAGCAGATAAAGCACTGGGCTAGAAGTCAGCAGGAGTTCAAATGTGGCTTCAGACACTTACCAGCTGTGTGACCATGGAGAAATCATTTAAAGTCTGCCTCAGTTTCCTTATTTGTAAATTTTGACCTTAGCCGAGTGGGTGTTTGGACAACACTTGATCAGAAGGGCCTATAGTCAAGGCTTTTCCCACCTATTAGAAACATCAAGATCTTATGCTTTATAGAAGCAAGAAATGAAAGCCCTAAACTGAAACTATAATTAAGTTTGAAATTAAGTGTTCAAAGCTATAAAATAAGTTACAAAAAAAAAATTACAAAGACTAAAGCCTGGAATTATAGAGCAAGCTTAACTGCCCAAATGATAGTGGGAAGGTAGAAAGAGTGATAAAGTGAACCAAATGTTATGTGTTCTAAGCATCTAACAATAAAACTAAAGTTGTTTGTTTAGAGATTTTGTAATTGCTATGATCTCATCAAAGGTCACTGAAAACACTAGAGAAGGTTCTTTGAGGGACTTTTCCCTTCATTTAGATAAACAGTCTGTCCTAATTTGCAATTCTTCTGTGATGATGAGTAGCTAGAGATAACTGATTAGATTCCTCTTGGAAAAGTATGAAAGCCTCCATATATCCTTTGTTAGTCAGGATTCTTGGAAGGTATAAAGACTGTGAGCCAGCACTAGAGTCATCCCTATAATTACTTGTTATTTTAAGAAATGTGTGACTCACATAGATCTGAGCCCAAAATATAATGCAAAGACTAATTTTTTTTTTCCTTTGTCAGCTTTAATCACATAACCTTTAAAAAACCCAGGGTCGACTCAATGCCAGAGGGAAGCACTTGAGTCAGATTTTAGAAGATGAATGGAAGAAGTAAAGAAACAGTAATTATAATCTGCTGCTACCATTCCAGTTATATGTGATTGGTAAAACACAGGGCAGAGCCAATCTTCCACTGGCCACTACTAAAGTAAGATCAGCTGATGTCTCTTACCCACAGAAAAATTAGTAAAAAATTTCCTTACCTGGATTTCTTATTCTAAAGCAGAGATTCTTTTTTGTTTTGTTTTGTTTTCATTTTTCATTCATGATTACTTTTTAAATAAATAATATTTTATTTTTCCCCAATTACATGTAAAGACAATTTAAACATTGGTTTTTTTTTTTTAATTTTGAGTTTTAAATTTTCTCCCTCTCTCTCTAATGTCCCCCCTCCCTGAGATGGTGAACAATTTGATAAAGGTTATATATGTTCAATCATGCAAAACATATTATCCTATTAGTCATGTTGTAAAAGAAGACATTTCCAAAATGGGGGAAAAACAGGGGAAAAATAAAGTAAGTGAAAAACAATATGCTTCAATTTGCATTCAGACTACATCAGTTCTTTCTCTGGAGGTAGATAGCATTTTTCACTGAGTCCCTTGGAATTGTCTTGAATCATTGTATTGCTGAGAATAGCTAGGTCATTCACGGTTGGTCATTGTACAGTATTATTGCAACTATACACAATGTTCTCCTGGTTCAGCACTCTTTGCTTTGCAACAGTTCATGTGAGTCTTTCCAGATTTTTCTGAAATGAGCCTAAAGCAGAGGTTCTTAACTTTTTTTTTTTAATGTCATGGATCCCATTGGCAATCTGGCAAATGCTACTGATGTCTTCTCAGAATAATGTTTTTAAATGCATAAAAAGTAATACTTAGGATTGCAAAGTAAACCAATTAAATAAAAAATGCATTTGTAAAAGTAGTTTTAAAAATAATGATAATAAGTTGGACTTCAGGTTAAGAAGCCTCGCTCTAAAGCTTACAATAATTTGTAGGTCAGAGAATCAAGTTCACAATAGTACTTCAATTAGTTCCTCATTCTAAACATCTCCTTTTTGAAAACTTCAAAGCACTTTCATTAAAATGTTATATAAGACCCCTGACTAAAAAAAAAAAAATGAGGCATAGTATCAGGTACCTTGGTCAAAGTGATGCAACAAGCCCATGGAAGCACGAGCATCAGCTCTTGAATTTTGCCTATTTTTATTCTCTAAATACTAGACTGAAACAGCTCTAGACAGTAGGACATCTTTATAGAAAGGACAGAACAATGCCAATGGACTAGGGTTGATTTGCCACTAAAAAAAGAAAGTCAAAGTTAAGAAAATTTTATTTTTTGTCTCCTGTGCCCACATTCCTTCCCTGGAAATTGGCATTTTGAAATTGAGATCATTTTATAGGAATCCGGGTAGTTGTTCTGTAGCCCCAAGTACTAAATGCTCTAGAAGGTTCATTGGGAAAATGACCTGTTGTGAAGAGGAATTGACTGTTCTTTGCACCAAACAGTGTCCATATCCTCCAGATAAAGAAAAGTGGAAATGTTTCTTATAACAGGATTAGTGTCCTAATTCTGAAGCTCAGAGAACTTGCCTCCACTCTTAAAGCGATGGTTTATGGAGCCCAATTTCCTAATACGAGAGGGTTTATGCAGATACTTTCCTAATATTCAGTCCACCTTATCTCTTCAGCAGCTTCACGCAAGACAACTTACAGAAACATAACTCAGTTTTCATTTTCCACCTCATCCCTTTAATCCCTGTGAATTCTATTGTGCTTATCACTTCATCAGCAAACCTCCAAGCCTGATTGGGTGACAGAAATTGTATTTATGATCTCCTCCAGGAAACTCCTCACCATGTATGAATAATAAATCAACAGGCAAACTTGGCCAATTTTTGTGAAAATGGGAAATTTGTGAGCCAGTTAATATGATTTTAATAGGCCAGGCCTTGCTTTGTGTGGAAAGCACTTACCGTAGCTTTTCCCAATTGGTTTGACCCTCAGCTGATTTCTTTTTCTTATTCAGACACAGTAGAGTTTCACAAACCCAGAGAAGGAATAAGCAGATAGGAACACTTACTTCACAGTGTTTTTCTCACAAACCCAGGATGGAGTAAATGAGATCTTTTCACTTGGGAATTAAAAAAACAAAGAGAGAGACACACAAAAAATTTATCACATGCAAAAGTATAAAATGTATTCTCCTGTTAACCATCTGAACTAATTGCTGACAGAGTTTGTGGATTTAACCCAGAGGTAATTGGAAAGAGAGCAGTTTGCCTCCTTGGTTCAAGTTTAGGGTTTGTGAAGACAGAAAACCATTACCAGATACAGAAGATCTGTCTTATTTCACATACTCACATTACCAGTATGAGAAATGCAGTTGTTAATAGAAAATGAATAGAGTTGCTCACCTTCCCACAATCCAACATCCTAGTGGACAGCCTTCTACAATCCCTGTGATCTGCACATTCAGCCATTATGCCTCAACTCTCTCCTTATCACCAGTGATTTTAGGAGCTCAGAAGCCAGAATGACAAGAGTAGAATATTAACACTTAGCAATCTTCCATCTGCAGCTGCTTTCCTGGTATTCTAAAGAGGAAGTTCAATCTCCATAGGGTATTGTTGTTCGGGCATTTCAATCACGTCTAACTCTTCATGACCTCATCTGGAGTTTTCTTGGCAAAGATACTGGAGTGGTTTGTCCTTTACTTTCTCCAGATTATTTTACACATGAGGAAACCAAGGCAAACAGGGTTGAGTGACTTGCTCAGGGTCACACATAGCTAGTAAATGTCTGAGGTCAGATTTGAACTCTTGAAGAGTCTTCCTGACTCTAGTCTGGGCACTCTATCCACTGTCCCACCCAGTAGCCCTTCGTACTAGTGGCCCTGAAAGTGGTGGTTGCACAGGAATTAAGACAATTCAGGTCAATTTAATCGACATTTATCAAGTAACGATGATGTGTCAAGCAGATACATCTTTATTATTCTCCAGTTACCTGAAAGGTGTAGAGAATCCAACTGAATTTTCTGTTGATTATGTAAAGACATTTGATTAGGTAGAGAAAAATGCAGCTTTAAATGCTCTTTTCCAACAAGGTTAGATATCTTGAAAGATGCAACAACAGAAACAAAATAACTCAACAGCTGTCTTATTCTAAACATTGGGAAAGGCATAAAATAGGAAGGTACATTCTCATCAAAGATGCTCACTACAATAATGGAGGAAATCCAGCATAGCATTAAGTTGGAAATGGTTTCCCTATAGATGGCAAGGTCCTCCAGATGCTTCTGTTTGTGGGTGGCTTTGGGTTGATTGCATCCATCCCCATGAAATCTCAGAACCTCCTGGAAATGATCTGACCTAAGTAATCTTCATACACACAGGAAAGACCAAAAGAATAAAGAATGTCTTTCCCACATTATGACATACATTTGGATAAACTATGTAGCATTTATCCATCAATATTTATATCTTAGGCAGCATGGATGGACAACAAGATGGGCCTGAGGTTGAACAAATAGATGAGAGTGGACTGAGTTTCCTTTGGAAAATTACAACATTTTTTAATGACTCTTAAACAAAATGGTTGTTCCTACTTTGTTCTCAAAGAGGACCAATGACACCAAGAGGATAATGTCTTGACTTGCAAGTGAACTGGATTTAAGCAAGGCCAAGCTGTACAAAGTCATCAGCCTCACTCTCTTCTCCAGGGTCATCAGAGTTCAGTGGCAAGACATAGGTCAAGATAACTGGTGATGGTCCCAGATTCAGTGGGAGACCCTGGCCTTTTTAAGCTAAGTTCTTTCCCAGGTCTCAGTTTTTCTGAGGTAACACTCATTCAGTGATTTAAGGCTAGATAAGAATTGAGGGAAAAGATGGCCAAGTTTAACTTCACAAAAGAATCTGGGAAGGAAAGACCCTCCCAGTTTCTGGCCAGAACAGAAATAATTGCTATTTACATTCATGAATCCTATCTTTTGAATACCAATATTTTGTTGGTATTATGATGGTAAATTGTGGAATGGAATAGTCTGAAAAAAATAAAATTGAAGATCATACAAAGAACAATATGGTGGGTGTGAACAAGCTGTGACATATGACTAATGAGGGTCTTCAGTGGTGTTGTCAGTAAAATGTATAATAGAAAGAGAAGAAAGGCTAATCAAATGACAAGTGTGATGGGTCACGTGTTCCACTGGTATCCTCCTGGTATCAGGAGAAAGTGAAGAAGACCTCAAGCAAACTGAGTGTACCCTCTGTGGATAATCTATATGAGGGCTCACTTGTATACAACTGAGTTGTACAGGAAGGACAGGAATAGAAGGTAGCAATCTGCATTTCTGTAGATAACACCCAAACACAAGTGATCAGAAATCCTTTAAAATCTATGCTAGGTACTGTGCCAGGTAATGGTAACACCATGACAAAAACAAAACATTCCCTGCCCTCATGGAGCTTATGTTCTATCAAGGGGGCAGCATGTATCAGTCAATCAAAAAGCCTACTATTCACCAATGTTAGTCATTGATGATATGTGCACAAAGAATAGAACAATCCCTAATCACAAAGAGGTTGCATTGTAGTGGGGGAGATCACGAATACATATATAACATGTATGAAGCATAAATATAAACTTAATAAATATGAAGAAATGGAAAGAAGTTATATAGTTTTGGAGGAAGGGCACTAGCATTTGAAGGGAAAGCTTTTTGTTCCTTTTTTCAGTTTGTTATTTAATATATTTAGTTTTCAGCATTGATTTTCACAAGAGTTTGAATTACAAATTTTCTCCCCATTTCTACCCTCCCCCCCCACTCCAAGATGGTGTATATTCTGGTTGCCCTGTTCCCGAGTCTGCCCTCCCTTCTGTCACCCCACTCCCCTCCCATCCCCTTTTCCCTTCCTTTCTTGTAGGGCAAGATAAATTTCTATGCCCCATTGCCAGTGTATATTATTTTCTAGTTGCATGCAAAAAACTTTTTTTTTTGTTTTCGAACATCTGTTTTTAAAACTTTGAGTTCCAAATTCTCTCCCCTCTTCCCTTCCCACCTACCCTCACTCCCTAAGAAGTCAAGCAATTCAACATGGGCCACATGTGTATCATTATGTATAACCCTTCCACAATACTCATGTTGTGAAAGACTAACTTTATTTTGCTTCTTCCCAACCAATCCCCCTTTATTGAATTTTCTCCCTTGACCCTGTCCCTTTTC
>CM053624.1:201220600-201244600 GCA_028646595.1 Phalanger gymnotis | reverse complement strand
GGGGGGGGGAGGAAATGGGGAGAAAATTTGTAATTCAAACGCCTGTGAAAATCAATGCTGAAAACCAAACATGTCAAAAATAAATTTAAAAAAAATAAACAATAAATAAAAAAAAATAATACTAAAAAGAAAAAAAAAAAGTTAAACCTCAAAGAGAAAGGGAACCAAGCTTTCTTCAGGGCTACAATGAATCTCCAGGCTTGGAGTGACAGACATTGTTGAAATGGAAGCAGAGGGTTATAAATATCAACCAAAGACATGTGCAGAAACAACAAAATAGGGACTCATTTGTCAGCACTGGGTCTTTAACAGTCAATTAATAGCATCCCAGAGGCTATGGTATATGTGTTGTATGATATTAAAACAGTCAGGAAATCCAAGAGAGAAACCTAGAAGAAAGCACAGCCAGGGAGAAGAGAGTCAGCTGCCTGGGAGCGCTTTGTTTGCTCAATTCTGAGGGTCTAAAAGGCAGCTAGATTGGTGGGCCTGGAGTTAAGAAGGCTCATCTCCCCAAGTTCAAATCTGGCCTCAGACACTTATTAACTGTGTCTCTGGGCAAGTCACTTAACCCTGTTTGCCTCAGTTTCCTCATCTGTAAAATGAGCTGGAGAAGGAAATGGCAAACCACTCTAGTATCTCTGCCAAGAAAACTTTAAATGGGGTCACAAAGAGTGGGACATGACTGAAAAACAACTGAATGACGACGAAACAAGGGGCTAAAGTATGTGGGTTGTTAGGAGCAAATGTCTATAATTGTCTATTCTACATAATGAACAGTTTTGTGTAATTTGTTTAATCACCGGGTTTCTCAAAAGTCATTTAAAAAAAATTTCATATGGGATCTGTGATTTCATTCGCACAGGAAATTCCATCTAATAATGCAAATAGTCACCTATTTCACATCACATAGTATTAGAATTAAGTGATTTGCCAATCACCACGCAAGCCTTATGTGTCACAGTTGGAATTGTAACATACATCTTCCTAGGTCCAAGGGACCAGTGCTCTATTCTCTATGAAATACTGCCTTTCACTCTAAAAAGTTTATACTATATTAGTCAAATTAGAGTTTAGTTGCTTTTGGTGAGAGTTCATACTTTTCAAATATCCAGTAAGGAACTCTCTGCAAAACAAAGCATAGCATAGCATATATCTGGGCTCACTTTCCCAGTTCATATTGGACTAGCAGGTTTAGTCATCAGAAAGGAGGTATTAGAACTTTCCTCAGGATTCTAGGTACAGCCTTAAGTAGTAGCGGTCTGGTTCCTAATGTGACATCTCACAAACTCCCACCCATTCAATTTAACAAGCTGATGTTTCTCCAAAATCAGTTAAAATCAGTTAGCTTTTACATGGGGCATTTACTGAGAAGATATATCAATGACTACAAAAACAGCCCCTCTGGCTGGGAATTATACTTTCCTCTCTTTGTCTATTTGGTTTCTAGGGGGTGCGGGCTCAAATTTAATCTTTTTGTTATAAAATATAACCCCAAATGACTGGAACATGTTTCCACAAATATATGCAGAGTCCAGTAGAAAACAGCCCCAAGCTCAAAAAGTCCATGAGACGGAGGGGTACTTTATGACTTCTAGTTGGAGGAAAGTCCTTTTCCTCATTTTACAGAAGTATAGCTTTTTGCTGGTATTGTAGTTTCTTGAAGCCACTTTTTCACAGTATGTCTCATGTGTCCTCAGTTCCAAATGCAGTTGTTGCAATCAATGTCGAAGTTATTCCAAAGAAACTGCTAGGAACCAATGGGAAGTCCAGATCTTCCAGCCATTTGAAGTTTGCAAGGTCATCCTTTGGTCAAAGAGATGGGGAAGGAATATAGACTTATTCTCTCCTCTCAGTAATTTCTTCTCAGAGGTTTTTCTGAAACTGTTCTGCCATTAGGCTGACCTATTATAAGAACTTCCAGATTCTGGACTGGCTGACAACTTTTATTCAAGTCCCAAGGGCATGACCAACTAACTCCCTTCAACCAATTAGGCATTTCCTGGGTGGAATCATTGGATTCACCCGCTAGCTCAAAATCTCATTATTTCTCTTTGACTGCTCATTCCCACCTAGTGTATGCTTTTGATAGATTGATTAAACAAAGATTCCTCTGCTTCTTTTTTGGGGGGTGGGGCAGCTAGATGATACCATAATAGAGTGCTACACCTAGAATCAGAAAGACTATCTGCTTGAGTTCAAATCTCACCTCAGACACTCACTAGCCTTATGACCCTGGGTAAGGCACTAGACTATTTGCCTCAGTTCCTCACCTGTGAAATAAGCTGGTGAAGAAAATGGCAAACCACTCCAATATTTCTGCCAAGAAAACCTCAAATGGGGTCATGAAGAACTGGACACAACTGAAAATAACAACAAAAGGCTTTGTTCATATCTGATTCATATTTCTGATTGATTAATTCAATAGAGAAGTCTGGATCTTCTGTAGTTACTGTGGGGGAGGTATGCAACACTCTGCCTTTTATGCTACTAGCCCTTTCAAAATATAGAGCTATTATTTTTTAAAGGATTACTTGTTGAGTCTTCTTAAAATCATAAGACTTTAGAGTTGGAAGGGAGCTTTGAGATCATTTAGTCAAAACCCATAATTTCACAAAAGATGAAGACATACTCAAGGTCATCCAGATAATTGATGGAAGTGGAATGAAAATCCAGATTTTCTGGTTCCCACATCCCCATTTACCTCAATAGTAGCAAATGATCTCACCTCTCTAGACCCCCATCTGATCATCTGAAAAATGTATAGATCAGACTGGCCAGTTATATCCTTCATATCAACTACTGTTTTCTTGAGTACTCTTCAGCTGCGTCTTAACCGATACACTGATATGAGAAACAGCATGGCATGCTAGGCAAAAAGGCAGTCTTGGAATCAGAAATACCTGAATTTAAATCTTGCTACTGATAGAAGTCATACTAGCTGTGTGACTCTGGGTAAGTCATTTAACCTCTCTCATTACCACAGGCAATCATTTAAGACTAAGAGTTATAGAGTTTTGTTATCTTGCTTTGGTAGAGGCTATTTTCTCACAATAAGTTCTCAATATCAATGAAAAACTAGTAATATTTTTAAAAAGATACTGGTAGTTCAGTTCAACTGCATGCTCTCAGTCTTTCATCCCTCTGTCCCTATTCCTTTTCTCATTCCCACTGATCCAAAGTCTCCTTGAAATGGCTCTTTTTAATGTTCATTATTTCAAACACTAAATGTTCTCTGTTCAAGCTCTTTGAAGAAAAGGCAATGGAAATCCAATAAATAAATACAACACTGGAGCAAGTTGCATGTACAAACGATGGGTATCCCAGGTGATAGTTGAGGTCCTTTAGTAGCTAGAGCAGCCCACACCTGGCTCACATCCTACCTGCTAAAAGCCTGCAGGAAAAAGGTTGCCACTTTACAAAAATTACTTTGTGTAGCATATAAACTTGCCCACCAGCCAGCATGCTGCTCTCCAGTGATCCCATAAGCCAATAGATATTCCCAAAAGATCTCTTCTATGCACATATGCAAGCCTCCAAATTTCACTAGTTGTAGCTTCAAAGAGTTGGACAAAGAAACAATAAGAAATACTCAAATACTCAAGCCTTGCAAAAATCTAGGAGGTGATATAAGACATGGCTCAGGATTATTAAAACATGGGCATCAATCCGGTTCTAGCCCCTTCCCCAGCTCTAGGAAAGTCCTTGATCCCTGTCGATCTTCTATATTGATGAATTAAATGGAATTAGTCTATTAAAGATAGTAAATAAATTTTGCATTCATAGGGAACACTTCACCCAATAACCTCCAAACCCCCTACAGCTTATCCCCTCACTTCTTTGGGGGTCCCTGGGGAACAACCCTACCCCCACTTACTCATGAAGGACTTGGAAAAGATTTAGGAAGGATCTACTCTTCTGGGATCAGAGATCGTAAACAACGGAAAGCAGGAGAAGCAAAGAGAGGGTTTCTTCCTGGCTTTTTCCTCAGTTACTGAGGTTTTCAAGAAATGATCTGCCTCTTCACCTGATTCAGACTTACTGTCCTGTCTGTATTCTGGTCCCATATGCCTGCTCTGGCACCCAATCTGAAGCAGCTCTCCTATGGCTGATACTGATCTGCACAGAAAGGAATACAGTTCCCAGCACCTACACCTGCACCAGCATGACAGCTAGGAAATCTCTCTCAGCTGTAACCTTAGCACCAGCCTTATGATTCTGATTTCCAGTATCAATTGCCACTAGCACATTTATCAGTCAGCCATCCAGCTTCATCTGGCAGCAGAAATTATATTCATACCCCTGCAAGGCAAAGAAAATAGTGGAATAGAAGAGGCAAGCATCCAACCTGATGTACCTTTGTACCCCAATATTATCCAGTTCAGTCCTATTACATTCAATTCAATTTACCTCAACAAGATTTCTGTTTGTTTGTTTTAAAGGTAGTTAAGTGCTGAACATTTTCCTAGGTAGTAAGGTACAAATAAAAGGGGCATTAGACAGAATCTCTTGTCTCAAGGAACCTAGAATATAATGGGAGAGGCGATACCTATTTTTACGAGTCATTTAAATAATAAAATAGAATGCTTGAAAAAATACAGAAAATGAATGGCATAGGAAATACTTTCCCTAAGAATTCAGGGAAAGAAGCAATCACTTAGAAGTGGGGGTGGATTCAAATGGAAGAGGCAGTTATCAAGGGCAGTTACTTCCTTCCCCTATTCATCTTCCTGTTCTCAACTGGATCCTTTGCCTAATACAGGCGTTTACAAGCCAAGTCACATCATAAAATGCCAAATAACTGCTCGTGATGCTAAGAGACAGCGATTCAGTGAGCATTTATTAAAAGCTTAGTGAGTGCCAGGCACTATGCTAGTGCCAGGCACATATGTATGTATATAAAGAAATGGATAAGCCTACCTCGATGAGGACCAGGGATCCACAACAGCACGCGCAACCCTTAGAATCCCTTTAATAGGACCACCACACTCTAAGCAGCAAAGATAGCAAGCAGGCCCAGCGCCAGCACCAGCATCCAAAGCCACTCATTCTAGAAAAGGTAGGAGTTAATGAAGAGGGTTCAAATCTCACATCAGTTGCTTGCCATATGTGGTGTCTTGGGCAGGTGAGATAACTTCTCTGGGCCTCCACTTCCTCAAATGTAAAATGAAGTCTTTAGAATAGATGGCTTTTGAGGTCCCTTCCAGCTCTTGATCTGTGAGTCTATGGCTCTGTGACCCATAGAAACATACAACTGAGCAGAGGTGTTAAGCTGCGGACAGCAGACGGCAAGCAGCCTGTGATACTCTGGTGTGTAGCCCAAATTCAAATACAATTGAGAAATGTTGAACAAAATAAATTTAAAAAAACAATACAATCTCACTATTGTTCAGCCCTTTAGTCATGTCCAACATGTCGTGACCCTGCGGATCACAGCACCTCAGTGGCAAAGATAGAGTAGTAGTTTGCCATTTCCTTCTCCAGTGGATTAAGGCAAACAGGGGTTAAGTGACTTGCTCAGGGTCACGCATCTAGTAAGTGTCTGAGACTGGATTTAAACTCAGGACTTGCAGACTCCAGACCCAGGGCTCTACCCATTGAGCCACCTAGCTGTCTCAATTTATGATTTTCTATGCCAATATACAAAAGACATGGGTCACTTCTACTAGAGTTTGACACCACTGACTTAGAACATATGAAACACATAACAAAAGTAAAAAGCAGGTCTTCCATATGACCAGGAAATTTTCTTTGGGTTATGCTGTACTACCTGTCTATTATACTGTAAGCATAATTCGTAAATGTCAATAATAATATCAAACAAGGTCAGAAAGTTGAAGGGGCTAGATATGCAGAAATAATAACCACCAAGTAGAAGGCCCCATCTGCTGGTTCTAGTTCTACTGGCCAGATAAATTGAAATAACCGAGATGTTAGTCGACTACCTCCTCACTTATACTGGTTTCTAATTCTATAATTCTAAAGCAATCTTGCTCCATCCTCCCCAGTATGAAGCTCATAGAATTATAATATTTGTACTTGTATTAAAATTCTTTCTCTGATATTTCTCTCTTGAGGAAACCTCAAAAGCCAGCCAGTCTAGAAACAAAGTCAATGTCTATTAATTGGGAGATGCCTAATAAATATAAAAATTCTTTTAATCCAACTATAAGGACATCACACTTATCACTATTTTCTGTTATTGGACTGTGTGTATTTCAACCATGTTAAGACATTTTGGATCCTGATTCTATCGTCTAATGCATGTATTATCTCTCGTTCCCAGCTTTTGTTCAAATTTCATAAGCTTGCTGTACATGCTTAACCAAGTTTATGATAAAACTATTGAACAAATAAACACCAAGGATAAAATCAGATGACACTCCACTAAAGACTTTCCTTAATAAGGGTATCAAGCCACATCTCACTATTTTTTATATTCAGCTATTCAAATAGTTCTGCATTCGCTCACTTATGTTATCCTTAGTTCACATCCCTCCATCTTTTCCATAAGGTGATGTTGTTGTTCAGTCATGTCCCCTCACAACCCTGTGGACCACAGCATGCCAATGCTAGAAGTTGAACAGAAGTTTTCTTGGCAAAAATACTAGAGTGGTTTGCCATTTACTTCTTAAGGTAGAGATTAAGTGAGTTGCCCAGAAACACATAGCTAGCAATTGTCTGAGACCAGATTGAACTCAGAATTTTCTGACTCCAGGACCAGAGCTCTATCCACTGAGCCATCTAGCTGCCTCCAAGGGGTATAGTGAGAGCTTTTGTCAAATGTATTGATGATATCCACATATTACACATATGGCATTACCCTGGCCTATCACTCTAGTAACCCTGTCTGACTAGGAAATGAAGTTCTCCTTGGTAGAGAAATGGGACTAAAATAGGACTTGAGAGGTTCTGTATTTTTACCTCTGTCATCTCTCATTATTTAAGCATCCTTCAAGCAGCAGTTCTATTTTTCCTTTGTTCTTCCTTTTACCTTCGACACAGTGAAAACAAGCCTTTTTGTTGTTCTCGGATTTTTAAAGCCTAAGCTCATTGTAGGCTTAGCTTTCCTGACATTATTCTACAAGATTATGTCATCCAGGCATTTATCCTTAATTTCCATGCTTTTCTGCGTATCTTCTTAAAATATGAGCACCTTATGTAGCCACATACATCTCCTTAAATAGCTTCTCCTCTTTTTCCTTATTATAATAATTTATGTTGTCAGAATTACCTTCTCGATAGCATCAACTGTCTCTTGAGTTGACTTTGTTTCTAGAGTCTCAAACAATGATACATTATTTCCTATAAACTCTTTGAAATCCACATGGAAGTATACATGCCAGAGGTGGGATTCAGCCTGTTCACACCAGTTTGCTATAACTGGTACCTAATTTTAGGTTGGGTTCCCTGAACTGGTTGTTAACTGGAGCGGGGCCTGTGCCCGCCACATAAGTGGCTGGCCGGTGCCTCAGCTCTGAACTGGTTGTTAATTCATTTGAATCCCACCACTGCATGGGACTATGGGCAATGTGGACCACTTTGTCAAGTAAGAAGTCTAGTTAAAAATTATTTCCATTAGGTTAAACTGGAGATTCAGAAAATTCGTTGTTTATCTGGCTCCTTTTGTAAAATTTTAAACACATTCCCATAATTCATTGGACCTTTGGACATTCATATTGAATATAGGGATAAGAGAATGGGATTTCCTCTTAACCTACTCCTCTCAAAGAATGATTTTTGTTCTACTGAACAGTACCAGATGCAACCACACCTCCCTCATGTTCCCTTGGGATTGAGGGAAGAGTTCCTACAGTCTCCTGACTTTCTGTTCTCTCCATCTTGAGTCTATACGTTCTAGGTATCAGTTCAGGAAGAGAAGCTGAGTAGAGACTAAATAGGAACAAGAAAAGAAAAGAACAAGAAAAATCTAACTAGGAATTAGAAAAGAACTAGAAAAGAATAGAGAGAAACAAAGAATCATTTGATGGGATACCACCAAAATAGAGCTTGTCCACAGCCCTGTGCCTTGGTTCTCCATTCTCTTTTCTCTAACCTATAGTGTCACTGTCCAGCAGGGGATAAAAATTTCAATTCTTGACCCTCGAGTCAGATATAGAAAAGAGTTCTCTTCTAGGATCTCCCCCTATAAAATAACACAGTGATATGTCAAGGACAGTGGGTGTCAGGATCTACTAATAGATCCAGCATCTATATTCCATTTAATTCCTCTTCAATGATTTAAGTTTCTGGGTGTTGTATATGCTATTAGATGTGATGACTGGATTGTTTGATTTTGCTAAGGTATAAGAGGAGTTCTGTTATTCTGAGACCTATTGGAAATGGCATCAGTCATGGTAGCAAGGGATCTGGATTCTATCACTGGATCTGCCACTAATCATCTTTGTGTTATTGGCAAAGCATTAGCCCCACTAGGCTTTCTCTTTCTCTTCTGTAATAATGTACTCCCAGATCAAACATCTGAAAACAAAATGGGTGCCCATCAATTAAGAAATGACTGGACGAAGCACTGTACATGAATATAGAGGAATATTATTACATAATAAGAAAAAAAAACAAGTACGAGGAGTTCAGAGAAGGGTGGGGAAAACTAAATGAACTGATTTGGAGTGAAGTAACAGAACCGGAAGAAAAATAAATGAGGACATAATGAAAACAACGAAAGGCAACCAGATGCTATAATGATCAATCTTGATCCCAAAGGGCAAGTGATGAAATACACTTCCCTCCTCTCAGAAAAGAGGTGGGAGGCTTTGGACACAGGATGTTGCATATGCTGCAAGATGCGGCTACTAAATTGTTTGATTTTACTTAACTATTGGGTTTTCTTTTTCTGTTTCAGGGAAGCTTTCAGTGGCAACGGGAGTATACTGAGAAACAACTTATTTAAAAGCAAAAATTATCAATAAAAATTTAAAGTAAAATGAATTACCTGCTTTTCTTTTTTCTTAGGGCTTTTATGAGGATGAAATGAGATATCCCACTTAAAGCACCTTAAACATTGTGAAGTCTTATGTAATTATGAGTTACTATTGAAGAGGCATCATGATGTACTGGAAAGAGCACTAAATCATTTGTCAGGAAATCTGGGCTCTTCTCCTGGTTTTGATACTAATTATATGACCCTGGGTAAGTCACTGTACCTTTCTCTGAATTTCAGTTTTTTTTTCACTATTTTACAAAGAGATTTAAAAAATATGTGTACTATCTACCCCACAGGGTTGTCATGAGGAAAGCATTTTGCAAACCTTAAGCCACTATAAAATATGAGTTAGTACTATTAGACTATAAGTTCTTAGAGGTTAAAGACTATCTTTTTTTCACTTTTAAAAAATCTCCCCTTGAAATAAGACATACAGGCAATGGGATATAGAAATCTATCTTGCTCTACAAGAAAGCAAGGAGGAAAGGGATGAGGGGGGATGAAAGAAGGGAAGGCAGACTGGGGGAAGGGGTAATCAGAATGCATGCCATCTTGGGGTGGTGGGAGGAGAGAGATGGGGAGACAATTTGGAATTCAAAATCTTGTGGAAATGAATGTTGAAAACTAAAAATTAATTAATTAATTAGTTAGTTAATAAAAATAAAAATCCCGCCCCAAGGACAGCTAGGTAGCACAGTGAATAGAGCACCAGGCCTGGATTTGGGAGGACCTGAGTCAATATATATTAAAAAGAAAAATATTTGTATTATCTGAGGCAGCTAGTTGGCACAATAGACAGAGAGTTAGACCTGGAATCAAGAAGACTTAAATCTGGCATCAGTCTTGCCAACTGTGCAATCTTGGCCTGGGCTAGCCACTTAACCCCTGTCTGCCTCAGCTTCTTTATCTGTAAAATGAAGATGAAAATAACAGCAACCACCTCCCAGCATCTTTGTAAGCATAAAATGAGGCAGTGTCTGTAAAGAACCTAGCAAATATTACAGCACTAATATAAATGCCATCTTTATTATTATTCTTATTTTCTAGAAAAGCATTATGTATTTTTATTATGAAGTGGATTTCTAATCCAACTCCCTCATTTTATAGTTGAGAAAACTGTGGCCCTGAAGATTAGCTAACTAGCCCAAGGTAAAGTAGGTGGTAAGTAGTAGAGGCAAGATTTGAACCCAGCTTCTCTTACTCCAAATTGTCACAGTGGGTCAGTTGAATATCTTGGACAATAGTTGAGGACCAGAGTTCTTCCTTGGGCCTTCCAAAGAGAGTGTGTACTGCATCTAAAGCTTCATATTTAAGCAAAGTAGCTGAATGCCAATAGCCCCGGATGTTCATCAAGGGCTTGTCTCCCCAGCATCTGTAGCGGCTACATACAAATTAAATGGTGATTTGCAGGCTACATGGAAAATAGATTGAGGAAACAGCTGGGAATATTTATGAAAGCTTGTGTGACATGTGCTGCTGGTATGAACAGAGATGCCATTTTGCTGGCAAGGTGAAGGAGAATGCACACACACACACACACACACACACACACACACATCTAGCCTGTGGCAGGAGGATTAATGGACACCTGGCAGAATTGTGAAGCTGAGCATCTTTTCTAGTAACTATTTAGGAGGAGATTTACGTTATGAAGTCTAGAAAGCCAAGCAGCATGAGGTGGTTTGTGAGGAGCAAGCTTGACAGTCAGTGAGACATTTGATAACGGGCTACAACATCTCATCTTAAATAAGTACCGCCACTGCCGTCACATCAGGAGCAGCAGCAGCAACAGCAGTAGCAGCAGCAGGCATGACTCCAATCTGGAAGTAGGGCTGTGGCCACAAAGAGTCTCTTCTCTGCCACATTTAGATTTCTGTCTCTTCTCTCCTATTTTATCTTCCTTTCTTGGTGAGAGGGGAACAGAGAGACAAAGAAATACAAAAACAGAAACAGTGAGAGAATGTGAGTCGTAAAGACTGACAGAGACAGAAAGATAACGAGAGAGAGAGAGAGAGAGATCTAGAGTAAATCTAAGTGACTTTGAAGTTTCTTATCTCATTAATTATCTTTTTTATGTGCTGACATGTGCTTATTGCCCTGAAGTACACATTGAGAAAGAACATATGGGGAATGTACACTTAAGGTAACATATTCGGAAAAGGAGAGGAAAATGGCACCCTGAGATGTTTGCAGGGGTGTGGTGATAAATGTTTAACAACCAGATTGGGGGGGGTGGCAGGGGTATAGATGTATACTTGACACTCTTTCAAGTTTGATCTGCCTTATTAACATTTCCTCCATCACTGTTTTTTTATGTCTAAACAAACAAACAACCAATCAGTCAAGCCCTGATTTGTAGCATTTGCCAATTTCAGGGTTACAAATGATCATGCTGATAATTTATCAATCAATTCTTGAGAGTTGGTATAATAAACTGGCTCTAGCACATCACTGGATATATGCCTCAGAAAAATGAGGCTGAGGAAGTCATCACTTAATTCTAGGAGGAGAAAGTCAGTTAGTTTTAAGTTCATTTGATCACATTTATCTGGTTTTCATCTAGCAATAGAACTATAGCACCATTTAAATTTAGACAGAAGCCAGTTTAGAGGTTATCTAATTCAATTCCCTCATTTTATATTTGAGAAAACTGTGGCCCTGAAGGTTAGCTAACTTGCCCAAAGTAAAGTAGGTAGTAAGTAGTATAGGCAGGATTTGAACCCAGCTCCTCTTACTCTGAATCCAGCACCCTTTCCACTATGCAATACCACCTCCTATGTAGGGCTTTCTTCATTGCCCTAATTATCTACAATACAAGGTCTTGAGAAAAATGATTATTTCTCTCTTGCATTAATCACTAATTATTGAATTGGGACCAAAGCTTTCCCCCTTTTCTACTTCCTCATTCAGAAATCGGCCCCTGTAGGTTACTCAGGCAGACTTTGAATCACAGGGCTGATAATGAGGCGGGGGAAACTCAGATCTGTTCAAAAGGTAAAGAAATTTTAGTTGAGGTGAATTGATGGATTCCAGCCCATTGTGTTTTACTCAGACAGGTCTGGGAAAATGTGGATTCTCCCTTTTGTCAGACAGGTTATATGGGTACAGATAATTCTCTTTGAACAAAACCCAGTGATCAGAGTCACATTCCCTAACCCATCATTAGGATAAGCCCACCTCTCATGGTAACATTCATTCTTGGCATTACTTTGTAATCAAGTGGAGTTGATTTCCACCTTCAGCTGCACCCCCTTCTCCAAAGGCATTACAAGAATCGAAGGTTTCACAGGTTATGTCTCTTTGGTCATCAAGAGAGCAAATGAGCCTTTTTGGTTAAAAAAAATACTTGCTAGCAGTGTTTGATAAAATTGATTGTAATTTACCCTAAAACTGTCTCTCAAAAATTTTTACTTCTGGCAGCATCCAGTTATCCTTCAACATGGGAGACAGAGACAGAGACAGGGAGTGGAAAAAGAGAGATTTAGTTATCTACCGATCTCTATCTACCTATCCGTCTATCCATCCATCCTCTATCTATCTATCCATCTATCTATCTATCTATCTATCCATCTATCTATCCATCCATCTATCTATCTATCTATCTATCTATCTATCTATCTATCTATCTATCTATCTATCTATCTATCTATCTATCTATCTATCTATCTATATCTATGATTCAGTTTTCACTAAGTACCCAAGGCTCAGTATGGCACTGTGTATTATTTTACTTTTGTTTACTCCAAGTAATTGAAAATATCCTTTATAAGGCGAATTACGTCCACTTTAGAGATCAGGAAACTGAGGCTTCAAGTAAGCAAATGATTTCCTAACAGCTATACATCAAACTCATTGACATTGCTGAAACTCAGGACTCTGGATCAACCATGTCACCTCAGTAAGGTCAAGCAAATGCAGAAGGGGAAAGGAAATGGGCGGGGAAGGGCATTTGTTAAGTGCCTACTATGTGTCAGGCATCTTTACAAATATTATCTCATTTCATAGGCACTATGATGCCATGAGGAAAAAAAAATCTTAGCCTTAACATCGAAAGATTCCTGGGTTCAAATCTCACCTTAAATATTAACAATGGGTGACCACGAACAAATCATTAGACCTCTCTGAGTATTAATGTCTTCATTTGCATAATGGGGACAATAAGGCTGACAGGGTTATTGTGAGAATCAAATGATATAATAAATATAATAAAGTTCTTTGCTAACCCTCAAGTTCTATATCAATGTAGTCTTTTATTATTAAATATTCAAGCTTCTCTGAGTGATGCACTTCACAATACAAGGCGCTCTTCCTATTATTTTCAGGGCTTGAAGTGAAAGAAAAAAAACAAAACAGGGATGATGATTACGGATGCTTTCTTTTGGAAAGAGGGAAGGTTAACACGTGTCTACTATAAGCCAGGTACTATGCTAAGCACATTTAATTTCTCAGTGCTCTAGTCTAGGCAATGCTCTAAGACTATGTTGGTAGAGGGCATTTCTTCATGTCCAAGTTCTCTATGTCATTGAAAGTCCATTTCCTATCCCTATAAACACCAATAAAAATGTATATTATTATGCATAGTACACATGGCAAGGGTGACAAGCCAAACATAATTCAAATCATAAAACCTATGAACTTTATTTTAGAACACTGCATTATGTGTTCCAATAAAGTCTTTTATCACTGGGAATAAGAAAAAAAAATCCCTTGTCTGATCATATGCTATAAATTTTAGGGAAAAAAAAAATCACTATGTCCTCATCGAAGTCCTATTCTAAAACCTCCTAATGTCAAGAAGAAGATCCTGGGTTCTTGGAAGCTATAACAAAAATTTAGCTGCTCGATTAGCTCCTACCAAGCTAGCCAGGCTTTCAGGACAGGCCAGGGCATAGACTGAAGATCAGCCTAGCTAAACTGGGGGAGGATTTTACCAGATAAAACACAAGCCATCCTCAAACATTGTCTGCTAAATTGTAGAAAGGCTGTACTTCTACCACTCAATTCAAAGCATGAGCCCCTGTAACAGCAAGCACCCTAGCATACCCAGGATGGCCTGCTAGCACAGGTTCTTTGATGTGCTTTTTAAGGAAAGAGAGCTTTTAAAGGAGTCAACAATCTTCCTTTAATTACATTCACTAGTTCAGGGAAACAGTCAGCACCCTAAACAGGGAGAAAATACAAGCAGAGAAATTAGCACAGATCAAGAGACAGGGCTCTAGCTGTCTGAACAAGGTAATACAACTACCTACATTGTTGGTACTGGGGAGCATTTACATCTGAGTAGTGGGGGGGGGCAGGGCTGAACAAATGGCTATTCAGAGTCCAGACCAGAGAATCAAAAGGTCCTTCTCATAAGCAAACCCCCAAAGCAAAATCTCACCTCAGAATATATATACACTTTTGCTAGTAGGCTCAGAGCCAGTAGGTATCACAACCCTCATGACTCAGTGCCTAATTAGCTTAGTACCGAAAGGTGTGAAAGCCTTCCTGCAAGCAAGCTTCCTCTAAGCAAGCTTTACCTTTAAGCAAGTTCCTCCTAGGCGAGTTCCTCCCCCAATGGACTCTATGTGACTCAGGATGTATCACAACTGTGGTCTCATAGGCCTATCAATGGACAGGGAAGATCTTACTATCCCATTAACATTGCAGCCCCCAAAGCATGATTATCACCAGAGTTATTACCAAGGACTGGCTCCTGCCCTGGCAGGATAGAGAAAAGACATTTCCTTCAGTAAAAAAAAAAAAAAATTAGAAAAGGTGCTTTCAGTAGTGAGATTTCCTTGTCACTGGTACCCAATATTCTCTGCCGAAACCGTTTGCCTAGAGCAGCTACAGTGCAGTACAGTGTGCCAAGCCTGGAATCAGGAAGACCTGAATGCTAATGTAGACTTGGGCACTTAACTAGCTGTGTAACTCTGGGCAAGTTATTTAATCTATATTTGCCTCAGTTTCCTCATCTGTAAAATGGGGACTAAATAGCTCTTCCCTATGCCTCGCCAGGGTCATTGTCAGGATCAAATGTGATAATAGTTGTAATGAGCTTAGTACAGTGCCTGGCACACATTAAGTGCTATGTAAATGCCAGTTATTCTTATTCCTGATGCCCTTGCTTTTGGTTCAGTTTTTCAGGGTTTTTTACCCCAGATGCTTCATTTAGTTGATGGCAAATCTGGTCTGCATATCGGTTTTATATATTCAGTCAGCATACATTTCAGAGTAAAAATGGCCTGCACCTCCCTTCTACTCTCCTCCCCTCTACCTTTCCTTTCTTCCCCACTCCTATTATCATCACACAGGTTTAATCTGCTTTGGTTTGAGATTCCAAAGAGAAAGCAGCATCCACAGTCACTTGTAGGTCTGGAGTCTCTTAAGTAACTTAAAAGGGGCAGTCTCATGTGCTTAAAAACACACCATAAAAGCAGCCTGGAATGCCTTTTCCAAGGGGCATGCTGAGAAATCAATACATTCTCATTTTCTCCTCCGTTAAATTCTCAACGACTGAAACAGTTGAGTAGCTGGGGATAGCTTAGTAACTCAACAACCATATACTAAACTCTTTGCCTTTAAGAGTATAAGCCCTTATTGAGATACCGATGGGTACTTGTTTGGGATTTTTTTTAATGGGCTTGAGTACAGAGTAGTAGAGTAGCATTCTGTAAAAATAAAGATATTGGGAGGGGCAGAGAGAGAGAGAGAGACAGAGAGACAGAGAGAGAGGGAGAGAGAAGGAGGGAAGGAAGGAGGAAGGGAGGGGGAGAGAGAGATAGAGAGAGCTGTAACTATGAATATTAACTACTCATGTAGATATCTATAAGAATTATTTCATTTCTTGTCTTTGTAACTGCAAAGACTTCCACATGACAAAGGCTCTTAATAAATGCTTGTTCATTGATTCATTGATTTGTTGATTGGTTGATCTTGTTGGTTTGGATAAAACAGTTCAGCAATGGAAAGCTGGAGTGCTGTTTATGGAATATAAAGGCCTCGAGGGCAGGAGTGATGTCATTTTATCCCAAGACCTAGCACCTATACAGAGTAGGAATTTAACAAAGTCTGTTGAGTGGAATTTAATTAAACACTATCAAAGTTCATGAGCAAGAGAGAATATATAGATGAGCTAACGTTACTGAATGTGTAAGCAAAGTTATTGGATCCATAACTAGGCCATAAAGGTTATCCCATTCCAGATGAAAATCAGAAATTATCTCGAGAATTCAAAACCTCCTCTAACTGATTGTCCCACCCTTCCCCTCATTCTTTCTCCTGCCACCCTTAAACATCACAAATGAGGAAATCAACAGAGAGAAAGGATTTTATTTGTGCCAATTTGAAGCTTGTATCAATTAAAAAGACAAAGAAGAATACCAAACTGATTGATTCTCCTCTCTGGAGTCCCAGCAGTGAGATCCTATCACTCTCCACAGTCCGTAGTTGAACCAGAGAAGACTTGGCATAGCAGACAGAGAGCAGGCCAAGAGGCCAAGGAAAACAAGGTTCAAGTTTGTGCCTCTCACCCAAACTGGCTGCGTGATTCTGGGAAAGTCACTGAGCTCCCAATGTTTTCGTCCACTCTCTACGACTATAAATCACAGAAAAGCTACTGACCTGCAATTAGTAGAATAAGTTTCTTCTTCTAGCAGTTCCTCGTATGAACGATATCATAGCTCTAGTCTCTGTCTGTTAATAATTTTCGCAAGCTTTACATTTTCAGAAAGTGGAGGGAAACCACAAAAAAATTTTGGCGTCAAATTCAATTCAGAAGCTTGACCCAAATGGACATTTTATGTGAAATGCCTAAGGTTCCTGAAGCTGTCAGCTCGGGCTCGGGATTTTATGAGAAGACTTTGACACAAAAGGCTTTCCAACTTTGGAAATATCTTCCTTCCAGACCTAATTTTTGTTTGGTTTGGTTTTTGTTTAAGCCTAAGCGACATCAATTGACAGAGGTTCATTTAGTGGGTAAGCTTTCTGTTCACTCACACATTTGGTTCAGTCCACATACCTTCAGATCCATTGAGTTGTTTGTGGTTTGTTTTTGGGTTTAGGGGTTTGAGGGGTGACAGAGGAGAAGTTGGGGGAAGAGAGGATTGGAAAATAATTCGAAGCTGAAAACAAAAGGCTCTGGATATAAAAACATGCATCCCAGCATGGGAGAATAAACACATTTCAACTTCTCACTGATAAATCTGGCAGGCTTTCTAAGTATGAGTTCCTGCTTTCACAAATAAGGAAGGAAGAAGAAAAAAGAGCCTTTGGAGGTTACAGCTTTTCGGAATACAGTGGCAGACAATCATTTAGTTGATTTTGAAAGAGTAGTGGGAGAAGGGATTTCAAACAGAGTTTGGAAGAAAATCTCACCAGAGAATAAAGTTTCCCCTTGGGGCTCTACCTTGAAATGAATGGACCAAAAACCATTTTGCATGCCCTTTCTTCCTTACAGGAGTTTCTCATGCTTCTAAAATCCATAGTAAAAATTTCCAAATCAAGTGCTGTAGTCTGCTTTTGTGTAGGGTACTATCTTTGTGTCAAAGGATACTGTATTCTCAACATTTTACATTCCTGGGAGCAATAGCAGAAAGATGAAGTATCATGCCTAGGACTAGGCTATCTATCTGACTTTTCCTTTTCCCTTCTAAACACTGAGAAACTGCTTAAAATGAGAAGAGAGTACTCCCGAATACAGAAAAATCTGACTTGTATTTAGCTGCAGGCATCAAATGAGATAATTAAAGTGTTTTACAAACTTTAAATCACTATATAAATGTTAGCTATAATTAGTACTAAAAATTAATTCGTGATTTCTTCCTTGTTTTTATTATAAATCTCAAATTATTCAGCCTGTTATTGAATGGCATTTCTCTCTATTAGCTTTTATTTTCCTGTTATTCTCTGGCAACTTCAAAGAAAGATTTAACAATTATATGCCCTTCTATCCCATGCAAAGCCCTATAGGAGGGAATTTTAAATGTATCACTAGGGAAGGTAGAGAGGGGGAAGAAAAAGATTTTGATTCAAATTACAATAATGACTTCCACATGAAAAGAAAGCTTTAAGGCTCACAGAGTGGGTAATTTCTCTTAGGGGGAAAATGATGGACAGAGACTTTGGAATAATAAATAATTCTGGTCCTCTTTATTTACAAATGCTACAGCCCTGCCTCAGGTGTTTATTAAGTCAATGGAATCACAGCTGGGTCCTATGTACTATGCCATGGCCAAGGTCCTTGTTCAGTCACTGGCTTGAGGTCATATGGTTGACTACAGACAAATTTAATTCTCAGACAAGCAAATGTATTTTTGACATACAAGAGACTTGGAAGCCCACACTTAAAGACCCTTACACCTGACTCAATTAATTAAAATGTCTTCTGTTCTGAACCCTAGACCTAAATAAATCGAATCCACAGAATAATGGGATGATTTGTTTTTAATGGCCCTCTTGTTTTTGCAAAGGCAACAGTATTTCAAAGTGTTATGGATGCAACTCTACTTGAGCTAAAATTTGTTTTTAGGAGGTAGCAGCATCTTTTTGCTATTAGCTGATTAGTTCAGTAGCTTTCACACAATTCAAAATTGGGACTCTTTCTGCCAGTGGTTAAAGCATTATACGCAAAGCCAGGAATAAAATGTGTTCTTTAAACTCACAGGCTAATTTGCCTGCTTCTAGGATGCCCCCAGTAATGCAGAGAATCACACAAGAATCAGTTGAGTTTTTTCCTAAATTATCCAGATTGAAAAGTTCAAAGATCACCAGAAAATCAAAAACAGGTGTGGTGCAAAAAGCCTTAGACTTGATGTCAGAGGAACTAGGCTTAATTCTCTACCCTGCCATCTACTCACTGCATTACCTTCGGCAAGATATTTCATATCATATTCATATTAGAGGCAGCTAGTGCTAGACCTAGTCAGGAAGACCCAAGGAACTTCCTAATTGGGCAAGCCACTTAACTTCTGCCTGCCTCAGTTCCATCATCTGTAAAATGGATAGTGATAGAATTTCCCTTTCAAGGTTGTTGTGAGGATAACATGAGACAGTTGGAAAGCACTTTACGACCCTTAAAGTGCTATATAAAAGTTATCTATTATTGCTATTGCAGTTGTTAGTGTGCCCACTGGCAAAGTGAGAATAATATTAATACTTGGATTACATACTTCATAGGACCATTTATATTTTTCTTTTTTGGGGGTGTGTGTGGCTGTTGAGGAGTCTAGACCCTTGGTTTCACTGGTAAAGGAACTCCCAGTATAGAAATTCCCTCTGCACATCTTCTATTACTACCTTAGAAAACTACCCGGGGTCAGTGGGAGTTTAAGTGACTTGCCCATGGTAAACCAGCTGATACATGTCAAAGAAAACACTTAAATCTATGCCTTCCTGAACCAGGGCAGAGTCGTTGTGGGGATCAAATGAGATAATGTGTGTAAAATGTTTTGTAAACCCTAAAACACTGTGTAAATGTCAGAGCCCTGAACTTGTGTTGCAAACTTTTGTTTTGCATCAACTGGTCAGTGATTCATTGGTGGGGCGAGATCTTTAAATGGAAGAAACAAGGTCAAATTTCAAAGACTTCAACGCTGAATTTTCCCTAGCTAGAGAACATGCATATAAATATCTCCTTGCTACACAAATGCAACTGCTTGATGGGAACCCTTGCCTTCAGTCAAAATCCTCCCAAGTTCATTGGCAGTAGCTCAAAATTGTGCTAAAGAGATGCTAGGATTTTTAAGCATGTGTGGGGGTAAAGGGGGAAGGGAAGGTGTGATTACATAAAATAATTTTATCAAAAATTTTGATTCCCATTAAATCTATATCCAGAAAAGGGTCTTTCCAGTATAAATTTGTTGCCAATATGCTAAGAATTAAGTATACTTTGGAGTTTTAAATTTGAAACGGTCAGTTTCAAACAGCTTTACATGTGTTGAAAGTTTAAAAAGTTGTTTGTTAAGTACTTCAGCTATAATTCATTTAAAAATCCTATTATGTTTGGTTACACAAGACTGGATTTAATATACTTAAAGATGCAGTACTCCTTAGCTGTGACATATTTATAGGCTGAACATTAAGAGGTTTATAAAATAAGGCTATATATTCTCAGTGTCAAACAGCTCTCAATGAAGACAATTATTCAGTCTGCCTGTTTGTAATTAGGTATGAAATAATTTATGATTATGAAGATAAGTGAGCAAAAATTTCCAGAATAACTACGTATTGTATTTTACTATTAAAAGAGTTTCATAATCTTTCCAGGGTTTGGGGAGTCATAAATTGCCTGGATCAGATATCTGTTAAATTTCTCTTGGAATTAATAAACATATGGATCTAATCTGAAGAGTGGATGTCAAAAATAATGAAGGGCACAGCTTTACCTAAAAAAGTGGAAAATTAAATAAGGCTGACACGGACTAACTTTGGTTTGCAAACTCAACCAAACAGTCACTTTGGGCCAACCTACACAAAGTCTTGTCATTACCAGGGAAAGTAAGCTCCCACAAGAGCTAGAGGTTTAGTTGTTTAGATAACCTATGGAAGAAAGGAACTTATTTTTACCTATGCTTTCCTCTTCTTGTTAGGGACAAACAAAATTTCTAAGACCTGATAGATTTCTAGCATTTCTTAATGTCTGTACCTAGTCTAATAATAGTTTTGATAAAATAAAGCCAATTGTGTGGAATTTTTGCCTTATCCTCCCTGCCAAAAGAATGAGGAAACAGAAGAAATATTCATATCGATTTGTCCTTTTTTCTTCTGACTCAAAGGGTATAGAGCTAGTGGGAATAAGAGTTTTACTGCAGATTGCATTCAGATTTTTATCTTATCCAATTCAGTTCAATTCAATTAGCTTTTATTAAATATCTACCTTAAGTGTGCAAGGTAGAGTGCTAGGCCTTGGGTATACAAAGACAAAAGTGAAAAAACAATTCATGCCCTCATGGACTTTACATCCTACTAGAATCCAAAAATCCTTTACCCAGCAATATTACAATTAATTTTTTATTCTTCTTTTAGAAGACCATATATCAAACCTAATGTTTTAGATCAGTGATTTTTAATTTATTTTCCTAAAACACAGATCTGACCTTGTCACACTTAATAAACTTCAGTGGTGCCCAACTCTTATGTTTCTGATTCAAATTTGGCTCTCTATAACTTGACCTCGACTTACCTTTCCTGCTTTATTACATTATTCTGCTTTTTGCATTTTATAGTCTAACTCCACTGGTTGAAACTTTGAGAAGTTCACAATTTGTTTTACTTGGTCACAACTCCTCCAATTCATTAGGGTATTCTTTTTGGAAATAGATCCTTTGTTAAAAATTAAAATTAATTATTGTTTGATTCAGGGGCTTTTTATGTCTCGGAATATTTTGGAAACCTTCATGCCATCATAAAACAACTATTTGGACTTAGAACATGGTAAAGTAGATAGAGTATTGGACTAAGAGCCTTTGTCTGATAACAAAACCTGCTTTTAATCACCTCAAACACTTATAAAGGGTCAAGTAAGCCACTTAATTTCTGTGATCCTTAGTATCCTCATATGTAAGATGAGTATAATAATAGCACCTGAGAGGCAGAATATCATAAATCAGTGAATGATCTCCAAAGAAAGGGCTGTGATATGACTCCAAAGAGTGTGTGTGTGTGTGTGTGTGTGTGTGTGTGTGTGTGTGGGTGTGGGTGTGGGTGTGGGTGTGGGTGGGTGTGGGTGTGGGTGTAGGTGGGTGTGTGTATGATTAACCAATAGGAGGGTGGAAAGAGAGGTCTCATTCTACCCTCCCACAATAGCCAAATAGTTCACCCCTGATAATTCAGTACTATACCATTATATTCCTTAATTCCATTGTACATGTTCTCCACAGGGTAATTATAACCTAACCACAACCTTAATACCCACAGTAATAGCTGCACAGATGCCCTTAGGCCTACCCACCTCCCTGCGATCACCCTTCAAAGAGTGGGATCTATGATCTGGAGCAGTGACAAATGAGTAAGAGCTCTATATTCCACTTTTCCATTTGGGGTGGGAAAGAAATGATACAATATGAAGCAGGCATGGATGGGTTGTGATCTGCATCACAGACCTCATTACATTATCTTTTCCTCCAAACCCATATCTTCTCTAGGTACTCTTATGGATATTGAAGAAGCTACCATTCTTCCAGACATCCAGGTTCTCAATTTCAGTATCATCTGCAACTCTTAACCTTCATTCATATACCACACACCTAAGGAGTTTCCAAATCTTGTTGGTGCTATTTCCATATCTCTTGTATCTTTCCCTTTTTGTCTACTTATGTAGCTATGAGGCCAGTTTAGGCACTCATCACTTCTCATTAAAGCTTTTTGTCTAGCCTCCCAACTGGCCTTCCTGTGTCAAGTATGTCCCCACTCTAATCCATATTACACAGAAGTACCAAATTGGTTTTCAGAAAATAAAGGTCTGACTCCATCATATCCCTACTCAATAAACTCCAATGCCTCCTTGCTACTTTCAGAAGCATTCAGAGTGCTTCACAATTTGGATTCAATTACCTTTATTACCTTATTACATATTATTCCCCTTTCTGTATTCTGTAATCCAACCAAATGGGTCTTCTTATTCTTCACCGACTATATGCCAACAAAACCAAAGCATAACTGAAATATCCAATCACAAATAGGAAATTAAGGTATGACAACATTCATTAAGCAGAAGCATATGAAGAAAAAGACATAGATTTATACCAAAAACTGCTGAATTAAAAATCAGAGACAATTCATTTTTCTTCATTGTTTTTGCTACAAGCATAGTAAATATCAACACACAAAGAAGCATGACTCCTGCTGAAACATTATTTTAGTCACTGACTATTAAGACTGAATGATTAATCTTGACAATTACTATTTACAAGTCTATCTTACCCAGCTCCACCCCCCCAGGAGTTTTTAAAAAATAATGAAGCATAATTACATTGCTGTCAAAAGCATAAAGCATTTTTTAAACCATTAAACCATTAACGAATAGAATTTTAAAATTAAAAATGGTTTCATTTCTTTTTTATCTTTTCAGCTTTTGTTGCTTTGGATGTTTTATATTTATAATAGTAAAATAATGGATTATATAATTCAAACACAAATATACGTATATGTGATGGACACTGATTTTTTTAAAAAAATTTTATTGATATGTTTTGTTTTTATGTTACGAACAGTTACAGATTACTCCCAGTTCCTTGTAACAAGTTCCTTATAACAAGAGTTCTCTTGTAACAAAGCAAAACAGTTAAGTAAAACTGATAATACTACAAGTTTATTTGGAAATGCATGTAATTTTGCACCTCTGTAGTATTCCACTACCACTACCCCAACTCAAAAAGAAAAACCAAATTACCAATATCAAAAATTAAAAAGGAGAATTCACAACAGATGAAGAAGAAATAAAGGATTTTATTAGAAATTATTTTGTTTGGCCATATGCCAATAAACCCAACAAACTTAAATGAAACAAATAAATATTTACAAAAATAAAATACTGACATTAACAGAAAAAGAAATGGAGAATTTAAACAACCTGATTTCAGAGGAAGAAATTAAACAAGTAGTAAATGAACTTCCAAAGGGAAAAAAAAAACTTCAGAAACAGATAGAGTCACAAGTGAATTCTATCAAACATTTAAAGAACATTTAATTCCTCAACTTTTTTTTAACTAATAGGAGTGCACAATCAAAAATACAATGAGACCACAGGTATAGAGGACCAGCCTTGGCATCAGGAAGATATGGATTGGGAGGCAGAGCTAAAATGGTCACATGAAAATAAGGATTCTCTTGATCTCTCCCCCAAATCCCTCCAATGTAAAAAATGACCAAATAAATTCTAGAGCTTCAGAACACATGAAATGACAGAGTGAAACAAGTCTCCAGCCCAAGATGGCCTGACTGGTCACTGGGAAAGGACTATCGCACCATGCTGGAAGCAGTGGGACATGCCAGGACAGACCAGGACAGACCAAGCCAGAGCAGACCCAGCAGAGTAGGCCTCAGGACCCTGAGTCACTGAGCTATGGTGACTTACAGAC
>CM053624.1:201150204-201205075 GCA_028646595.1 Phalanger gymnotis | reverse complement strand
CTCTATGACTTTGTTACCTTCATCTGACTGTATGTTTTGGTCTTCTTTGTCACCAAAGAAGGATTCCAGAGTCTGAGACTGTATCTGGGTGTGTTTTCGATGCCTGGCCATATTCCCCTCCAACTTAATTAACCTTTGAATTTTTCAACGGGGTGTGGCTGCTTATAGACTAAAGAGTTCTATGTTCCAGTCTTGGGTGGATGCGCTGCCTCACCAGCACTCCTCCTTCCCCAAGAACCCTCTACCAGGACTGTGCTTAAATCTTCAGCAGGCTCTTCACTCCTGCTCTGATCAGCCACTTAATTCCTCCCACCAGGTGGGCCTGGAGCCAGAAGCAACTGCAGCCTAATTCTAAAGCTGCCCCACCTCTGCTGCCCCAGGGGCAGTGGCCGAACCGCAAACTCAGTCACACAGCTTTTCCCACTAACCTTCTCTGATGTCTTTGCTCTTTGTGGGTTGAGAGGCCTGGTGGATGCCACAGCTCAGTAATTCAGGATGCCAGGGCACTCTCCGCTCGTCTCCTGGTCTCTTAGGTCCGCGTCTGGTCTGTTTGCCCCGCGCGCGCTGGGCTCTGCTTGGCTCAGCTCTGCTCCCCTGAGCTGGGGGCTGGGAGCTCCTTGTGGGAAAGACCTTACCCAGAGACTATCCAGGCTGTTCTGGGCTGGAGCCCTGCTTCCCTCTGCCACTTCGTGGGTTCTGCAGCTCTAGAATTGGTTCAGAGCCATTTTTAATAGGTTTTTGGAGGGACTTGGTGGGGAGCTCACACCAGTCACTGCTTCCCAGCCACCATCTTGGCTCTGCCCCCCGTCTTCCATTTTTTTTTCATTCCTTTGGTTCTGTTTTATAACATCTTGGTTTCTCATAAAGTCACTAGCTTCCAGTTGCTCCAAGCTAATTTTTAAGGTAGTATTTTCTTCAGTGGTCTTTTAGGCCTCCTTTTCCATTTGGCTAATTCTGCCTTTCAAGGCATTCTTTTCCTCATTTGCTTTTTGGATCTCTTTTGCCATTTGAATTAGTCTATTTTTAAGGTGTTATTTTCTTCAGTATTTTTGGAGTCTCCTTTAGCCAGCCATTGATATGTTTTTCATGGTTTTCTCGCATCACTCTCATTTCTCTTCGCAATTTTTCCTGTACTTCTCCAGCTTGCTTTTCCAAATCATTTTTGAGCTCTTCCATGCCCTGAGACCAGTTCACATATTTCTTGGAGGCTTTTGATATAGGCTCTTTGACATTTTTGACTTCTTCTGGCTATGTGTTTTGGTCTTCTTTGTCACCAAAGAAAGACTGCAAGTCTGAGTCTGAATCTGACTCTGTTTACGCTTCCTGGCCATGTTCCCAGCCAACTTATTTGACCCTTGAGCTTTTCATGAGGGTATAACTGCTTGCAGAGTATATCATACTTTGCCCCGAGCTTGAGGGGCTTTTTCTACATAGCAAGCTCTGCCACACCAGCTCTACTCCTCCCCCAAGATCCGCCAACCCGGACCTGACTCAGATCTAAGCTGCCTCTGCACTCCTGCTCGGATCTGCCACTTATTTCCTCCCACGAGGTGTGCCTGGGGCTGGAAGCAACTACAGCTGTAGCTCTGGAAGCAGCCTCAGAGCTGCATTACCTCTGATGCCCCCAGGGTGGTGGCAGAACCACAAACTGCTTTCACTCTGTCCCAGCAGCTTTTCCCACTAACCTTCTCTGTTGTCTTTGATGTTTGAAGGTTGAGAAGTCTGGTAACTGCCACAGCTCACTGATTCAGGACACTAGGGCCTGTTCTGCCTGGCTCTTTGTCTGGTTGGTCTGGGCACATCTCACACTCAGCTCTGCTCCACTCCCACCTCCATGCAATAGACCTTACCCAGCAACCATCCAGGCTATCCTGGGCTGGAGCCCTGCTTCCCTCTGCTATTTTGTGGGTTCTGCAGTTCTAGAATTTGTTTGTAGCCATTTTTATAGGTGTTTGGAGGGTCCTGGGGGGGGACCTCACACAAGTCCCTGCTTTCCAGCCGCCATCTTGGCTCTGCCCCCTACTGACCAACTTCTGCAGAAATGTAGGAACTATTGTTGTAGAATGCTGTGGTTGATGTGCTTAGTAGTTTGAATTTTTCTTCTTTTTTATGATGCCCTCAAGGATGCCTTGAGCCACAGAACTTTGACACATGTACAGATCATTTCAGATGGAGGCATGAACAGCCTCTTTCCACTAGCCACATAGCTGGAAATACTGATGTCTTTAAAATTTCCAGATTAGGTATGACTGACTCTCTCTCTGAGGATCTCTCTCTGAGGCTCTCTCTCTCTCTCTCTCTCTCTCTCTCTCTCTCTCGCTCTCTCTGTCTATCTGTGTGTGTGTCTGTATTTGTCTCTCTGTCTTTCTGTCTTAGTCTGTTTTTCTCTCTGTCTCTGTCTCTGTCTCTGTCTCTGTCTTGTAGCATCTAAGAGTTTAGGTTCACCGATAGCATGGGCAGTATGCACTGAGCTGGATGAAAGGAGGATCTACTTACCTTCTTCCTCTTCCTTGAGCATAAATGACCCCAATAAATGGACTTGGAGTTTTGGCCTGTTTCATTTTGTCCTTTTCTGTTCTGGGTGCTGGAAAATCAGACTTGGAACTTGGTAAGACTGGTACTATGTAAGAACTGAGCTAAGTTGTGAACCCACTCCTCCTAGAGTTGAAGAGTGTGAAGTTAGGATTGTGCCTATAGAATTGGGTAGGGGAATAATATTTGTTCTTAATATACCTTTGAAATAAATATTCCTTTGTAAAAGCTAATCTACAGATCTGGCCTTCAGGCAGTGGGAGGTCAGAGCAGTCATGGTTATACACATGAATGACATACTGGACAAGGGAAAGATAAAGACACAAAAGGTGATGTAAAAACAAAAATATGGTAATACAAATTTTAAAAAATAAAATGAATGTCAAGGACAGATAGCATGGAGTCACACATGTGCAACATGCAGCTTGAAGGAGGAATACAAAGTGAGGAAGTCGCCTTGGCCTTGGTAATGGGGGGAAGTAGGATGCCATGGGTTAACTGTATATGTACAAGCCTCAGGCCTTTTAGGGGGGTGCAGCATCTCCCTCAATTTCTCTATCAGTCTACTCTAATATCATTAAATTGTGATATCTCTCTGGATGCCTTGGGCCACTGTTCTCTGGCCGATTTCAGTAATAAAGTGGACATGCCTGCACATTTAAGCCATTAAATCCTTTCTTGTACAATGCCTTTGCTTATCTGTCAATGATAGTACTTCACAAAGGGATTTGGGGTGAAAATGACTCTACTCATGTTACCTTTTAAGCAAGTAGCTAACAGAATGTTGTGACAAATGGAATCCCATTCAATTAACGCACAACTTTCTAGAGAGAGAGGTAAGAGGAGGTATTTAATAAAGACTTTAAAACATATAGACTTTTTAGAAATTTCTGGTTCAATACAAATGTAAATCCATAAAAAATGACTTCTATAAATTGGAACTATATTTCTTTTTTATTGTGTATTTTCTTTTTTAATAAATTTACTATTTTTAACTTACAACATTCAGTTCCACAATTTTTGGGGTTCCTAATTTTCTCTCCCTCCCATTCCTCCCCTTGAGGTCCCCAAGACAGTATGTAATTCAATGTAGGTTCTACATATACCTTCATATTGAACTTATTTACATAAAAGTTCAGTTGTAATGAAGAATTATAACCAATGGAATGAATCATGAGAAAGAAGAAACAAAACCAAAAAAGAAGGAAAAAGAAAAAAAAGAGAGAAAACTAAAAGTTTGCCTCAATCTGCATTCAGATTCCATAATTCTTTCTCTGGATGTGCATAGCTTTTTCCATCATGAGTCTTTTGGAGCTTCTTTGAACTTTGCATTGATGAGAGGAGTCAAGTCTATCAAAGTTAGTCCTTACAGATACCGTGTGTCTGTAATTGTGTATAATGATCTTCTGGTAGAATTATAATTCTTGACATAATCTTAAAAATAGAACAAAAGCAATTTTCTATCAACACTATCACTTTTCTAAGACATGTTCTGGGTACAATCGAGTTGGGGAGAGGTGATAAATGAATGAAAAGGCATATATTAAGTCCTTAACTATGTTCCAGGAACTATATTAAGCACTAGGGATACAAAAACATAAGTGGGACAGTCCTTGCCCTCAAGAAGTATACATCTAAATTTTAGGAGACAACACAAAATTATGGGAGAGATGGCAAAGGAAAAGACTTTCTGTGAGTCACATGGATAGCACATTGATTCACAGGGTATTGTACTGATGAGTCCTTTCATGGAACAATGATAATACGGTAATATGGAAATGTTGATTTGATTACTGAACCCAGAACAAGAGATAGATGGGATGATTAGTAAAAGGACTTAGTACACACATGGCAAGAGGGAAAATGGTAAGATGGTTGGAGTGGAGGTCTGGATAGGATATAAAGCTGCTGTAGTCTGGTGGTCCTAGGCCAGCTATATAAGGAATATATGGTTTTGTACTCATTTATTTAACAATTGAGAAGAATTGGGCTAGTGTTCAATTAAGCTAAGTTAGGTTCAGATTCAGATTTGTGCTGCCAGTAAGGCACACTCTCAACAGAATAAAGTTTTTATTGAAAGACAGGGGAAATATTCTATCAAACCCACAACCACGTTAACCAACAATTCCTAACAAATATGGCTAAAGCAGTGACAATGACAAAAGACAGACGCACAACATACAGCATACACTTCACGTTCAGCACCTGCCCCAAGGCTTTTACTAAGCTGGAGAACCCCTTACAGCTACCTTGGTTTGCCTGAACGTAGTCCCAGGCAGAGTGTCCTTTTCATGTGTGAGGTTCCAATGTGCCTGTACCATGTGATGACTTTTACAGGGCCCTGAACAAGGAAGACTTACTGCTAACTGTCCCGGATGTTCTCCTCCAGAGAGGGTAGCCACTGACCTCTGGAAAGGAAGATCCTGTCAGTCATTTTGTTTGTGAGAACTGGCTAGGTCCTCAAAAAGCAGTTTCAGAAATATTTCCTGTTCTTTGTTCAGGACCTATCAATCTCTTTGCGGGAGTGCATTCTATTCTTTGTTCAAGGCTTATCAGTCAGAGAGGAATGTCTAAGAGATGTACTCTTATTCAGGACCTTTCAGTCTCCTAGCAGGAAAGGAATGTCTGATTCTTTATTCCAAGCCACACAGTCTAAGGATCTGCAGGAGGTAGGGGTGGAGGGGGAAAGGAGAGCCGGGCCTACACTGTAATATGGAGGATCTTCTATAATGATTTATCATTCACCTAGTCAGTCAATACTCGATCAATAAATATTTATTGAATACTGTGCGCCAAAGAGTCCCTGCCCTCAAGAAACTCACATTGAATGGGGAAAAACAATACATAAAAAGAAGCTGAAAAGGGTGGGGTAGGGGGAAGGTATCTACTAGGAACCATGAAGCCCAAAGGAGTGCAACCAGATGGGAGATGAGGCGATGTTTGCTCTGGGTACGCTCCTTGAATGGGGGATCCAGAAGGAGCTCTTCAATGTCAACTATCTACACTCAGAGGGAAGGAGAGACAGGTTCCAGGGGCACAGGTTCCTCACAGATTTGATTTTCCAGGGTTAATGTTAGCTTGCAAAATGATGAATTTCTGGAAACTTGGATAAAATTCAGGAGAGCACAAATTGGAGGATGCACTTCCAAATTAGAGCTCCTGACTGAAGATATTTTTTTCCTAACATTCCAGTCTAATGCTGTTACAGGTGTGAAAACAGAGAAAAGGCAGAGCTTATGGCAAGAAAAGCACAAGGCAGGTGGCCGGATGGGATATGAAATATGGTCTAATGTATGCATTACTTTGCCCCTATGTCAAATTTCTAATATGTAATGAGATATCCTTCAATAATTAAGATACTGGCAAGTAAATCAGTGCCAGGTTTGGTGCTTGGTACATTGTAAATGTATTAATATTTATTTATACTACTGTCTTTAATCACTTTATATTAGAATGTTTATCTTCACTAAATCTAGGACTTTAACTTTCCACAAATGCATTATTTGTATTCTTAGTTTTCATGATTCTGCATTAGAAGATACAGTTGCATCCTATGATCATAATTGCATCTCTACTGAATTCTAGTCCGATATTGACAACTCCTGGATACCTTTATCTTGATGTATGTAGGCGACAACTCAAAATGTCTAAAATATGTATTTCCCCCCAAAAATCTATCCTTCCTCCAAACTTTCTTATTGTTTTTTAGGATCTTGCCATCTTCTTCATCACCCAGTTTGTAAATCAGAAATCATTCAAACTCTCTTCCCCCACTCTCATGTGCACTCGATTTTCAAGTCTTGTCAACTCTATTTCCACAACCTCTCTCAGAGTCATCTCCACTCACATAGATACTATTCTAGAAAAGGATTTTATAGATTCTTACTTGGACTCTCATCCTATTTCCTACTTAACCTCTCTCTTTCTAGACTTTCCCCTCTCTAATCCGTTCTCCAGCACTGCCAAATTGATATCTTTAAAGCATAAATCTGTCTGTATCACTTTCCTAATCAAGCATCCTTAAAAGTTCCTTATTACTAACTCTGGTGAGAGGGAGGGAGGAATTTAAATTCTTAGTCTTTAATTTACATCCTCCATCATCTGGAGCCCAATTACTTTTCCAGTTTTATATGATTATAGTACTTGATATCATTTCCACTCACAAACCCTCTATTCTAGCTAAGTTGAAGTATTAGCTGTTTCCTATTCATCCCTTCTCCACTTCTGTGCCTCTATGGGCTCTATTCCTTAACCAACCTTGTCACTTTGAATTTCTAGTTTCCTTTAAGGCTTTGTTCAGGGACAACCTGGTATGTGAACCTTCAATGATCCTCCTAGTTGTTACTGCTCTCTACCTGCTCAAATTTTTTTTTAATATTTATATGTATGTTTTTATGGCAGTTCCCTCTTCTGGTGCATAAGTCTTATTGTGAGGATGGTAATGGCTGAGTTAAATCTGCATTGATAGTTCCCCTGTCTGGGCCATAGATCTTCCTCAGGGTTCCAGGAGAAGCAATTGCAGAATTTTCTGACTCAGAATTCTGATATAGCAGTTGCTTATTTGTGTATGACACACAGTGGAATATTGGGGTGGTATAAGAACACAGTAAGCTTCAATGCAAACTCAGTAAACTTCAAAACAAAGAATTAGAGAACTTTTAAGTTAAAAACAAGGAAAGCATGGACATCAAAACTGTTCTTTGATTAGTGGACAAATATAATTTACCTAATTGTAGTCAGAAGATGGGAATTTGTGCGCTTTGCTACTCTGGAATTTTAGTTGTGCATACACTCTCCCCATGGCCACTATGGGCATTGGTAGAAAACTGTAATTGAAGTTTATGAGTGAAATCTTATGTAAATATTTGGGGGGGGGTACATTTTCAGTAAATATTTTTATAAGAGTTGAGAGTTGATATTTTACTTATCTTTCTAAAACCAATCCAGAAGAATTTAATTTCTTAAGGGGAAATATTATTGCATTTTTGTCTTTTTTGTCCCCACAGCCTAGCACAATTTCTTATCTATATAAAAGTTTAATACATGTTTATTGAATTGAATGGAAAGGGTCCTAATATAAATAGACTTGATCTATGTATAGGTAAGCCTCATTCTCATAAGTTATCAAGGCCAGAAATTGCATCTTGATTCTGACTCAGCAATATATGGTCTTTAATTGAGAAATATCTAATGATGTGCCATTAGTGTGATCATCTACTAAAGCCAAATTCTGTCCCCGTCACTTCATTTAATAATAGTGCTATTTTAGACAGTCCTTACTATTTTCCAAGCACTACACTAAGAACCTTGCAATTATTATCTTGTTTGATCCTCATAATGACTGAGAGGTAGACACTATTGTTGTCCCCATTTTATGAATGAGGAAACTAAAGCAAACAGGAGTCAAGTGACTTGCCCAGGGTCACACACGTAGTAAGTGTCTGAGCCTGGATTAGACCTCAGGTCTTCCTGATTCCAAGCCCAGAGTTCTAGCCAGTGATCCACCTATCATAGGTTGTCTTGAGAAAACTAAATGATACTTGGAGAAATTACTTTAAAATGTTTTTTTTCTTGGTTTATTTCCTTTTCTCGCTGTTCCCTACAGGGCTCTTTAAGGATGAATATGATAGAATGGAAAGAATATTGAACTTCAAATCAGAAGATCTGAGTTGGAGTTAGCCGTGTGCCCTTGAGTAAGCTGTTTCACTCATGTGAGTCTCAGTTTCTTCATACACAAAATGAAAGTCTTGAGTTAGACGATCTTTAGGATTCCTTCCACTTCTAAATTGAATAATCCTACGATTATCAAGAATCTCTCCTTTATTCTTCCTATTCCCCCTGATTCTAATGCTTCTGACAAGTTTTCAAAATCTTTCCAAAAAGACATTTCGATGATGCAATTTGTTTGGAAACTGACATCTCAGCAAGGTCAGCCTCACACAGGTCATGGGCCATACTTTTCTGCTGAGACAAAGATCAGCTCTCCACTGACACCATCATTCATACATCCCATTAAGCAAATCAATTGCATTGATTGTTCTAAAAGATTTAAGTTACTTTAGACATGGGAAAAAAATGGAAAGAGAGTTTGAAAGGAAAATCATTGTGTTGTTTTCTGCTTCCTTGATGCTTAGTGACATTGTATACATCAGAGTGACAGTTCTAGGAGGGCAGGCCTCGTGTTAATTCATTACACTGTAAAGATGAATGAAATTTTAAAGAAAATATTCTGTCTCTATTACATTTATATATTTAAAAACTAAAGACATGAATTGATTTTTTTAGATCTTGATAAATAAGTAAAATTTCACAGTTCAAATCAGATTTATCTTTTATTTTCGTGATGAAAGGCCAAATTCAGTTAATGCATTCAGTGAGAGAAGAATTAGTGAATTCATTTACTGTTTCTGTTTGCCTTATGTTCCCTTATTTTCTTTTGAAATAAGATCTTCTACCTTGATCTGCCATCTTATCACATGAATAAATATACTTAATACTTATCTCATAAGGTACATATACTTAAAGCAAAAAGTTTCTTTGGTGACACAGTGAAGAGCACTAGATTTGGAGTCAGGAAAACATGAACTCAAGTTCTGCTGTTGACCCTTGCTAGAAATGTGACCCCAAGCAAGCAAGTAACTTGAGCTCTGACCCTCAGTTTCCTCATCTGTGAAATGGGACTAATAATAGCCCCAACCCTAAAGTACTATTGAAAGGACCAAATGAAATATGTATGCAAAGTAGTTTGCAAAGTACTATGAAAATGCTAGCTGTTACTACCAATATCATTGATGTGAAGATGAAGTAATCATCAAATAATAAATGACTTATATGAGAAAGGAACTCTTCTAGGTGTTATAGAAGATTAAAAAAAATCATAAGACGGTCACATTCTTAGACAATTTATATTCTCATTGAAAATAAAAGACTTGCAGAAGACCGTTAAATGCAGACAACTCTGTGATCTAGAGTTTCTTCACTATGTGAATTAAGGCAGAACCAACAACTGCTTTTGAGAAACGGAAATTAAAAGAACAATACATGACACATTTCTTTTGTTCTTATTTCATTTGTTCTTTTATTACATACAAGCTGTTACTATCAGCCATAACATAGGTGATATAAGTAATTACAGTAACAATTATCTTTTTAAAAACTTCCTCATCCATGGAATCAAAGAATACTATAAAAGAAACCTAGAGCAAAGGTCATCTAGTCCCAACAGAATCTAGAGAGAAATCCTTCCCACAATAGCACAGATAAGTAGTCATCTGATCCCCTCCTAAACTCACTGATCGTTTTAAAATATTTAAGACTCCCTAAAAAAGGAAACCCCTTCTACGTTTAGGTAACTCTAATTGTTAGGAAGTTTTCCTAAGCAATTTTCATCTGTTTTTTTCTAGTTCTGTCTTTTGGAATCAAGCAGCACATGTCTAATGGTGTCTTCACAAGGTATACTATCAAATACCTGAAGGCATGTATCATATTCCCCCTAAGTCTTCTTTTACCAGGGCTAAGAGTTTCTATTTCCTTCAGCTCTTCCTCATGTAACCTGGTCCCCAGATCTTCAGACATCTTAATCACCCTTGTTTGAATGTGTCCCAGTTTCTCAATGTACTTCTTAAAATGTTACATTTATGCTGCCTGCTCATCAAATCAAATATCTTAAGCCTAGAGTGAAATAGAAAAGTTATTCACAAAGTAAGGAGCTTCTGAGGCGTTTATTAAATATCCATACAAAATCCACCGCAGTGATAGATTTTTATAGAACCTAGCACAGTGCCAGATGATGTAAAGCACCAGTTAAAACTTTTGATACAAGAGCATTTCAACAGATCAGGTATAATTCATTCATTCCCTCACTCACTCATTCATTTATTCCACAATCAATTATTGTGTTTTTATTTTGCAGAAAGCACTGTCCTAGACACTGAGGAAGGCAGAAAATAAATGACTTACACTCCCTGATATCAATAAATTTGCAATCTAGTTGTGGAAATGAGGCATGTACCTGGATAACTATAACATGAAATCAAACCTGTTAAGTGTATGAGGGAGGAAAAAACAAATTCGATTCAATAGTTACCTATTAAATGCCTAGTTGGTGGCACAATGGCTAGAGCACCAGGCCTGGGGTCAGGAAGACTCATCTTCCTGAGTTCAAATCTAGCCTCAGACACTTAATAGTTGTGTGACCCTAAGCAATTCACTTAATCTTGTTTGCCTCAGGTTCCTCATCTGTAAGATAAGATGGAGAAGGAAATGGAAACCCTGCCAACATCTTTGCCAAGAAAACCCCAAATGCAGTCACAAAGAGTTAGATGCATTTGAAAATGACTGAATGACTACAATAGCACGTATCAAGCATTGTGCAAGGTATTGGGGATATAAAGTTAAAATAGGAAATAGTCTCTGTCCTGGGGAACTAACATTCTACTAGGACAGAGGAATGGTATGCACACTGTTAAATAAAAACAAAACCCACAAAATACAATGCAATTTCACAGGGAAACACTTGAAACTGGAAGAATCAGGAAAGGTCTTTTGTAAGGTCTAGTACTTTAGATGAGAGCCTCGAAGGAAACTACAGCTTCTATTAGACAGAGGGGACAAGCGCTAGCATTACAGACATGAGGAACTTTGAGCGTGTGACACATCAGTAGTGTTTATGTAAGCCCTGTCCCCAAACCCAATGTCATCAATCCTCCTTACTAGATCAGGAGAATAAAGGAACAGTGAAAATCAGGTTGGCGTGGTAGAAAGCACAGGTAGCCTTGGAGTAAGCATAAACACGAGTTCAGATTTCACTTTTGACTCTATGTGTGTAACTGTGAGTCAGTCATATATCTTGTCAGAGCTTCAACTTTCTTATTTCTCAAATGGAAAAAATAAGGCCTGTGGTACCTATCTCACATGATTGTTTAGCAGCTCAAATGAAATAATTCATAGTAATAATGACATAATGCTTCAAGGTTTGCAAAACTCCTTATAAACATTATCTACTTTATTCTAACAACAGTATCTGGGAGTAGGTACTATTATAATCCTCATTTTTACAGATGAGAAAACTGAGGAATAGAGAGGTTCAGTGATTTGCCCAAGGCCACACAGCTGGTAAATGCCTGAAGCTGGATTTGAACTCGGATCTTCCTGACTCTAGGTCCTGCTCTCAATTCACTGTGCCACATATCCAGGTGGTACTGTTTAAGACAGTAGTTTCAAACTCAAATAATGCAGAGGCCACTAAAGTATATATAAGAATACCTGTAGGTTACATATTGACTTGGAAAACCACACATGTTTATACATTCTTTTTTTAAATTAATACATCAACACGTTCAGATCAAATTAGAGCTACGTTTTAATCTGGTTCCATCCCTACTTGGGAATGTCGTGGGCCATATACAGCCTCATATTTTTGACATCGCTGGTGTAAGACAGGATATAATTTGCCAGTTGTTGCTATTGTTGCTATCCTTGAGCAGAATGAAGCATCTCATTACCTCCCTTTGAATGGGTTTTCATTGGATGAAACTAACTGAGTTCATAGAACAAAATTTTACTGGTTGTATGACTTCCTTTATGAATGTATATAGTGAAACACTAGGTGTATGATTAGAAATAAGAAAGCTTATAATTAGGAGCAATATTAGAAATCCAAAGGGCTTGAACTATGGCTTAGAGCAAGGTTATTATGGTTGAAGGTTGGCTGGTTCAGAAGAAGCAACAGGCTGTGAAAACTTCACGTGAAAACTTAAAGAAATCTTTGAGCACCAAATCTTTGAGTTCACCAAATTGTACCTTAGGAGATCAGAGCTGCTTCCACTTTTTGACTCTGTGAACGTCAAAATTGCCAGGATACTCTCAAGAAATGTGATTTTCATTCCAAAATCCAATCAACAATTGCAGTGCTGTCTCAGAATTGGCCCAAGGTAATGTTGTAAAGTGAAAACATTTGTCTCTAAGAGTCACACCATTTACGTTTTTATACTTCCCTCCCCCAAGTTACGAAGTGTCCTCTTGCAACTTCAATTTGCCAGGCTATGCCATTTGCTCAGAGTTCCATTGCCCATTCAATATCTAATTTTCAAAAGAACTTGTTAAACAGCTAGCTAGCTAATTTGAGAGATTCCAGATATAATATCATGGTCTTAATGCAATTTGGAAAGGAGTCTTTGTTTTTTCTTCTCCTCTGTCCACTTTTGGAACACAAGTATGGCGGTGAATGTTTGTGTCCTCTCCCCTATCCAAGAGGTTGGAGAGAACTAAATAACTCTGCTCCCAGTTGGCCTTACAGGGACTAACTAATGATCCTTGAGAGACAACAAAAAAGAAATTGTAGCCTTTTTAAAAACGTTTCTAATCCTGTAGGAAGTGTTGACCTAGGCAGATATCTGGGGAAAAGAGGACATCAATCAGACTGTAGAGTCACCATTTCCCAATTTAGTGTCAATGTCAAAGGTCAGGACAGAGAAGAAAGAGGGGAAGATGTTTTCCTGATATCTGAGTAAGCTTTTTTCAGAAGGGATGCATTTTTTTTAAAAAAGCATTTATTAAGCACTTACTCTCTGCAAAACATTGTGTGAGACCTGAAGTTTTTATGAATCACACCTGTCACAAGCAAAAGGCTTCAGCATAGAGGTACCTGTTCCTGGGTGTATGGGTTGCTCAGGGAAGACTAACACCTTTGCTGTTGGGGCTCACCGGGCCCTTTTCAGGGCTGTTCATCCACTTTTGGTGTCCACCTGACACCCAACTCTCACCTGTGGCTCCAAGAAGCTATAGCATGTGCAGAAACCATACCCTGGTAAACTGTCTGAGCAGATGGGCTAAACCAGGCTGAGGGTAACCAACAGGCCTCAAATCCATCAGTGAGTTGGAGTGTCTACCCCAAGCATGTGAAGGCTTCCCCTTGTGGAACAAGTGTACAAAAAACTTTGTTCCAACAGCCATGGAGGTGGCAGAAGCAGACATCGTGGAGTTCTTAGAGCTTGGTCAGACATTGAAGACCCCAAGGTCATCCACTGCATCCCAGGCCATTGCCAGTCATCCTAATGTTTGTCTTGCCACTGGACTTGGATGACTCCAGAAGAGAGAGTGAGGCTAATAACTTTGTACAATTCTGCCTCACTTAAATCCACACAGGGCCACATCACCCCATGATGTCATTGGTCCTCTTTGAAAATGAAGGACAAACAAGAACAACTGATTGTTGGCACTGCATTTGAGTAGCAAAAATCAGGAATTCATTTCAGGGAAACTCAGATACTATCCCCCTTGCATTACTGAGATGAGTCCCATGAAGAAACTATTTCTTTGGAAAAGAACTAGGGTTGCCATCCCCTGGGCATCATGAAAAACTAGAAGGAAGAGCTAATGTACCTTGGGTACCATAGGTTGAGAGCTGATGATGTTTGAAATATGTGTCAGGCATTAAAAGACTGGAGAAGGCAATATTGCCTGAAAGAAATGCCTAACACATGACTATAAATGAGGGATGCTGTCCAATTTCTTTGTATCAATATTTTTTCTTGAATAAAATATCAGAAGTAGCTGGTAGAAAAGAACATAGAGCACTGAGTCTGGAGTCAAAAAGACTTGAGTTCAACTCTAGCATCAGACACTTGCCAGATAAGTGACCCTGGGCAAGTCACTAACCTCTGTTTGCCTTAGTTTCCTCAACTATAAAATGCTGATAATAGCACCTATCTCCCAGGATTGTTATGAGGATCAAATGAAATAATAATTGTAAAGTGCTTAGCACAATGCCTGGCACATAGTAAGTATTATATAAATGTTAGCTATTATAATTATTGCCTAATTAACACTTTTTGCCTCAGTTTCCTCAACTGTAAAATCGAGATAAGAGCACCTACCTTCCAAGCTTTCTGTGAGGATCAAATAATATATTTGTAAAAAGTATTTAACACAGTGCCTGGCAGATGCATACTCTATATAAATGCTTATTCCCTTCCCTTCCATGAGTTACTTGACCTAAATATAAATTGTTGAATTTTGTAAACTGCATCAATGACAATACATGAAATGATGTGACATTTCTTGGTAATTCTAGGTGGCTCCTATGTGCTGGAGTTTTTTTGGCAGTATTTTACAGACCTTCCTCTGTTTTGAAATGATTTTTTTTCTTCAAATTCTGAAGGGTCTTTAACAATGTTAGTGTATCCCTCAGATAAACATTTATCAATTGTGTCAATATATTTTAAGTACCAGAACATTTTGTCCTCAAACCAGCTCAGGAAACAATGGCTTAACACGTTACCCTTCCCAGATAACACATTTGTATTTTTACAGGGGTTATCATGCCCAAGAGGACTGACTAATGAGAAATAGTGAACATTTCAGGCGTCATTGCAAGCTAGTGCAAGAGTTTGGGAGTTTTATTTGTTTTTGTAGAGTTTAGAACCTGAGAGTCGGGACCTCTAAGGTTTTCCAGACCACCTCTTAACTTCATAACCACCAGAGTCTTTTATGACCACTCACATCACACCACCAACTCTGTTTTGACAAGATTTCTCCCTATGAACCATGAACAGAAAGCCAGCCTATCATGAATATCCATTCTTTAAAATCACCCATCTCTAATTAACATTATGACAATCAACTATGCCTGATGCATCTGCCTAATAAAGTTGTCACTAAAATGTTTCTGGTTAACCTTTCACCTCAGAACCATATTAATTTCTCTCTTTGTTTAATAGTTGGTTTTACATTCTTGGGCCAATTTAAACTCTATTCATCTAGCTCACATGCATTCTGAAGCGTCAGGGAAGAGAGGTCATTGCCAGCCTCTACCATTTGTAACTGAGGTACCTGTGAGGTAACACAGGGATCTTAAGCAATACAGAGAACAGCACACTAGAGTTGACTATATCTAGCTTATATTGGATCTCAGAGCCAATTATTAAATTTTCAGGGTGAACATTTACACCTAAGAAATAAGCATTATAAATCAGGGCTTGATTTATTTTTTATTAACTGTCTAGATGTATTAAAGTCATGGAGAAAATATTAACAATACAGTTTAAAACTCAAAAATGTGTTGACCATACTTTTTTTTCTAGAAAGTTGGTTGCTAATTATATAGCAGAACATCTTTGATGGCATGATAATGTGGTAACATTAATTACCTAATCCAATCCATTCATTTTCCAAGTAAGAAAACCAAGACCCAGAAGTGTAAAATGACTTACCCAACATTTCACAACTAGGTAGTGACAGAGGAAGGACTCAGGCTTGGGTTTTCTAATTTAATCCTGGGCCCTTTCAACTCTCCCAGATATCTTTTGCTACCCATTAATCATAATATCTCTCTAAAGTAGTTAGATGACAGTAATATTTGAGTTGAATTAAAATCACTCTAAACACATAATTGGGAAAGATAGGTGAGCTGTGATTACAATGAGATGAAGGGAGTTTAGATATAGACATAGATGATGTAGATGTAGATATAAATGATTAAATATAGATGAGATACAGAGATAGATATGTAGATGTAAAAGATATAGATATAGATGAGACTATAGATAAATATGGTTATATCATGGCAAAATGAATGGAAAGCTAGCCTTTTAGTCACAAAGACTTGATTTGAAGACATGCTTCTATCATATACTGTCTGCATTTTCATTGTTGAGTTGTTTTTCGGTCATGTCCAAGTCTTCATGATACTATTTGGGATTTTCTTGGCAAAGATACTGGGCTGGTTTTCCACATCCTCTTCCAGCTAAAATTTTACAGATAAAGAAACTGAGGCAAACTGGGTTAAGTGACTTGCTTAGTAGGGTCATATAACTAGTAAATGTCTGAGGTCACATTTTGAACTCTGGAAGATGAGTCTTTCTGACTCCAGACCTAGCACTCTATCTACCTTCTAGCTGCATTAGCCTAGAATTAACTTCTAAATGTCAAAAGCGTCCCTCTGAGATCTTGTTACAGTGAAGTTATCAGTGTGCATTGAAAAAGGAATCTCTTTAGTAGTATTTCCTTGCATAGATGAGATCACACATCACCCCATCAAAAAAATCCCCAAACTTAAATTCAAGGGTGAAAGTAAGTAGGTAATACAAAATCCTAACAAACACCACAAGAAGTGTTATGTTCTTCTAAGCAAGAAACACTGGTAAATCTTAGGACTTTTAATGTCTTACCATTCATTCATTTAACCTAGAGTAATGCCTCGGACACAGTAGGAGTTCAAAAAAGTCTTGTTTGGTTAGCATAACTTAGCACTTGAGAGAATCCTTGCTTATTTTATTTTCCTTATTTTACGTGCTAAGTGAACCTCTTTTCTCCCCTTGATTCATATAATCTGCTTGCCACGTGACTGGATAATTAAAGTGCTCTTCAGACAAACCTCCAGAAGAGTCCGAATGTCAGCACCAGCTGAGACCTTTTGGCCCTGTGTGGGCAAGGTGAAAATGGACAGTTGAAAATGAACAGTTCCTAGCAATTATAGAATGATAGATTCACAAAGTTAGAAGGACCTTCAGAGGTTATCAAAGTCAACTTGTCCCTGAATAGGAATTACTGCTACAGACCTCTGATCTGTGGTCATTTAGCTTCCATTTGAAGACCTTCAGTGATGGTAAACACACTGTCTCCACCCTCAGTCATTATCTTGTGCTAAACCCACATGCCTTCAACTCACTATAAAGCACAGTGGACATGAATTAACACAAACTTGTTATGTATTTTAAAATAATTGTGAATTGGCATTCCATATAAGAGGAGCTTTCTCCTCTTTGATGAAGTATAACAAATCTATGGGTGTTAGCTTTCGTCATGTTTGCATAAACCTATTTCTTCGTTGATTTCTATTGATTAAGTTGACTGAGGTATCTTAGTTGATTCCCTGTGATCATTTCTCTTATGGTTCTATCTCAGGTGTTTTAGAATTAGTAAACATGTATGACTTGGACTTTATACCTCCTGGATTAAAAGTAGTACTATACGTGCTAGCTGGGCAGAAAAGTGTCTTCATTTCAGAGCCTAAATATGCTCTACAAAGCAGAAAAAACTATTTTCTAGAGTATTTTCTATTTTCCCTCTGAATCACAAAAGACTTTAATATATAATAACCAAATAGTGGCATAACTAGAGGGAGATTCATAAGGCAGGTGTCCCAAGCAATGACTGGACCTGGAGTGGAAAGGTCCAATTATTATATTTAAATTCCCCTTTTTCTATAGGAAGCCTTTCCCAATCCCTCTTAGTTCTAGTGCCTTCCATTAGATGGTTATTTTTTGTTTGTCCTGTATATACCTCATTTGTATGTAGTTGGTTCGATGTTGTCTCTCAAATTAGATTGTGAAGCCTTCAGGGGCAGGGACTGTGTTTTGCCTTTCTTTGTATTACCGGAGGTGCCTGGCACTTAGTAGGTACTCAATATGTGTTTGTTAACTGACGGTCCAATCTATTTGGGTACAGCTCTAACTGTAAAAAAAAATTCATTTTACACAGCCAGAATATGCTTCTCTACAGCTTCTGCATTGTTCCTAGTTCTCTCCTCTATCTGTCTTTCGTGGGACTTCCTTCAAATATTTGAAGTTCATTGCCGCATACCTTTAAGCAATTGTCTTCGATGTTGCTGAAACTCTATTTCTTTTCCAGCTCTCTTGAAAGTTCTATGGCTCCCTGACCTTACCTTGGCATATTGGTTGATGTTCCTAGCCTGAGACTTTCAGAGTGCTACAAATGGATTTCCCTTCTCTGCTTCTGCTAAGGAACTTTACATCTGCACAAACACACACACAACTTGACCCTGCTCCATCCTTAGGACAGCCCTCTCATGCTCCCTTATCCACTGTCCTTTTTCGTTGGTGTTCAGTCCTTTCCGTTGTGCTTGGCTCTCTATGACCTCATTTGGGGTTCTCTTGACAAAGATACCAGTGTTCCCATTTCCTTCTCCAGATCATTTTACTGATAAGGAAAATGAGGCAGACAGGGTTAAGTGATTTGCCCAGGATCCCAAAGCTAGTAAGTGTCTGAGGTCAGATTTGAACTCACAAAGATGAGTCTTCCTGACTCCAGGCCTGAGATTCTATCTATTACACCACCTAGCTCTCTCCATCGTCCTTATTGATAGGCAATTTGCTGTACAGCCTAATTAAGTTCCAGATACTTCAGCAATTGACCAATCTACAGCAGCAACAGGGCTTAGCTATGGCATCAAACTTCTTATCCTGAAAACCAAGACTTTCCATAATCTGGCTCCAAATTTCCTAGCTTTCTCTCAAATAAAAATTTATTTCCCTGAGTTGAAACCCTGTCTTGCTAAGGTCATTCCAAATGCTACCTCTTTTATAAAACTATACCCAGTGCCTCCATAGAGGTAGTGTGGTGTCCTGGAATGTATATTGGATAGAGTCAGGAAACCTGGGAGCAAATTCCACCCCAGAAATGTATGAGTTGTGTGACCCTGAGTAAGTCATTTTATTTCTCAAAGTCTCAATTTCTTCATTTCTAAAAAAAAAATAAAAACACCTACATCACAGGAACATTTATAAATATTAAAGGGCTATTATATAAGTGTGAATTATTATTCTCTCCTCCCTCCCTTAAGCTCTCAAAGCACTATTTTTGTGTATTTATCACATACTCTTATCAAATTCTAATTTTGTGTAATAGTTATAAATAATGAAATACCACCACAGGGTGTCCTAACTAGTTTCCTAATCCTTTAGTAATAAGTACCTAACTATATACTGTCAATCCCATGTTTATCCCCATTTTATGTTTATACCATGTAATTTACAAATTTGTATGTTTATGCCATCTAATGCCAACATATGCTCCTGAGTATCAGTCTAATTCCTAGGACCTCTCTCTTGATGGCAACTTTTTTTTTTACATTTAACTAATTTTATTTTATTTTTATTTTATTTTTTATTAGCTAAATTATTTATTTTTAGCTTTCAACATTCACCTCCATAGATTTTAAATTTTCTCCACCCCCCCTTCCTCCCCAAGATGGCCTGCAATCTGATATAGGCTCTACATATACATTCCTATTAAACTTGATGGCAACTTTTAAGATTCATCCCTTTGATCTGATCCTTCCCCTCCTCAAATGAGAGCCAGAAACTAAAACAGCTCTGAGGTGCCACTGAGACATGCTTATCAGAATGGCTAACATGACAGAAAAGGAAAATAACAAATGCTGGAAGGGATATGGAAAAATAGATACTAATACATTGTTGGTAGATTTGTGAACTGGTCCAGCCATTCTGCAGAACAATTTGGAACTATGCCTAAAGGACTGTAAAACTGCATACTCTATGACCAAGCAATATTGCTACAAGGTCTGTATCCCAAAGAGACTGAAGAAAAAGGAAAAGGATCCATACATACAAAAATTATTTATAGCAGCTCGTTCTGTGCTGGCAAAGCACTGGAAATTGAGGGGATGCCTATCAATTGGGGAATGGCTGAACAAGTTGTGGTATATGATTGTGATGGAATATTACTCTACTATAAGAAATGAGAAAGCAGATGGCTTCAGAAAAACGTAGGGAGACTTTTAAGAGCTGTCGCGAAGTGAGGTTAGTAGAACTGGGAGAACGTTGTACACAGTAACAGTAATACTGTAATGATAATCAACTCTGAAAGACTTAGCTACTCAGATCAATGCAACAATCCATGACAACTCAAAAGGACTTGTGATGAAAAGTTCTATCTACCCCCAGGAATAGAACTCTGGATGCAGATTGAAGCATGTGTTTTCACTCAATTTTTCTTGACTTTTTTTGTTTGCAATGTGACTAATACGAAAATGTTTTACATGACCTCATATGTACGACGGTTATTGAATTTCTTGCCTTTAAGATTTACAAAGCACTTTAGGTATGTTACCTCATTCAGTCCTCACAACAGCCAGGTGAGGTAGGTCAGTATTATCTGCATTTTGCAGATGAAGAAACTGAGGTTGAGGGAGGTAAAGTAACTTGGCCAGGGTCTATCCAATCCTATTCTTAGCTTGCAATGCCCCCTCCACCTGCTTTGGAAACTCCTTCCCTCCTCTCATTTCTGCTGTATTTGAATTGAGACCATTTACAAAGGCATATCTGTATATAGCACTTAGATCATAATGTTAGAAGTTAGTAAAAAAAAAACACATCAATGCACCCAATACTCACATCTCCTCCTAGCCCATGCTACCCTCCTCAAAGTCCAATTCCTTTTTCGAGCAGAGAAGGCCCACATTCAGAAGCTTAGGTCCTTCTCCCAACCACAACCACAGGGAATTAGGATGTGCCCTATGAGAGCAAATCTTATTTAGTACCTTTCTTTTTCTCCCCAGGGCTTACTTCAGCACCTGGAACATAGTAGGTATTTTTTAAATGCTTGTTGACTGACTAATTAAGTTGCCCACAATGGGATTTTTCTCATTTATGGAAAAATGCCCTGATGGGTCAGAATCCAGTCTGACTTAGAACCCAGTGCTCTTCTTCCAGTCTCTCTTATGAGGTGACATGAGCCCAGGCTCCACAGGTACACTAGGTCAATTACTAATACAATACACTCATCTCCTCTCCTTGCTGTCTCTTTTCTTTGCATTCATGCACTTGTGGTTCTATCTCCCTTTCAACACAGCAAATGTTAAGGGAGATAATTTCCCCAATAGGGCATGTGACCTAGATCTTTTCCAAATGGCTTGAAGGCAAGAAATCATAGGCTTCCCTTAGATGCTATTTCCAAAAGTTTCTCTTCTCATTTTTAGTCTAGGCCCTCTTTTAAAATGCCCAAATCTGTAGCCTTTTACATTTTTGTAGGGCTCAGCAGCTCTGCAGGCAGGACCCGAGGGCCCACTCCCTGCCCATGTGGGTTATATGTGTACTTGACTTATTTCCCTTATTAAACTCTAAGGTTCTTATGGGCATAGACTGTGTTTTATTCTTTTTTGTATTCCTCTCACAGTGCCTAGCACTGTGAATCGCACACAGTGCAATAGGTTCTCAATAAACAATTGTTGAGGGCTGTGGGAGAAGTCCATTTGCACATCATAAATATGGTGCCACTTACCTGAAAGGTGTCACATCCTCCAACCCTCCCAATGGTAATTTCTGCACAGAGAGATTGTGCAGGAATATAATTACATCTATAGTCTAATGGTGTTATTTCTTAACAGCATGGAGAAAATTCTCAGGGAATAAAAAAAGTACAGAATGTATCAGTGGTCTCCACTGTGCACTTCAGGGGTTTTGGTACCTTATTTGTGATTTATTCTTGGGAAATTTTGCATTTTAGAATCTTTTTAATAAAAAGGTTTGGGGAATGACTACAGATTATAGCGTAAGAAAGGACGGGAAGCAGAAATCACTTAAAAAGATACTTTGCTAACTTTCCCCCACTAATAAAGTCCTAAAGAGTAAAAGACAGTGATGCATACTGATTTATTTTTGTAGAGATCTAGAAGACTACAAAATGAAAAAAAGGAGCAACATTTCTTAGGTTTCTCTGCATGGGGAATTGCTTCCAGTGTTCATTTTAATGACAGTCCTAGAATCAGAGCCCTGGGAGCTGCCTGCTGAAATAAACACTGACTTCTCTTACATCAGTGTTATGGCAAAGGCATGGAACTGTGCTGCCCTTCCCTCTGGCACTTCCATAGCCCATATTATTCAACATCTCCAGTTGATGTCTCAGGGCAGACATCAGGGATTCTGGTCCAGGACCAACTGCTAAGCTTAATCACCAGTTTAATAAATAAGCCTAAGGTGGTTGGCAGATAATAATAATGTTAATAATTAAGGCTCAAATCATGCTTTATAAACATTAACTAATGAGTTCCTACAAGGCTCTGGAGACTGAGGTAAGTAAACATTGCAACCCCTTTTTATTACTCATTCATTCATTCATTCATTCCACAAACATTTGCCGATCACCTCCTGCTAGTACTAATGAATAAGTCTTTTTAAGGAGGGCTTTATTGCTTACCAAATGCTTTCCTGACAATACCCTGGTAACATAGGTAAGTAGTGCAAGTGTTATTTGTTACCTCTTTATGGAGAAGGGAACTGAGGTCTCAAATTGCCCTCCTGGAAAAGGGGAAGACCCAGGAATTGAACACAAGTGTCCTGATTCCAAAATCAATGATTTTTTTTTCCTATCACTTCATCAAGCCGTATCCCTACCACTGTATAGGTAAGCTGTTGTCTTAGGATTAATAGGGAACATGAAGAAATATGGGGTGTCCCAAACATCTTGGTGCACTTGAGCTTAAAAAATACACTAAGAATTTTTGGAATACTCTTTATAAGAATGCTCTTGCCTTCACTGTGTTTGGAGTCAGTGATTCCGTCAACAAACATTTATTATGCACTTACTCTGTGTCGGGTACTGTGCTAGTCCTGAGAACATAAATATAAACAAGAAGAAAAATAACAGTCACCTTGCAGTGCTTTGTCTGACCTCCTCCTTAGGAGGAGGAGAAGGAGGAGGAGGAGAACAAGAACAGAAACAAGAAGAGCAAAAAGGAGGAGGAGGAGGAGGAGGAAGGGGAGGGAGGAAGAGGAGAAAGAAGGGAAAAGAATAAGGAGGAGGAAGAGGTTTGTGGAAGAAACTTAAACCAATGGAGAGGAGGGAATGAAGCAAGAAGAGTAGAAGGGGGAGGGATTTGTCCCAGACAGGGAAAGAAAAATGTGCTACTCTGAAAGGTGTGCATTTGCAGTAAGAAACAAGGACTATATAATTAATTTTGGTTGAAGGAAATTAGACCCTGTTATTTAGTTTCCATATAAGTTTGAATCCTTTCTTCAAATGGCTTTTATCGATTTCATTATTATTGTGTTGTGGCTAGTGAAGGATGTGTATGTTTCTGCTTTTGTGCCTTTGTTTACGATTCAAGTCCTTTGCTTGTTTCTTGCTTATCTTTTTGTCAGATTTATCTAGCTCTGAAAGGGCTACATTGAAGTTCTCAACTATTAAAGTTTTAATATCTCTTTCTTCTTGCAATATAATTAGCTTTTCCTTTAAGTACTTAGATGCCAAGCCATTTGGCACCTAAATTGTTGTTATTTCATTATATATAGTGTCTTTAAATATAATGTAGTTTCACTACATATCTCTTTTAACCAAGTGTCCTTTTTTTGCTTTATCTGACATTATAATTGCTTTCCCTAATTTTTTAAGTTCATTTGAGGTATAGAAAATTCTTTCCCAACCTCTGCTTTGGGTGAATCTTTATACTTCGTTCAAAAAGATCTGAGATGATTTTTAAAAGATTTTTTTGACATAAGATGTCCGTATTTCTTATTTAGTCGTAATTTTTAGGCAATCTGATCATTCTGAAATCGTCTCACCTTGACATGTTTTAATAGCACTTACCTTACCTCTGCTCCTAATTTCCCATTCCTTTGACTTTAATATTTCTTATTATCTCATTTAATCATTGAATTCTCTTTAGTTCATTCTATTTTCAGGAGTCAACTATTTGTGTAAGCTTTTCTACCTTTTTGTTCTAAGCTATTCCTCGAGAATTCTAATTTCACTTTTAATTTCATTTTTAATCCCTTGCTTTTTCCCAGGAACTTCTTTTATTTTGAGGAAAGGCCGCAGATCAACCATCCCTGATTCTCCAGCCTTTAGTACCATTCCTCAGCTGTGTCTTTCTCTAGTCCTCTGGGCCTATTCTTCCAATAGTGAGTTTTCCCTAGAACCTCCATTTAGGAGAAGGGTTCCAAACCAGCCATTCCTCATTCTCTGGATTGCTGGCCATCATGACCTAACCTAGGTATCTCCTCCTCTCCCCAGCTCATCCCCAAGCTTCTCAATTCTCTTTTTATGTATTATTTTCACCTATCAGAACTTAAGCTCGTTGAAGGTAGGGAATACCTTTTTTAATGTTTTTGTATTTCCTGAATATAGCAAGCACTCTGGCATATAGTAGGTACTTAATAAATGTTGACACAATTTCACTCTACAGTCTTTCACATCATCTTAACTGGAAGTCTTCTCCTTTAATTTCGATTCTCAAACACTTGCCATCTGGTTTCTGACTTCAACTAAAACTAGCCTCTACAATGTCGCCTATTATTTCTTAGTGGCACAATCTAGTGCCTTTTTCTCATTCTTCATCCTTCTTGACATCCCTGCATCATTTGATACTGTTAACCACCCTCTCTTCTTGGATACTCCCTCCTCCCTAGAGTTTTGTGACACTGTTCTCTTGATTTTCTTTTTACCTATCTGGTTGCTCCTTTTCAGCCTCCTTTGCTAGATTATCAACTATATCCTACCATATAACTGTGGACATACTGCTAAGAATTTGTCCTGAGCTCTCTCTCTACCCAGAACATCATTAGGAACATATTTATGACCTAGGAGGGCACTTTCAATATAACGATGGGGACTGATGCCAAATTTCGGGGGTTGAGGAATGTATACGTGGTGAGGAACTATAAGCAGTGAGTTTCTTTTTAAATTTTTTTAATTTGAATTTTTAATTTATGAAATAAAACAAGCATTTCCATGGCATAGTATAATAAAAAAGATGATAGCACATGAAATTGCAAATCTATTATGTACAACTTGCTATTCCTTTAAATATATAATAAAATTATCATGTAAATTTCTTTTTCCCTTTTTTATCCCCCCCCCCAGAGATGGCTATCATTAGACAGAAATATATACACATATATATGTAAAATCATTCTCTACATATTTCTATTTATCAGTTCTTTCTCTGGATGCAGATAGCATCCTCCTTTATATATCCTTCGTAGTTAATTTGGGTATTTATAATAGTCAAAATGACTTATTTGTTCAAAGTTCTTACAACAACATGGCAGTGAGTTTCAATAACTCTCTAAATCTCTCAAAAAGTGAAAGAATAGATAGGAAAAAGTTGAGAGAATACGAGAATCAAGGGAAAGTTGGAGGTGGAGGTTGTCTTTTGTCCATAATGGGGGAAATCTAAAAGCTTCAGAGAAGGAGCCAGTAAAGCAGGCAAGATTAAAAAGACTTAAATGATGAAGCAAGGTCCTAAAGAATAAAGTAGAAGACAGGTTCAAGGGCCCAATGAACTTTGGTTAATTCATATATAATGGCTCCTATAGCACATCTGAAGCACTGAGGGGGCAATTTGAATGTGAAGGGGAAGAGGAGGAGGAGAGCAGCACCTGGATCAGACAGTCTGAAGATCAGAAAACCTCAAGTCACTTTGGGTCCCTGAAAGAAGCAATGACTGAAGTTCTGTGGGAATAGACCTATCAAAACCTTACAGTTCTCAGCCTCACCAGCCAAAATATCTTGATCCCACCATGAACATTACCACACCTCTATAGCATGCCACCAGCCCCCAACACACACACATATGTACATATATGTGTGTGTATGTGTATGTATATATATGTTTATATGTGCATATGTATAGTGTGCATATATGTTTATATATATACATATATATGTATACATATATACATACATATATAATGTCAAGTCTCTATGCTACATCACATCTCACAGTGCAAATTGCCAGATGTGTATCCTGATGTGTGCCCTGATAAAGGATAATTATTGTTAGAGATGACATCATTATTAGCATAATTGGTTCCAAAAAGTAGCACGTTTCATCATTTTAAAGGATTACTACTGAGAACAATTAGTTCACACAAACGCAAGCAGATCTGCCTCTCCCTGAATAAATAGCACTGGACAAAAGGATATGCTCAAGGATAACGTCTCCCACCAGGACTCAAGTCTACTGGCTCTCCTTGCCCTCTCTCTTAGCCTCTGAACTGATTCCAATCTGCCACATCTTCTTGATTTTATTATCTACCTTCACCTTGCTTTTCTCCGCTATTTCTGATCTTGCTCATGGGTGTAGTCTTTCAGCAATTTGTGGGCTGTAACCTGGGGAGTTCTTAAAAGTTTAGGAGTAATATTGACTACTGTACTTCATTCTGATAGTCTCAAGTTTTAAAGGTGAAATAGTAAACATTTTATGAGGTTAGGTGCACACACCCTCCTGTTTTTTCTGAGTGTTGGCCTCAATCCTGCGCTCTTTTGTGGCCAAAAGAGGTAACAAGATACGTTGGAAAATGCCCAGTGGACCTCTTGAACAGGATTTTGTGAAGATATCTTAAACTCAACATGTCTGAAACTGAATTTACTATCTTTCTACCCACCAAAAACTCCCTTCATAATATTCCATTGCTGTCAAAGGTACCCCATCTTCCCAGTCTCCCAGGCTCACAGCCTATATCATCCTCTCTTTTTCTCACCCCACTCCCAACATCCAATCTGATCCTACTGATTCAGCCTTTGTAATACCTCTTGTGTACGCCCCCTGACACCGCCACCATACAGGTCCAGGCTTCTCATGACCGCATATCTGCGTTATTGCCATAGTTTCTCATTAGTCTCCCTCCCTCAAGTCCCTCCCCATTCTACCAGCTAACTGATCTTTCTAAAGCTCAAGTCTCACCATCCTGCCCCCACCACCACTCTCCTTCAGTAAACTCCAGTGGCTCCTGTTACCTGCAGGGTCAAATATAAAATCATCTGTTTGTCTTTTAAAACCCTTCCTGCTCTTCCAGTCTTCTTGAATCCTTTTCCTTTCTACATGCTCTGCAGTTCAGTGACACTGGCCTTCTTACTGTTCCTCATGCAAATATGAACTCTGGCCATTTTCACTGGCTATATCCTCCATGCCTGAAATTCTCTCCATGCCTCCTCTCTGTCTCCTGGCTTCCCATGTTTCCTTCAAGTCCCAGCTATAATTAGTTAATTAATTTATTTTTAGTTTTCAACATTCACTTCCATAAGTTTTAAATTTTCTCCCCCGCCCTCTTCCCTCCTTCCCCAGACGGCCTGCAATCTGACATAGGCTCTACATATACATTGATATGTCCCAGCTAAAACTTCACCTTGTTCATGAAAACTTTTCTCAATCCACCTCAATATTAGTGTTTTCCCTCTGTGATCTCTTATTAATCATATATGATATATTCATATGTGTGTGTATATATACACACATATACATACATATGCACATACATATATATATTCATACACATACACATACACATACACATTCACATACACACGCACATATGGGAGTGGATAGAGTGCTGGTCCTAGAATCAAGACGACTTCTCTTCTTCAGTTCAAATCTATCTTCAGACGCTTACTAGCTGTACAACCCTGGACAATTCACTTACCCCTTTTTGCCTCAGTTTCTTCAGCTATAAAATGAGCTGAAAAAGGAAGGTAATGGCAAACCATTCCAACGTTTTTTCCAAGAAAATCCCGAATGGGATCTCACAAAGAGTCAGACACAACTGAAAAACAACTGAATGATAAAAATATACACACATATGCATATGTATATATATGTGTGTGTATATATATATACATATATATATATATATATATATATAATGTATGTATATCATCCCTCCCATCCTCACCTCCATTATACCCCTATTTTAATGATGGATGGAGGACCATAATCAGGATATCACAGACCTTCCCATCCGTGCTCCCGTGTTGCCCAATGGGCATAGCTAATGGGTGGGTATGTGTCTGTGTGTAATCTAGCTAGCTAGCTAGCTAGCTAGCTAGGTGCATGCAGAATTATTTACATATTAGGGCAGCTAGGAGCACAGTGGATACAACACTGGGCTTGGAATCAGAAAGACTCATCTTCATGAGCTCAAATCCAGCCTCAGACACTAGCTGTGTGACTCTGGGCAAGTCACTTAACCCCGTTCACCTCCGTTTCCTCATCTGTAAAAATTAGCTTTTGCCAAGAAAAACCCTAAATTTGGTCATGAAGAGTTGGACATGACTGAAACAATTTAACAACAGTAACAACTTGCATATTATCTCCCTCATCAGACTGTGAGATCCTTGAGAGCAAGGATTGTTTTTTTGCCTTTTTATGTATCTCTAGCACTTAGCATAGTTCCTGGAACATAACAGATTCTTAATAAATGTTTGTTGACTTGATTTGACTTGGAAAGAACCAGAGTTCAACTTTAGTATGAATCTTAACCCTACTCCATACTCTCTGTATGACCCTAGACGAGTCACATGACTCCTCTAGGCTTCAGGGGATCGGGAACCAGACTTTTCCTAAAAACTGCGGCCTGGACTAAAACCTGTAAAAAGCATAAGGTCCAGGCAGAGCCTAAAATCCTAGACAGGCACGATGATGTAGGATGTAGAGACTTGGATTTCAAGTGAGGAAAACTTGGGTTTGACTCTTATTTTCAGATATTTATTAACTGTGTCACCCTTCCACATGACAAATGACTTAACCTCCTTAAACCTCATCTGTCAATTGGCATTAATAATAGCACCTACTGCTTCATAAGAGTTGCCATGAGGACTGCCATAGCTTATGTAAAGTACTTTGTGAACTTTAAAGTGCCATATAAATGTGAGCTATTATTATTCCTATGCTATCCTCTCATTTCCATGGGCTTCCCCCACCCCATCCAGGTGGTAGAATTAAACTTTAAAATTTTTTAAAATTCAGGGGGAAAAAAGCACTAGGAGACTTTTTCCAATGAGTTTACTTATGCAATACCTCACAACTTGTCATCGATGCAGGATATTGTAATTAAGTGCTAAATTAAACTGTGTCATTGCTTTATTTCTGAAAGCTTGATAAAGCCACATTTATATTATCGCTAAATATACCAGGGAGCTACAGAGGATGACAATTTGGCCCGATCTCTTAACTGGTAGATAGGCTGTGCAGCCAGATGCTAGAATATGGATCCCAGGGAACAAATGCATAAACATTAGACATTTCAAAGTCTGCGAATTCAAAAGTTTTTCAAATATGCAGAACAGCCTTACATTTTTTTTAAACAGGAGACTCTCCCCAAGAACCTTTTAGCAGTAAACTTGACACTGACCTCTGCCCAATAGAAATGGAGTCAGTCAGTCAATAAACATTTATTAAATGCCTACTATGTGTCAGGTACCATGCTAAGTGCTGGAGGATGTAAAGAAAGGGGAAAAATATCTGATCTCAAGAATTTCACAGTCTAATGGGAGACACAACATGTAAATAGCTATGTACAAAAGGATATATACAGGGTAAATTGGCCATCATCTCAGGTAAAAGACATTTAGATTAAGGAAGACTGAGAAAGGCTTCTTGTGGAAGGTAGGTCTTTAATGTGACCAGAGGAAGGGGAAAAAGCCATGAATAATACATGACTATCACTGGCATTGATTATATGTTAGTCTTACCATGTCTTGTGCCTATTCTAAAAATGCCAGTTACTCTCTCTTGCCTCTAGTAGAAAATATAAATTCCTTTGTTTGGTTTTTAAAGCCCTTCATATCCTGACCATAATCTACTTTTATAACTACGTTATACATTACTCTTTTGCCCACACTGTAAGGTCTAGCTAAAGGGCAGCTAGGTGGTGCAGTAGATAAAGTGCCTGGCCTGAAGTTAGGAAGACTCACCTTCCTGAGTTCAAATCCAGCCTCAGACACATGCCAGTCATGTGACCCTGAGGAAGTCACTTGATCCTATTTGCCTCACTTTCCTCATCTGTAAAATGAACTGGAGAAGAAAATGGCAAACCACTCTAGTATCTCTGTCAAGAAAATCCCAAATGAGGTCAGGAAGAATTAGACGCAACTGAAATGACAGAATAAAAATAAAGCCTAGCCAAATTGGTCTTCTATGCTATTCCACTTAACATTATACATTTTATCTCTATACTTTTGTAGCAGCCATCCTCCAGGACTGAGATGCTTTCTCTCCTCACTTCTGCTTCTTAAATAATCTAGTTACAACCTAGTTTCCTTTAGGATTGTAAGATACTATCTTGTGGAGTTTTTTTCTGAATATATTAATACAGTGTAAACTCCCTGAGGTCAAGAAGGATTTCATTTTTTCTTTGTATTCTCAATGCCTAGCATAAATAGACCCTTAATAAATGCTGCTTGATTGTTAGACAACTTGAAATTCCCAGAAAACAATTCAGGAACTAGCCATTTGTGTTCAGAGTAAGTAGATTCTCTATGTACCCTGCCCTTTTGTGATGAATGAAATAATTACTTGGGTTGTAATTGTGAAAAGAAAAAGAAAAAACAAAACTGTTAGACTTTCTCCAAAAAGGCCAACATATTATGGGTAATTAACCTTCAACAAGCTGAGAGATTTCACGTTAACAAATGGCCATAGTTTTACAAGGCATAGCTGAAGTGGCTAGCATACACAAAGCAAACGCATTATGGTCAGGATCCTTGGAGGTCTTTGAGAATACTCCCTAGATACTCCACGTTGAATCAGCAGAACTTCGTATTAGCTGGTAAGAAACCATTAGCTAAAAAACCATATGGTATAGAGGATAAGGCACTGTATCTGGAGTCAGGAAGGCCTGGGTTCAAGTCCCGTTTCTTACTTGCTCTGTGATCCTGGGTAAAGTCAATTTAGCCCTCTGGAACTTAATTTCCTTATCTGCAGAATGAAGGGGTTGGATCTCATGGCCTCTAAATTCCCTTAGAGCTCTAAATATATGATATTATACTCCTGTAACATGATAATTATGAGTTCTAGCTTGGCCTTCTGGGACCATTCCAGGCTCTAGGCCACTAAGTCTTGTAAGGGCTAGTTAAAAATAGCTATACCAATTGGGCACAATACTAGCAGGAATAGGAAGATGTGTGATGTTTAAATTATTTTCCTTCCTCCACCATCAGAATAAGGATATAGTTGAGGTGGAGGCAGGAAGGCTGATATAATCCCCCATGCTGAAAAGGCCAGGAGGGGTTGCTGCTTCCAAAAAACCCATAATGCCATGTAAGAGAAGTGCACTGCTACCCAATTTGGACCATTCACAGATGTTCTAGAGCTGGTCCAGTGTGCTAACCACATGACTAGAACATGAGCTATTGATTGGCTGCATCCCCAAAGTTGGGTTGAATTCAAAAAGCACTAGTCATCTGATTGATTGATCCGGGGCCTCACTCTTGGTCTGACTCTTTTCTCCTTCTGTGTTCTTGTAAGAGAGACAATGCCATAATTAAAGAAGCCATGAGCCCACCCCATCTTTAGCTAACATATGCCACATGCATAAGGCTTCTTTCCTCCAGTGCTTTGCATGTGTTTTGTCTTTCTTTTAACTAAAGGAAAGTTGATATAGCTATAAATTCTTGAATTTTGAAAGGTCAGGAGAATGAACCATCAGATGTCTGAGAGCAAAATCTATGCCAGGGTTTTCTAGAAGGGAAATAGTGGGGAATAAAATCCCAGGTGAATTACCGAGTCCAGTCCAACAATGGCAAGCATTTGACCCCATCCATCCATCCATCAGCTATGTCTTATTTGACAATGAACTTGGGGGAGGGAATGCAAAGTAGACACTGGGTTGTCTGAACCTGATTTCCCCAGGGACTGAGGTGTTAGGAGAAAATGAGCCCTCCCTGATGTAGGCATGGGGAAATATTTACATGTTGATTCTCCCATTAGAATGTAAGCTCCTTGTGGGCAGAGACTGTGTTTGCCTTTCTTTATAGCCTCTGGGCTTGGGACAGCCCCTTATATATATAGTAGGTACTAAATAAATGTTTCTTAACTGACTGTCAATTGACTAATTTCTATTTCTGCTCTATCTTCAAGGTAAATATTCCTTTGTAAAAGCAAGTTGGTGTTAATTGGTTAAATGGAACAGGGATGCTAATCAAAGGGAATTATCAAGTGGAGGAACAAATTAAAATGGGGGCCTGAGCTGATAGCATTAAAGAGCAATATTCTTTAGCTCTAAGTGGTTACCATTAAATCCTTACTGTGAAATATAGTGGGCCTCAGTTTAAAAGAGTGAGTTCTAAATATCACTACAGGACCATGGAACTCATGATCAGCAGAGCACAAGCAAATATGAGTACAGGATCCAAATATTATTTGTTAGATCCACCAAATTCACATTAACTTCAATTACATTCAACAAGTTTTGCTATAAGCCTACTTTGTACGAAGGTTTGTGCCAGGCACTGGATATATAAAAATAGAAACAGCTTTTGCCCTTGTGAAAATTACATTCTTTTAGGAGGAAACAACATGCGCACAGGTAATTAATTGGAAGGATCAAGAAAAGACCTTGTATAGGGGAAGTGTCACTTAAACTGTGCCTTGAACGGAACTAGGGATTTCAAGATGGAGAAGTGAGGAGGGAAAGCATTCTAGGTAGAGGGACCACTGATGCATAGATATAGAGGTAGGAAACACAAAGCCATCTACAGGAACAGCAATTTCATTGGAGTATAGGTAGACTAATGAAAGACTAGAAACATGGGTTGAATTCAGACCATGAAGGACTTTAAATTCTAGAGTTCTTTGTGTCTTATCATGGGGCATTAAGAAGCAACTGAAATACACTGACTAATCACCTATGAATTCAGGTATGTATTTTTTAACTTCACCCATATACATTTTGCAAGAAGACGTGAGTGTGTGTAAGGCAATTTTAATACTAATTCTAAGTTAAAGAAATATTTATATACTTCTCTGAACTTAATGAAATCATGTTCATTTCTTTACTAAGAATTAGTTTCAGTGATCTTCCATTAGCAATCTATTAATAAAGATGATTTTCTTGAGATATATTAAAAGTGGATTCAGGCAAAAAATAAAGAGAATTTACCCAGCACTGGTGCTCCAATTAATCAACTTCTGTTTCTGTAAATAGCCCTAAGTGAAAGAATCAAACTATTATGTTTCGTAGATGAATGATCAGCGAATGCTCAGAAACTCATCTGTCATGGTCTAGTTTTGCGGTCTGACAAGAATAATGAAGCCGGTATTTTCTGAATTCATAAGAAGTCTGGGTTGTGGTTCCCATAAAATCCACATTTAATTAGAGTAGAACCAGCAGAGAGATTGAATGACTCTCTGGTTTGGCGGTTGGGCAAAGGGCTTTATCATCCATCCTTTGTAGATATGAAGGGTCAGGCTTAAATGATAGAAGATTTGGGAGCTGTACCTGACTAATAAACGCAACGTGCTGTGGAGCCCTGGACTTTGGATCAGAAGAAGTGTGTTCTGATCCTGACTCTCTTAAGAGTTAACTTTTTGTTCTCAGGCAAACTAATTCACCCCTGGAGGGCTTAGTTTCCTCATCTATAGAGGTGGATAACTTTCCAGGAATTAAAAATATTTTATCTGCATAGCATCTGATGTATCCTTCACATGTGGACCCCCCCACCCCAGGTTCTGGGTATTTGGTGGACATCAATCAATATTGACTAAAAGCTGTAGTTCACAGATCCCAACAATATGTTTACTTTTATTACACCCACCAAAAAGGACCAGTTATTTCCAAACAAAAAGCATTTAATCAAAGAGCACAGTATGTGAAAAGAAAAGATATATATAAATATAATATAAGATATTCTTTCACAGGTTATCATAGCATCACTGGGCAGAGTCCACCCACACAGGAAATACATGTGAAGGGGCAAATGCATGTTGTGGCTGCTCATATTCATGGAAGCACACATATGTAAGGACATGACCAGGCAGGAAAACTTACACCTCTGATGTGTTTTGCCACATATTCTGGGAATCATGTTTCCACTTTCCATTGGGGCATTAGGTTGTCTCTGCTGAGTGTATTACATAAACTTTGCTGGGCATTCCTGGCTGTCTCAAGTTGTAGAGTTTGCTTAGCTGCTCTCTGCTACCATCTGCTGGTCTTAGACCTCTTTGGGTCATCTTTTGCTGTCTACTACCATCTTCCAAAGTACAAAATCTTGTAAATTTCTGCATTGCATAAAGGATTGAAAATATTTTAGCCTGCATAGACCCAGGGCATGACACAGGCAAACAGCCAGTAAAAGCAAGCAGATTTTCTCGGGCAAGGACTGTCTATTCTTTCCACTTAATCTTTTCCTGGTGCGGATTTAAGTCCCTGACCCCATCCAACTATCTGGCATGGGGTTAATAAATTCCTTTCAACTCCAACCAAATCCCTGATTGTCACTCTGTCTCCCCTCAAAACATATTGGAAACTCTCACTAGTATAATCATGAAGAATCTAGGTGAAAGCCTAGGCAGTGAGGCTCCTCTGGTCTTCAGTAGTCCTGCTTGTTAGCATTCAAATGAGTGTGGGTCAAGAAAAAAAAAAGGATTAGGGGAAACTAGTAGGCCCATTAGCTTACCTTAGAGCCTTCATTTTAAATTCCTGCTTTTATTGTGCATAACAATAAACAACAAAAATTTCCCTTGCATAGTTTTTTTTTTTTTTTTGCTTCTCTACCTGTTTCTGTTTGAGAGAAACCAGTAACCCAGATTTTTAAAAAAATAAACTTCATATGGCTGGATAAAGCTAGACGTAGTCAAAAGTCAATGCTTCTCTTCAAAATCTCGATTTCTATTCTTCTCATTTTCTGTTTTTCTTCAGTTGTTCAGTTGTGTCTTACTCTATGTGACCCATTTTTCTTGGCAAAGATCCTAGAGTGGTTTGCCATTTCCTTCTCCAGTGTGTCCCCATTTTACAGGTGGGGGTTGAGTGACTTGACCAGGGTCACATAGCTAATGAATGTCTGAGGCCGAATTTGAGCTTGGATCTTCCTGGTTCCAGGCCCAGTGCACTGTACTACCTAGCTGCCTCAATCCTTACCCATGTTCAAATTTGGCTAATCAAGAGTCATACAAATATGGTATTCTTAATACAATAATCTGAATGTGGCTTCTGATTGGTATTTTTCTTTCTTACACAAATGAGATAAAGAGTTGTTGTTCAGTTAAAAAAAATAAACTTTGTTATCATAGTATTCAAGGTTCTGTGGTTTTACCAGACAACTCAAGAGAAAGACATGAGGGAACACGTGCCAAAATCCAACCATTTCTTCCCCTCACAGCCTGTTGATGATAGCCCAGGAGCTCCCAGGTTCACAATGCCTCTCCATTTCTGAGGTGAGTAAACCTCATGGGAAAGGGGCTTGCTCTCCCTGCCACCTCTGGCACCCAATAAAGGGGCAGGGAGTTAAAGAGCCCTGGGAACAGTAGCACACCCTTAACCCACCTGTAATATGGATCATGGTCCAAGCAGAGAAGCAACTCTTTTGCAGATGCATCCTGGCACCTCCCCAGGAGCCACAGCTACTGAAGACCCAGAAGAGAAATTTCTTACCACCAAAGTTCTCTGTACTGTCAAATGATTCAATATGAGAAAACAATATGGTTTTATTTAGGGGAATGGCATTAAAGAAGATGTATAATTGTCTGCATTACCACTGCACCACAATAACCACAAAACCTTTCTAACTGACTTATAGCTGAAACCTGCTATCTGTGTTGCATTCCTCTATTAGAATGGGAACTTCTTTCAAACAGGCTCTGTCTTGCTTTTTATTTTGTACCACAAGAGCTTAGCACTGTGATTTGCACATAGCAAGAATTAATAAATGCTTTTTCATACATTCAATAATTCATGAATTCTCCTTCCAGTACAGCAAATCATAATTCTTTATCCCCTTAATGATCTACATGAGTTGTCTTCATGAGTTACTAAAGGCAAAGAATTAATGACCTGGTGGCCAAATGTAGTGATAAGCTATTCTTCCCTTTTTTTTGGGGGGGGGTGTGGAAAATAGATCTTGCTATCTTGCCAGACTGGAAGTGCAGTTGCCACCTATGGACCTGGCCCCACTGCTAATCATCATAGAACTGTGGCCTGTTCCATTTCCACCAGCAGTTGATTTAGCCCTCACTAGACCAATTGGCCCTCTATTCCTGGGCCTTGCCATATTGATGCTAGACTTAATGAGGTTATCTAATCAACTTCAGGGCTACTACAACTCAAAACTCTTCAACTCAAGTGATCAATGAGCCTTACCCTCCCCTAGAAGGTGTCTTCCACCATACCTGGCAGAAAACTCTTTCGAAATTTAATTAAGCTGGTCTTTGGATGACAGACATACTGTCCATTGCTAGACCAATATTATACAACTTTCTGCTTTGTAAGAATATTCCAGAACAATGTTTTACATAATTGCACATGTATAATCTATATGAGATTGCTTACCATCTCAGGGAGAGGCGAGAGCGGAGAGAGAGGGAGGAATAGAAATTGGAACTCAAAACTTAAAAAAAAAACAAATGTAAAAAAATTTCTTTAATATGTAATTAAAGAAAAATATTATGAAAAATTAAAAGAATATTCTAGAGCTTGGGTCTTCTAGCATTATCTTTGAGAACCTAGAATCACCTCCACCCCATGATAACTAAGAATTCAGTGAAGGAATCCAAATGCAATTAGGGCCCATTAAATCCTACCCTTGGATTCAAGTACCTTTTAGCAACAATGGTTTTGCTCTCATTAGGGGTTGATTAGGGAGAAGTGAGGTAACAGTCTGCCTTCTCTATCTGCAGCTTTGGCCTAATGTAAAGTTTCAAATAAAAAAATTTATTCTTTTATATTTTTTCTTTTTTCACAAGCATAGGATCCAAGTATATTGTGCACATTACATCTATGTAGTCTTTCAATTTTGATATTTAAAATTAGATTTTTTTTCTCCCCTATTTCGTATTAGATTTACTAAAATAAGAAAGCTGGATATAATAGCAGGACGCTGGATTGAGACTTAGGAGACTGGAGTTCTAGTCTATCACTGACACACTAATCAGACAAATTATTTTATCTCTCTGGGCCTGTTTCCTTCATCTGTAAAATGAGGAGATTGAATAAACTGATAGAAACATCAGCTGTAAATGCAAATACTTCCCCTTTCTTCTTCTTCTCTCCTCTAGCTTATAGATGACCCAGAAAGTTTCTTTTGATATCATAATGAAAAATCTGGAGAGATGATTATGTAAAACTTGATGCATAGCTTCTCACATATGGGCCCCCAGAAGGGCTCCCCTTAGGTCAAGGCTCGAAAACCATGGATCACAAACTCCCACATCCATTGAGCCAGTCAATAGACACTTATTAAGCACTTATTATGTGTTGGGTGCCAAGTGCTTTACTATCTCACTTAATCTTCATAATAACCCTGTGAGGAAGGTGCTATTATTATCCCCATTTTATAAATGAAGAAACTGAGGCAGAGAGAGATTCAATGACTTGCTCAAAATCTCACAGCTATGAAGTTTCTGAAGTGGGATTTGAATTCAGGTCTTCCTGACTCCAGACCCTGAGCTCTATCTACTGTGCCATCTAGTTATTTCTCTTAACTTACATTTTGTTTGTTTGAGTTTTTTTTTTTGTTTTTAGTAGTCAGGCAAAGGACTCATTTGTTCAAAACAAAAGACATTGAATTAAACAGCATAGCAAAAAACGATAAAAAAGCACACACACACATACACACTCTCACCATATACACGTAGGGAATCCTTGCCTATAAGCTATCATCACACCACTAGTTGGGGAAGACACCTAGAAAGACAACATAAATGACCAAGGATCATATCAACCCCAACTCTCCCATTTTACAGTTGGGGAGACTGAGTCTGACAGAACTTAAGTGATATGTACAGGGTCTCACTGCTAAGAAGTGCCTGAAGGAACATACGAACTCAGGTCTTCCTGACTCCAAATCCACAGAGCTGCCTCTGATAAGACCTTCCTTCTGACTTCTTTAGTGCACAGGCAAGCAAAACTGGGTGCCATTGTACCTATCTAAGGGATGGCCAAGCCAAGCCAGCCCAGGTGCCCTTTAGCCAGGATCAAGTGCAATTGCCACTTATGGACCTGACCCCACTGCTAATGATCATAGAACTCTGGCCTGTTCCATTTCCACCATGAGTTGAGTCAGCCCTCACTAGACCAACTGCTGGCCCTCTGTTCTTGGGCCTTGCCATATTGGTGAGTGTAAGCCAGGGCACAGGGGAAGAATAGATAGAAGAAGAGAATTGTGAGTCTGTGACTGATCCTGTTTTCCCATGAATGATATTAAACTGAAGTGCACAGACCCAAATCTGACTTGGGCTTGGAGATTCCTTGTCACATCCATTTAACCCTCTATGGAAACTTTGTGCCTCCAAAACTCAAACTCTAGACTCTGTCAAGAAATAATGAAAGCTGTGGGAAGACTGTGGCTACGAAGCCTACTTTATACCCAAGTTTCATTTTAGTTGTCATACAAATAAACTTCAACAAAGCAAAGTCAAAGTCATTGTCATCCATCCTTTGGGACTATACATCCAGAACAAAGTCTTTGACTTTCTCAGAGCATTGCAATCAATACAAAAACTTGCCCTGTCTGCAGCAGGCCAATCCCACTAATGTTATTGGGTAGCTATTCAGTCCTAATTTCTTTCGTGGGTCTTAATATTTTTTATATTGCCTCTCTTCCCTATCAACATGCATGCATCAATTTTTATTCACTTTCTTAGATTAAAAAAAAATTCATCCTCATATTCAAGATCCTCTGGAGGACATCATTTCAAATGATATGATTTTAAAGAAACCTTATTAACCATAACACTGTAAAATGGAAGGGTGGGGGTGAGAAGCAGTCCTTCATCCCATGAGCAAAATGGAGTCTCCAAGAAGAACTACCAGAATTGTGACCTGGAGAACCATTATCAGCTCTTAGCAGCTGCTAAATTGTAAATGAGGATATGAAGGAAGGAAGCCATCTTTCATTCTGATTATTCAGGCTGGTACCCAAAGGTTCTGCTCTCTCATTGACGTTTTCATTAGGTAAGACTGTCACTACCAGTGGAGTCAGCATCCTCTAGGTACAGCAGCAGCTGACCTTGGCAGCCTTTCAACCTTGGTCCTTATTAAGGATTTTATATCCAACCTGAGCTATTCGGGCAGAAGCTCCCTGGTGCATAGAACGGTATGTGTAAGAGAGAGAGAGATGAGAAAACTCTTTTATTCTTTCCTCCTTCCATCCTCTCTAGGAATTAAAAAAATGATATTCATACATAAGGATTTTTTTCTACATTTCTTAATGGAAGTTTTAATAAGAGAATATATTAATCACAATGAAAAGTTTATTGACGAAACAAGATATTTTCACATATTTAGAGAAAATATTCTCCTAATGCACATCAATATTTTCTTCTGTCATCGAGTCTTTAGAGGCAACAGAATTGAAAGCTCCCATGTTCACAGATGAGGCAAAGTCTTCTTATTTAGCTAGCAAATATTATCCTAGGTGTTTATACTGCCTGGTGTCGGCAGTAAATAAAATGGAAAATGAATAGATTGGCTAAGGTTTACAAACTTCTCCTAAAGCAACAGAGATGCCTTTGACAGGGGACTTTAAAATAATGTGCAGAAAGGTACAAAATTAAATTATTTTCTAGACTCCATCCAGAGGCACAGCTCAGATGCAGTAAAATAAGTCATGCCAGAGGTATTCTCTCTCTGCACTGGTGGAGAAGTATATAAAATTACACATGAGATTTCCGATGAAAACATAAGTTTCATGCTTTGCATGAAACCTATGGTTTACAATTTGGTTTACAGTTTTCCAGGACTACCTCAGAGTCAAGAGTCTATAATACAGATTCACTTAGAAAAAGGCTATAAGACAATCCAGTCTTTGGGTCTTCAAAATGAATAAACCATATTCACATATGTACAAGGGAAGAAAGAGAGAATACGGTGGGCAAGTACACATTTTCATACATTATGTACACATATATGTGGGGGGGGCACATGTGTATGTGTGTATACGTATGTGTATGTATATATGTGTACATACACATATACTTATACAAATATACATTTTTACTATCAAAATTCTACTACTCTCCAAAAGGGATGGGATAAGTCATTTAAATGTTCCTGAGCCTCCTTCTCCTCATCTATAAAATGAAGGGGTTGGAATAGATGATTTCTGAGGTCTTTTCCAGAACTACATCTACCATCCTGTAGGGGGGTTGCAGATCGGGGTAAGGTGGTCTATTTACTTGTATGCCATGTAGGGCTTACATAAAGCATATAAGCCCTTCTTATACAGTCTTAGAGAGCAACACGGTACCATGGAAAAGCTTGAATTTGAAGTCAAAGATTATGCTCTCAAATGCTTGCTCTGTGTCTTATGCCTTGTGCCACCTTGGGCAAGTTATTTAATCCCCCTTACCCTTAATTTCCTCATTTTATAAATGAAGCAATTGGAGGAAACATTCTCTAAGGGAAATTCAAGTTCAGCTCTCAATCTATGATCCTATGATCACTCCTAGTCATTCCCTCTGTAGAAAAGAGGACATAAGAGGTGTTGACTAAGACTCACAGTTTTCTCCTCCTGCCTATTCTCCTCCTGTGCCCTGGATTACAGGGCACAGAAATTGCAGTATGGGACAAGTGAGACCCTTATCCCAACCTCTGTGCTGCACTGAGTGGGGTGTGTATGTATAATTATAGTAATTATCATCCTTTGCTCTTGTATGGTGCATCGCACTTTTCAAAGTGCTCTCACATACAGGACCTCCTTTGACCCACACAAAATGGATGCAAGGTAGATTAGACCCCCATTTTGTCACCTCCATTTTATGGACAAGGAAGGGATATTACATTAAATGTAATGGCTTTTCGGCGCCATCTTCAGTATGGAGTAAGAAACCAAATTTTCCATATCGGAATCAGGTTTCTAGGCTGAGAGCAATTTCTGTTTCAGAGACTCCAGATCAAATACTTTCACCTCCTTCCACCCCAGCATTCATGGTAAAGGACAAAAGAGATCATCTATCAGAGAAATGTTTCCAGCCCTGAAAAAAAAATAGCTTTCAAATAGATGTGTCATCTGAAAACGTTATAGTTTTGGGGGAGGGGAGGAAGTTTCTTTGCCTTTACTCCAGGTTTTGACATTTTAGACTTATTTATAGGGCTTTCCTGACCTCACTGTTCACGGCTGTAGACATTATTATTACAAGGTGTTCTGATCGCAAAATAGACTGTAAATCTCTCTGGAATCTTCAAAGGAATCTTAGCTTGGCAAAGAGCAGGCAAAAAGAGTTTTGTGGAAATTAAATGCCATAGCTTCACTGACAGCTAAAAAGGATGTGGGAGCCAGAGTTTACCTCATCTTACCAGCGCAATTGTTAATTCCGGGTGTAAACATTTATTTTTATGGCAAATATCCCCAAAGCATCTGAAGCAAACTGGAAGAAACATCTATAAAAACATTACATAGTCAAACTCACTGACTGAGGTGACACACATGCTCACAGATATCCACAGAAATTTTTTATTTTTATTTTTTTGAAGACAGAGACTCTCTCTCTCTCTCTCTCTCTCTCTCTCTCTCTCTCTCTCTCTCTCTCTCTCTCTCTCTCTTGCCTGGGCTTCAAAGGTAGCAGTCACTTATAAGCCTGCTTCCACTGCAAGGAAACTTTGACCTGCTTTATCAGAGACTATCTTACATTTCTATTTGTATTTCTAGCGCTTAACTGTATGTTTTGCACTTCGTAAGCACTTAATAAATATTTTTCATTCATTCATTCATGCATTCATTTTCCCTCCAACAAAGTAAACCACAGTCTTTACCCCCTTAATGGTCTGCATGTATCACCTTCATGAGTTCCAATCAGCAAAGAATTCATGACTTAATGGATAACCCCTCGGTGATAAGTTGTTTTTTTTTTGGAGACTGATTCACCCTATCTTGTACAAACCAGAAGTGAAGTATTCATTCAAAGGCCCAGTCTCACTGTCAACGACCATAGAAGGTTTGACCTGCTCCATTTCTGTCCAGTTTTCCCCTTCTTAGAAAGCTTGATGCCCCTTCCTCCACCTCCCAGGGGTTCACCATAGAGGTAATAGACTTAATGAGGACATATAAGGCCTCTAGACCTAATGGAGCTCAGAACCCCTGAATTCAAGTGAGCCATCAGCCTCAGCCTCTCCAGTAACAGGGAATACAGGCACACATCACTGTGCCTAGCTGTCGATTACAATTTTGCTAATGAGACCATTAGAGTATAGTTAGGATCTGCACCCATAAAAGCAGAGATTTATTAGTACATACATACATATTCTAAACAAATGTATTGCTTAGCATAATATAATAAGTATACTTTTGTTTGCATAGTTCTCACAATTGACAAGCAGCATGGTACACTGGATTGAGAGCTGGCCATAAAGTCATGAAGGCCTGGGTTCAAATTCTTCACTCTGATGCCATACCGGTGTGACCCTGGGTAAGTCACATAACCTCACAATGCCCTGGACAAACCTTAGCTTAAAAGTGCCAATCCCACAGCTTTACTTACAGCTAAAAAAGATGTGAGAGCAAGATTTTACCTCACCTTACCAGCCCAATTGTTAACTCCAGTTGTAAACATGTGCTTTCTCTAGCAAATATCCCCAAAGCATCTGAATAAAACTGGAGGAAACATCTATAAATGGGGGGGGGTCCCTCAGTAGGACCTCCCTATACCAATGAAATCATGAGTCTAATTAAAAAAATAATCTTCATAACAAGTCTGTGAGCTGGGTGCTGATATAATCTCCATTTTAAGGATGAGGAAATTAATGCTTAGAGGGATTAAGTTATTTGTTCTGGGTCATGAAGCCGGAAAGTATCAAAAGGGGGATTTAAACAAGTGGCTCCTCATTACACATGCCCTTCCTTATCACACGCGGCATTCCTCATCATATTTAAACTTTCTCTTTCAATATTTATTTTATTTTCTAACGCTTATTGGTTGGATTTAGATACCCAAAGTCACCTCTACAGTAGGATTTTTGTCAGTTAACGATGTTTATTAACCAGATTTCTCAACAATGTTGGAGGAATACTAAAGAAATAGAGGAGAGTCTAGTTAGTCCCTAACTTGCCTAGAGCTTATAACCTATTTGGTAACACACAGCACAGGCACATAAAGCCACTTAAAAATACTTACAAAGCACAATGTAAAAGCATTGTAAATTATACGATGCAAATGAGATATAGAAGTAGGGAGTAAAGGAGAAAAGGAGACATCAGAGAAAGCATCATTGGGGAAGGTGAGTTGTGACCTTCAAGGAAAAAGCAAAAAAGGTATCTAAAATGCCATGGTATGCTAATGATCAAAAATGCCTTCTTTCTCAGCTGAGGGTTAAATTTCTGCTAGTATCCTCCCTGGAGATCAATGCCTTCTAAGCTATGCACCGCCCCCACCCCGCCAACCCCCCACCGCTTCACACACTTAATTTTAAAACTATAGAACTTTTACCCTACCTTTAGAGATGAGTCAGGGCCTGACAGCTCTATAGAGAAAGAGCTTGAAGCTCTTCCAAGGATACCAGGTTTGCCACCCAGCTCTATAGCATAAGCCTTTAGGTAAAAACTCAATAACCTCTTAGCTATACTTCATGAAAGGGGAAAAGTGAGGACATTTTCTGACAGTTACTTAACCTCTCCAAGGCAGAGTTCCCTCATCAGTAAAACAGCAGCATCCTCTCTGCTGCTCAGAGATGTTGTGAGGAGAAAGCAAAATAGCCAAACCTTTAAGATACCTGGGTTCCAAAAGAGGGTATCATCAGAAAAATATCCATGACTCTCTTCTCTATTTCCATATATTCTTGGGCTCTCTTGAGAAGGAAATGTGGAGTTATTAACAAGGCTATGGATCATTAGTAAAGGTGTGAATTATGGTAACAGGATTTTCATGGTAAAATAAATTGAAGATATTGTCCTTCTTGGTGCTTACTCTGTAAATGGTACTGAAGACAGCAAGTAAAGTTCTCAGCATTTATTGAATGAATGAATGAATCGATTAATTGTTTTATAATTGAATAAGTGAATGAATCGAGGTGATAAGAAGGTAGCATTGTATAACACCCAGAGAGCTCGATTTGGAGTCAACAGGAAATGATTTTCTAAGACAACTTCTGACGTTTATTAGATATGTGACCATAGCCAGCTCACTTAACCTTTCAGGCCTTAGTTTCCTTCTAGGTAAAATGAGGATAATAGTACCATCTATCTCATAGGAGCACTGACCATAAGGAGCAAATGAAACGATACATAGGTAGGGCTTGACAGTCCTTAAACCTATAATCTATTATTAGTAGATTCTTAAAATCTGACTTCAGTCTTGAAAAAAACAAAGATGGAGTTGGAGACGTCCTCTGAATCTACAACCCTGAATAGATAATGAATAAGTTAAATATATTATTGTTGTTCAGTCATGTCCTGTTCTCTGTGATCTCATTTGTGGTTTCCTTGGCAAAGATACTGGAGTGGTTTATCACTTCCTTTTCCAGCTTGCATTACAGATGAGGAAACTGAGGCAAACACAAGTTAAGTGATTTGCCTAGAGTCACTAGTTAAGTGTCTGAAACCAGACTTGAAGCCAGGAAGATGAGTTTTCCTGTCTCCAGGCCTAGTACTCTATCCATTGTACCACCTAGCTGCCTAAAATTAAATATGGACTTGTTCTACAGGCTGCTAGAAGTGAGGGGACACCTCTGCAAGCATGAAAGAAGCAGGTTGTTTGGGGACAAAGTAAGGACAATAGCAGAGAGCGGAGAACGGGCTGAGAAATCCACTAACCCATTAGGTAGCGCAGGTTGAAAATACAAACAGGTTCAAGGAGGGTTTATATGATAAAATACATAATTACTGGGAAATTGAGAACCTGGAATATATCCACAGGAGAGGGATCAGCATAGGGAGGAAGTTAAAGAATTCAGTGATTGGGGCAGCTAGGTGGCACAGTGAGTAGAGCGCTGGCCCCGAAGTCAGGAGGAGCTGAGTTCAAACCTGAACTCAGACACTTGACACATGTACTAGCTGTGTGACCTTGGGCAAGCCATTTAACTCCAATTGCCCTGCCCCCCCAAAAGAATTCATTGATATTTAGCCAGGAGAACAGAATATTAGTGGGAATAATCTTGTCTTCGAATAAATGAAGGGCTGTTATAAAAATACAGACTAGACTTATTATGTTTGGCTATAAAGGAGAGAACTAGGACAAATAAGTAAGCTTTGGAAACATTTACTTCTGCTTAACAAAAGGAAGAACTGCCCACTACTTAGAGCTGTTATAAATGGAATGGGATTCCTTATGGGCTGGTGAGTTCTTTATCACTGAAGGTGGTACACCAATCATTATCACCCTGATCAACATCATTTTCATCATTATCATCATATTAGCTAGCGTTTAAATATCAACTCAAAGTTTGCAAAGAATTTTACAAATGTTATCTCATTTTATTCTCACAAAAATCCTGGGAAGTGGGTACTTTATTATGGGTTTTTTTTTTTGGTTTTGGTTTTGGTTTTTTTACAAATGAGGAAACTGAAACAGAGTTAAAGGACTTGTCTAGGGTCACACAGTTAGTAAGTGTCTGAGGCTGGAATTGCACTCACATGTCTTCTTTTTTGTGATTTTAACATGTGATGGTCTTTATTTACAACTTTGTTGGCAAAAAAGGCAGAGGGAAAATTTAAAATGGGTTTAGAGAGGGCATTCCAGATGATGCTGTCAGTTTAAAGAAACTTCATCTTTAATGTTCATCTGATTAATTATCCAAAGAAACCCAACACTGAATCTGCATAAGTACTCTATTTATGAAGTACAGTCCTCTATTTTAAGAAGTTTTTTTTTAATATATAAATACAAAAGAAATCAAATCACTCACTAAAAAGATACAGTTTAAGCGAGGGATATTTTCAATATGTGTATTGTACTTGGTAATAACATAAGCCCAGTGAAACTCACAAGTTGGAAAAAAGCAGTTATACTTCCTACTTTGATTATTTGCAAAATCTTTTCTGTAATGACCATTATATTTCAGATTACTTATGACTTACTCTGAACTTACTATGAGGTGTAGTCAAGGTCAGAATAAAGGTGATAAGGGCAAATATTCCTTTTCTTTTTTTTGGTTGGAGGAAAAGGTGCCCTCCCAAAATCAGTGTGAGAAACCATAAACATCCTGTTTAAGAATTCTAGACAGGAGAAAAAAAATTAATGTAGTTAATTTCAATGTATGTTGAGCTGAGAATTTTTTTTCTTCTGACTTGCTTGTTGTCATTCCTTTAGGTCAAGTGTGTTTAATTCTTCTTCCAGTTCATCCAAATCCTCTCCAGTAAAAAGGTTTTCACCAACAGGAACAGCACCAATAACTCCATTTTCCTGTCCTTCTTCATTATTTTCTCCCAGATCACTGTGTTCTCTATTTTCTGCCCCACCTCCTGAAGCTTCACTCAATTTATTATCATCCTTCTCTACTGAAGTATATGTACTGAATCTTTCAAGACTGGCCACAATGATACCAGTCTCATTCATGTCCTTTGGGATATACTGGCTCAAATCTACATCATTTACTCTTACTAGATCTTCAATCTCGTCACCACCTGTTCCTTGAGTGTACCGGGTATCATCTGCTTCATCATCATCATCATCATCATCAACCAGAGATGCTACTATCCTACCTAGCAACCTAGATAATTACCAACTAGAAAAATAAAGAATTGATTCGTCCATCAAACAAGGGAGACCAGAGATTATTTTATTTTTATCTCCATATCCTCAGAATCTAGCATAGTGCCTGGTATATAGCAAGTGTTCAAAAAATGCATGTTGATTCATTGAACTAGATGAAGTACAAAGTCTCTTCCATCTTCATTACTATATAAGTCTAAATATTAAGGAAGTGCAATGGCAACCTCTTAAGGAAAATGACCTTGAATCCAAAGAACAAAGGCATATTATCAGCAAAACAGTCTGTGAGTTCTGCTGTCACATGCAGAATACGTGTGGACTGATCAGGAACTGACCTGGTGCAATCTTTTTTATGTTCTTACAATCCAAATTTTTTACTATATAAGTGTAACTGCTCGAGATCATTGTGTACAACTCTCTTCAGTGGTGGAAAAAGATTCATTTTTCTCTCTCTCTAGAGACTTCTCCCTCAAGAGAACTTGTAACTACAGGCATCTTCTCTAGAAGCTAGAAGATCTAGGATCTCTTCTCCCCCAAGATCTTCCTAACTTCACTCCTCACACAGGCTTGGAGCACTGAGTAATCATTCTCCACCAATGAGGAGATTTTTACTCCAATGAGCTTGAGGTAAAGGTTACATAAGCAAATAGATAAGGATAAAGGCTAAACTTCTGATTTCATTTGGAATTTTGTGGTCGTTGTTGCATAGTTGTTTCGGTTGTGTCCAACTCTTTGTGACCCCATTTGGGGTTTTCTTGACAAAGATACTAGAATGGTTCATCATTTCCTTCTTCAGCTCATTTTACAGATGCAGAAACTGAGGCAAACACGGTGAAGTGACTTGCCCACATTCGCATGGCTAGTAAATGTCCAAGGCCAGATTTGAACTCAGCAAGATGAGTCTTCCTGACTCCAGGCCTGGCATTGTATCCACTGCACCACCTAGCTGCCCTGTAAGTGGCACGACACGAATTCCAATCTTCCTTGACAGCCACTATACCAACCTGCACACATATACATATACGTATACATATACATATACATATACATGCACATGCACATGCACATGCAAATGCAAATGCACATATACACGCGCACATACATATACATATGAATACATATATGTATGCGTATACATATACACGTACATATACATGCATGCACATATACACTAAGCCACATGTGTGTATATTACGTATATATTCTGTGTTATTATACACATTACATAGATATGTTTGCACACATACAATAAAGAAGATTTTCCAAAACAAATAATTCTTATAGATGTAAAGATGTTTTCATACATATTCATCATATTTGTTATTTCTCATTGTACAATTTACACATGCACATATGTGTGTAGGTCATTGCAAGAGAGGCGAAATTAAGAAATTGTTCATATTACACACTAAGTTGCTTTTTTTCCCCTTAAAAAACTACTTGATAGCAATCAAAACAGCATTTTTATTTTACATCTAGCAAATTGCCAGAAATGGCTAACTATGAGAATAGTCACTGTTGATAGGCTTGTGGAAAAAAAAGGGACACTAATTACTTGGTGGAGTAGTGAGTTGGTCCAGCCATTCTGGAAAGCAATTTGGAATTAATTACACAAAGACAAAAAGTGAAATGTCCATCTTCAACTTGGAGATTCTGTTGCTAGGCATTTACCTCAAGATCTATGACAAAAAGAAAAGCCCAGCATAAGACAAAATTTTCTCCATAATATTTCTTATAATAGCAATAACTGGATACAAAGTAGAGGGTCATTGGTTCTGGAAAGTCTAAATAAGTTCTGGCACATTAATTTAATGGAATATTAATAAAATGTAAGAAATAATATGATGAGAATAGAAAAGTTTGGGAAGATTGATATGAACTTGACACAATGTACATGGAAAGATCAAAACAATTAAAGCCGAATTTTTGGAAATTATAACGACCAAGCATGATCCTTAAAAATAAAAAGGTATTAAAAGATATACACCATACACATTTCACAGCAGAGGTGGGGTACTATATATATGGAATGGTATAGATATCAGATTTTTTTTTCAATATTTTAATTAGTTTTGCTGCACTTTTATGGATTTTTTCCTCTTTTTGTAATTCTTCATTATAAGGGATTGCTAGAAGGTAGGGATACATTGGGAAATGTAGATGATGTATAGACAAATTATATTAATAAAATGCATCTTAAAAGAACAAGAATGAGAATTACACAAGAAAACTCTAAAATATCATTTGACACAATTAGCATATTTAACATTACTGCCTATCCGTTCAGGTCATTGTTTAGAAAAATAAGCTAGTTGTCTAGTTTTATAGCCAAAATGATGGAAACTCTATAGGCAAGAGAGACGTAGTTGGAGCTATTAAAATTCCATTCTGCAACACATTGCTCAATAAAGATGCTTCATGAAGATTTGAATGAACAATGAAGTTTTGAGTAATGGGAGGAAGACCTCCTCCAGTGACCTCAAGCAGCTCTGATGAGTGGGTTCCCATCCTCTCATCGCCCTGGGGTTCTCTTTGTTCAGAAGTTCTGGGCCTCTTTCACACTGTGAATGGCCCTTTACCCTCTGGAGGTACCAAGCAAAAAATAATGCTGCCATAGAATTTCCATCCTGTTATCTTTGTCCTTGGAACAGGAAAGATTTTTCCTTCTCCTGCCACCACCATGCCCGAATTCCAGGACTCTAATGACAAGGCCTCTTGGCCTAAGTGTGGAGAGCAGTAGCAACGGTCCCTCTAAATGAATAGCAAGATGAAATGGAGGAACCAGGGTGGTGTCAACTCAGGAAAGTGAGACCCTCTTCCATATTGAGACCTTCCATAATGGATACTTTTTATGTAAATAGTATTTTATTTTTTTCCAATTACATGTAAAGATAGTTTTCAACATTCATTTTTATAAGATTCTTGAGTTTCAAATTTTTCTTCTTCCCTTTCTCCCATGTACTATCCCCAAGATAGGAAACAATCTGATATAAGTGATACATGTGCAATCATGTTAAACATATTTCAGCATTATTCATGTTGTGCCAAAAGAAATAGAACAAAAAGAAAAAAATATGAAAACAAAAGCAAAGAAAGTGAAAATAGTATGCTTTTATCTATATTCAGACTCCATCACTACTTTCTCTGGATATAGAGAGCATCTTCATGATGTATACTTTAAAGTAAGATGTCTATGTAGGACCAGGGCTTGGGGTAGGTCTCAGCTATGGTGGGAATCCTCCTGCCTCAGAAGAAAATAATGAGTTAACCCCGAGAAGTTAGTCCAGATGCTCTTAGGAAGGAAAAACAGCGAATTAACTGACATTGTTGTTGAGTCATTTCACTCGTGTTTAACTCTTCATGACCCCATTTGGGGTTTTCTTGGCAAAGATACCAGAGTGGTTTGCCATTTCCTTCTCCAACTCATTTTACAGATGAGAACTGAGGCAAAGAGGGTTGAGTGACTTGCCCAGAGTCACCCAGCTAGTAAATGCCTGAGGCTGGATTTGAATTCAGGTCCTCATGACCCCAAGGCACTACACCACCTTGCTGCTCTAGTGAATTAATTAAACTTAGCCATATTAAAATGCACCAAAAAAAACAAGAGAATCCTGTATCTATTACTCTTAAAAAATATTCTAGAGTCAGAGATTACTTTAAGCAGTGTAGACTTTGAATGCTATGCTCATCAGAAAGTGGGGCCTCACCAAAAACTCCATCTCCTCCGCTGTCTGCCCAAGGAGATTATCACCTTATATCATAATCCACATTTCTTCCCACAGCATCTGAGTATGCCTTATTTTTCTTTATATCCAAGTACCATATTGCCTTCTCACTTTATTAGGCAAGGTCACTGTGGAAAAAAGACCAGTGAGTGCCAAAGCAGTCTGCCAAAGACAAGGATTAAATTATATACCCTTTCCTCTCTGTTCTCTGTTTGGGTTACCTCTGTTTGATTTCTCAAGGCTGCTCTATAAAAATTAGTTGTCAGCACTTAGGTTTATGCAAGTCTAAGATTAAAACTGTTGGATCTTTTTTAACCAGTAACTATGAGAAAGGAAATATACATATGTATGTGTGTGAATGTGTGTTTTTTAAGTTTGTTGGAGTGTGACAGAGGTTCTGTAATGTTTGGAAAGGAGCCCTATTCCTGTCCGCATGGTTTATTTCTGCCTTTCAATGGTATTTAGAGTGTCTGTTTGGCTAATGGTCTTTTCCTTATCCAGTGATATTCTAGCTTAACTTGCTGAGCTATCACCACATGTCAACCCTCCTACCTCACTCCCTCCACTCCTAAATAAATCAAGAGATGTGATAAGCAAACTGAGTGTGAACTGAATCCCCCCACCCACAAATGTCCTTGTGAAAAATGGCAGGCATGCTTCTCCAACTTAGACAATAAGGTGGCTGATGCTAGCAAAGGACTTGGCAAGAACAAACAATATTTTCCAAATACTGACGAATATCGAATCCTTCTCTAGTCAATTTAAGAAATCTTGACTTTTTTCTGCAGGAATATTTGATCAGATCAAATAAACCATTTTAGCAGTGAAGGATGAAACTCATCAATTGCCAAAACAAAAAAACAGATGGGGCTAGATAATAGCAACAACAATAAAATATTAGCTAACATAACAGTGCTTACTATGTGCAAGGTACTGTGCGTCCAAGTCCCAAACTCATTATTTATTAGTTTTCCTGTTTACTGTTTACCTGATGTTAGGGAACTTAATATCTCAGTTTCTTCATATAAAATGGAGATAATGTATGAACTCTCTGGGAGTTGTCTTCAAGCATTCAAAGGACTTACATATGGAAGAGGGAGTCGACTTGTTCTGCTTGGCCTCAGAGGGCGAAATTAGGAACAGGGTGTGAAAGTTACAAATTTTGGATTGGTTCAAGAAAAAAAAATTTCTAAGAGTTAGAGCTATCCAAAAGTGGGAAGTGATGCTCTGCAAGACAGAGAGTTCCCCATCCAGAGGCCTCCAAAGAAAGCTTGGCAACCATTTTGGGGAGTATGCTGCCGAGATATTTCTTGTTTCAAAATGGGTTAGACTAACTATCCTTTGAAATCCCTTTCAACTCTAACAATATGCAATTCTGTGGTATCTGTGGTATCTCACAGAGCTATTATGAGAATTAAATTAATTAATTTATATAGATTGCTTTGTAACTATAAAATATAGAGTAGTTATGACTAAAAGATCTGAGTGCCATTGGGTAGCAACATATGGCTGTGAGAGTTGGCCTCGAAGGGAAGCTGAGAGCTGCAGAACTGATGCTTTCAAATTGAGGAGACTTTTCAGAGTCCCTTGGACATCAAGGAGGTCGAATCAGTCAATACTTAAAAGAAACTAATTCAGGCTATTCACTGGAAGGTCAAATACTGAAGCTGAAGGTTAAATACTGTGGCCCCATAATGAGAAAATGTAAAAGACCCTGATTTTGGTAAAGATTGAGGGCAAAAGGAAAAGGGAAGAGCAGAGGATGAGATGGATAGATTATGTCATGGAAACAACAACATGAACTTGGACAGACTTTGGGTGATAGTGGAGGACAGAAGGTCCTGGCATGCTATGGTCCATGGGGTCATGAAGAGTTGGACATTGCCGAATGACTGAACACCAACTATAAAAGAGTCAACTGCGTCATCAATATAGCACTGTGAGCTTAAGAAATCAAATCTGGTATAGTGTAGATTGCTGAATAAAGGTCTAGGCTTCACATATTTAGAAAGATGAAAGAAATTACAGTTGACTAATATGATTAAAGGGCTAAAAAGTGGAACCTGTAAGAATATTTTTTTAAAAGAATCAAAATCATTTAATCCAAAGAAGAAAAATCTGAAGGGTGACAATAACTCTTAACAAGTAAGTGAACACTTTTATATGGTCCTTAGGAGCTGGAGAAATAAAAATCTTTCCCTCAGAGTCCAAAACTTTTATAAAAGGAAAGAATTTTAGGAGGCAGAGTAATATTTATCTTGTTTGCAGATACATATTAGATGTACTTTATAAAACTAAAATATCCATATGTTATACTATTTATTATTGTTGATGCTTATAAGCCTAAACTGTTAGAAAACTGGAGGTCAGAGAAGTATGCCAGGTGTAATGGCAAGTAAAATGGGACTGTTCACTGTTCTTTGTTTGAATGGGGCAGTACGCCCCGATATTTTTTGTCTTGGAGCGTTTCTCAACACTAAGACAATCGAGAGTCATTGAATTGTATATGAGGTGGTGGTGGTGGTTGGAGCTTTCCCACACTCTTGGTGTTAGTGATTTCTCAAGCTCTAAATGGTGAGACTTGAGGCCCCAGGGCCCCGAGATGGGTATATAAGACCCGAGGTTGGTTTTTGACTTTTGGGGCTCATTCATGGAAGGAGTGTTGAGACTCTGGGAAAGCTGTTGTAACTGCCCCCCCACCAGCTTTGCTAACCCAGACCCATTGGTTTTTCCAAGGTAACTGATTTGAATCAGACAAGGTCTGTCTGTTGATGTTTGTAATTTCTGTTTGTATTTGCCTTGAAGTTCAGGGGACTGATCTTTTCTCCCTGAACTAAGTGAATGATATAGGGATGTTTAATTAAATTGAGATTTTTAACCCCTTTAAGTTGCTTTCCTTAGAAAAGCAGATCAAAGAACTATGTTAGAGGCCTTTTGCGTGCTCTTGTTGTTGGACTTATACAGCCACAGTAGCTGCTAGCAAGATTGTTGTTACACTAGGTCTTTCATAGAGTGCTAATAGTTCAAGCAGCATGAACAGATGGGATCACCCTGCCATGGAACACAGAAAGAGAGATGAGCAGACATCCAAGGTTAACCACAGTGAGTCACTGAAAGGAAAGCTGAAGGTGATGCAGAAAAGATACAAAGATTACCAGTAGAGAAGTGTTCCTTAGCAACTTGTATTAAAGAATATTTTGAAAAAAGAGGGGTGTTGCTAGCTAAAGGACTGTGAAAGTTGTAAGAGCTAGCCTTAAAAGGCATCTAAGTGGCACAGCAGATGGGTCACTGGGCCTGGAGGTAAAAAGACCTGAGTTCAAATCTAGCCTCAGACATTAACTGTGTGATCCTGGGCAAATCAACTTACTCTCTGCCTGACTCAATTTCCTCACTTAGGATTACTGTTAGGATAAAATGAGATAATAATAATAAAGCACTTAGCAAGTACCTGAAATAGTGTTGGTACTTCCTTAGAAAGTTGACTGGGGAAGTTGCTAGGGACATTTAACAAATAGTGTGAGTATAAGAAGCCTGACCAGGAAGGTAAAATTTACTGCTCGTTTTCCATAAAGGAAATGATTGGTAAATCATTGCCATGGGGCAGGGGGTGGAGCCAAGATGGCGGCTGGAAAGCAGGGACTAGCTTAAGCTCCCCACCAAGTCCCTCCAAAAACCTATAAAAAATGGCTCTGAACCAATTCTAGAACTGCAGAACCCACAAAGTGGCAGAGGGAAGCAGGGCTCCAGCCCAGGACAGCCTGGATGGTCTCTGGGTAAGGTCTATCCCGCATGGAGCTGGGAGCTGAGGGGAGCAGAGCTGAGCAAAGCAGAGCAGAGCCCAGCGTGGGCAGTGCGGACCAAGGAGACCAGAAGCCAGATGGAGTGTGCCCTAGCACCCTGAATCAGTGAGCTGCAGCAGTTACCAGACCTCTCAACCCACAAACAGCAAAGACAACAGAGAAGGTTAGTGGGAAAAGCCACCGGGTCTGAGTTTGAGGTTTGGCCACCACCCCTGGGGCAGCGGAGGTGGGGCAGGTTTAGAACTACAGCTGCAGTTGCTTCTGGCCCCAGGCCCACCTGGTGGGAGGAATTAAGTGGCAGATCAGAGCAGGAGTGAAGAGCCTGCTGAAGATCTAAGCTCAGTCTGGGAAGGGGGTTCTTGGGGAAGGAGGAGTGCTGGTGAGGTACCGCATCCACCCAAGCCTGGAACATAGAACTCTTTAGTCTACAAGCAGTCATACCCCACTGAAAAACTCAAGGGTCAAGTAAGTTGGCTGGGAACATA
>CM053624.1:201102280-201149704 GCA_028646595.1 Phalanger gymnotis | reverse complement strand
GAATGAGTGAATCTTGCTCTCATCAGATTTGACCTGAAGAGGGAATACCATACATACTCAATTGGGTATCTTACCCCACAGGAAAGAAGGAGGAAGAAGATAAAAAAGGGGAGATGATGGAAGGGAGGGCAGATGGGGATGAAGGTAATCAAAAACAAACACTTTCGAAAACGGACAGGGTCAAGGGAGAAAACTCAATAAAGGGGGATAGGTTAGGAAGAAGCAAAATATAGTTAGTCTTTCACAACATGAGTATTGTGGGTTATACATAATGGTACGTATGTGGCCCATGTTGAATTGCTTGACTTCTTTGGGAGGGTGGATGGGAAGGGAAGAGGGGAGAGAATTTGGAACTCAAGGTTTTAAAAAACAGATCTTCAAAAGTAAAAAAAGTTGTTTTTTTTCATGCAACTAGAAAATAAGTTGCACAGGCAATGGGGCGTAGAGATTTATCTTGACCTACAAGAAAGGAAGGGAAAGGGGGATGGGAGGGGAGTGGGGTGACAGAGGGGAGGGCTGACTGGGGAACAGGGAAACCAGAGTGTACACCATCTTGGAGTGGGGGCCGGTGGAAATGGGGAGAAAATTTGTAATTCAAACTCCTGTGAAAATCAATGCTGAAAACTAAACATATTAAAAAATGTTAAAAATATTTAATAAATACTTATTTGAGTACAAAAAAAATCATTGACATGGTCCTTAGGAACCACACTAACCAATTGTTCTTTAGGATTTTATAAATTGCCATAGATTTTGGTTTCCTAGTTGTTATACACACACACACACACACACACACACGCGTGCGCGCGCACACACACACACACACACACACACACACACCCCTAGGTGGCACAGTAGGTAGAGCACTGGGCTTGGAATCAGGAAGACTCATCTTCAGGAGTTCAAATCGGGTCTCAGACACTAACTAGCTCTATGACCCTGGGCAAGCGACTTAATCCTGTGCCTCATCTGTAAAATTAGCTAGAAAAGGAAATGGCAAACCACTCCAGTATCTTCACCAAGAAAACCCAGTGGGTGGTTGGTCCACAGGATCATAGAGTCAGACACAACTCATCAATTCAACAACAACCACAACACACTTCTTGGGACCTACAAGACAACTTAAAAATCATTATGGACAAATATTACAGACACAAATATTTTGAGGCACAATATTCTTCCCAGATGTCATTTGCATAATTAAGTGCTAAGAAATTATTGGAATGGATTTTTTTAACCAAATGTGATTATTTTGGCATAGGGAGCTTCTAATGAGGAACTCCCTCTACCAATATACCTTTTGTGAAACTTTTAGTCTTAGTTGCCTGGGCCAACGAGAGAATAAGGGAATTGCCTAGCATCACACAACCAGTATGTGTCAAAGGCAACACTTGAATAGAGGTCTGTCCAACACCAAAACCATTTCTCTCCCTGCAGCACCATATTGCCATCTCTGATCCAACTGACTCCAGGTGATTATAAGAGTTAATTATAATTGATGATAAGAGGTTAAAAAAACTTACTACTGATTTTATAAGTTAATTCAGTCTTGCTAAACACCTCACACCCATTCAAGTTCACTCACCTCTGTAAGATGCAAAGTTCAAACAATGAAGCTGACGTTGGCTGCCAAAATTAATACAACCAAGCAGTTACCCTTGCATCAAGATAAGATAGAAAGAGATGTAATTTTGTACAACGTGACAAATTTCATTGCTGTGACAGCCCACGTAGACATATGCTTCCTATTGAACATAGACATAACTTAAATGATGAACTTTATGCTACAGAACAAGTCATTTACCAATGTCATAGCAAGCATTCTAATTTTGCATTCTAATTTCTAGTCTTCACCAAAAGCTTCCCAACCCATCTCTGCCCACACCCATTCCTCCTCTCCGTTCTTTACTTATGCTCTCCCTGTTGTTCTCTCTCCCTCCCCCTCTCTAGCTGAAATCATTTCCATTTATATTAAACTCTGCTAAGCCTGCTTTTTTAAGAGTATATAAATTTGAGAGCTTAACTAAATTGAACATGTCCCTTTAAATAAAGTCATCTCACCTTGTAAAAGCCGACATGATGACCCTCTTAGACTTTTGCTCTTACCTCTTGGGTTAAAGTTCCTGTTATTCGGTGTTTGCTTCAATAGAGGATTTATTCAGGGGGTGAACCTATAGCTGGTATTTTGGCTTTCTATATGCATACAGTAGCAGCCAATGGATCACATCATTTCTAAATGTCAGCCTTAGTATAATCCCTCTGACCCATTCCAAAGCTTATAGGTCACAGAACATTTTATCTGGCAGTGCCTTTTATATGTTGGGTTTTTTTCAGGTTTTAAGTGTTATCCTTTTTTCCTTCCTTCTCCCTCTGAAGACTTGGCTGTACTCTGCATATGGGTGAATCACAGAATTCAAGCGAATGATAAAATATGTCTCCAGGGAAATAAATTTCCTTTTCTGAAATCAATCTCAGTGGTATTCACGCAAGCAAAAGAAATGGCATAAAACATCCTTATCTCCTGGCCTCAGTCCACTTAGCCATCCTGTGCAAACATTTAGAGGCCAGAGGGGCTCTGGTGCTCTCTCTCTCTCTCTCTCTCTCTCTCTCTCTCTCTCTCTCTCTCTCTCCCCCCTCTCTTTCTCCTCTTTCTCTCTCTTCTTCCCCAAAGGGAGAGGAGGAGAGGAATGTGGAGACAGATGCGAAAGACCGACAGGCAGACAGCAATGGACCTGATTAACCTGAGATATTTGGCTGAATGTCAAAGGCATGGATAGCACTGGCTGAATGTCAGAGGCATAGATAGCACAGGATGGAGCTATTATACTCCATGGTTCAAACGTGCATAACAATCAGCACCTCCAGGATATATGTCCTCCCTTCGGCAGCTCAGAATAAGAATCAGAACCTTTATTATCTCTCCCATATTGCCTGATTGTGACTTTGATGCACTGCCTGTAGCTTCTGACTCTGCTGAGCAAACAGGATTGCCAGAAAACAGCACTTTCCAAAATGTATTTCAGAATGGAAAGCACTCTCACTAACCCATGATTTTTAATCACAAGACTTCAGGGGAAACCGGTATCACCCCTCCCGAAGTAGAGCAGACTCAAAGTTACTAAGTTTGAAATTTCGTAATGACAATACTTGCTTACTACATAGTGTCTATATCCAGGAAATTCAGAATGTATTATAAATTTTAATTCCCTTTCTCCACATCTTTGGACATAAGTTGGGCTTAAAAAAATAGCAATCTCCATTTTCAGGAGATTTTCAGGGGAGGAAATTAAGGCACAGAGTAATTAAGTTATGTATTCAAGGGATTATTCAGTAGATAAGTGGTTAAGAGTTACCATAGACTGTCAATCAAACAAATGACGTGTATATATTCATCCAATTCCAGTACTTGGTCACAAGTACATTTGGGACAAAAAGTGAATGGGACAATGAGTATAAAAGTCTTGAGGAAACAGGTAGTACCCATCCTATCCTCCAAAGCATGGGGCTCTAAGAGACCTTCTAAGGGTCTAGTTTCTTCTTTTCCTACAAAAACTGCAACTTAATCTTTCCCACTATGAGTAGATAAATCTTAAAGTCAAGAAGGCAGCTAAATTTGAGGTTTTTCTCTTCTTTAACCCACCTCCTAAAGGAATGAAGACTAAAGATGAGATGTTCCATTAATTGTGAAGTCGAGAAACTTATCAAATTCTAGTTTGTCTAAATATGAATGATATACATAAATTATATGGAAATATGCATATTTATATGTGTGTATATCTAGATGTCTATGCATATATACACTTGTATATGTAAATGCATGTATACATCTGTATACACTTTGCATACATGTATGTGTACATATGTACATGAATATTTCTTTTCCTCCAAGATGATAATCAAGTTTGAAATTGGTAAAAAAGGACATGGGATAGAAAGAACAGTGGTATTGGAGTCTGAAGACTGATTACTCACAAGGGAGCCTGCTTATAGTCTGCCTGCCCATTGACAGGTAGCATAGAGAGAGGGATGAACTCAGAACACACGGGTTTAAGTCCCTGTGCCACTAATTTTGAGCTGTGTGACTCTGAGTAGGTCATCGAACCTTTCTGAGGCTCAAGTATTAAATGGGGATAAGATATTTGCACTACTAACATCATAGGATTATTATGAGGAATGCACTTTCTAAAGCTTCAATGTGCTTCGGTGGATTCATAATTTCACATAAGTAGATACTCTCTCTAAAATTATAGATTGCCAGTCATACACCTCAGTTCCACCTGTGTGATTCTTGTCTGTGTACACAATTCAAAACAAATATTTATTGAGCACCCACTGTATGTAAGACACTATGTAATGTACTGGGGATATGAAAAAAAAAGTTCTGTCACTGAAGACTTTAAATTCTCCTGACAGATATTACATGTTTATAGATTAGTAAATATGAGACAAGTTGAGAATCAAGCAATAAACATTTACTAAGCATCTACTATGTGCCAGGCACCATGGTAAGCTAGAAAGAACACTAATGATGGGAGAATTAGGAGTCTTCCCATAGGAGGTGGTGTACAACCTTGGAGGAAGCTAAGAAATAGAAAAGACAGTCTGAAGAGGGAAAGCCTACCAGTAATGGGGGACAATCTCTGCAATGGTATGAAAACAGGATGGAATGGCAAGTGAGGGGAACAGCAAATAGGACCATTCGGCTGATGCATTCCTGGAAAAAGGGGAACAAAAGGAATTACCTGGAAAGGATGGCTGGGACTGGAATATAACAAAATGACTCAAAAACCACATTATGCAGTTTTCATTTTTTTCCTCGAGGCAATAGACATCCACTGAAAAGTTTTTAGGAGACTTATATAGCCTCACCTGTGTTTGAGAAAGATTATTTTGGTGGCTATTTCTAGAATTTTGGCTGTTAAAGGAAAAAAGATACTGGAGGATTGGATGGATGGATGGCAAGCACAAGTAAAGGTTAATATTGAGTCGTGCTTATAGGCAGCAAGGAAAACTAAGTAAATAACAAAAGATTAAAGATAAGGTGGGATTAGAGAGGAATTTGACTGAGGGAAGAAATGCCCAAAACAAGCTGGGGAGAATGGAATCGAGATAGGTTCATCTTGAAATGGGTTCAATTACTTGTCCATAGTCATAAAGCAAGTAATTGTCTAAGACAGAATTCAAACTCAGGCTTCCTGACTCCAAGTCCAATACTCTTTCCTTGACACCAGAGAAGAAAGTATTGAGTCAGAGGAAGATAGGTTTGAGTCCTCTAATTGCAGCTGAGCTCCCAGAGTGGTGACTGTTTTCTCATGAACTCTACATAGAAGACCTACACAACAATCCAAAGACCTTCATTTAGGTATTTAGGCCATAGCAGCCATCACTGCAGACTTCTCTATTCACTAAATTTCAGGGGCTTCCCATTACCTCCAGGATCAAATATACAGCCCGCTTTTTCATGGTCAAAGTCTTTCATTAGCTGGCCCCTTCCCACCTTTCCAGTCTTCTTACATCTTACTCTCTTCCACGTATTCTGAAATCCACAGACAATGATATTCTTGCCTTTTCTTCTGTTTCTTAGATGAGTCTTCCTTGATTCCAAGCCAGTGTTCCATCCACTGTGCCACTTAGCTGCCCCACTGACAATATACTATAATCTATATGTGAGAATAATATGTCCTTCCAATGTCTTTGTGATCATTTGCAATTCTAATTCTTCAAAGATCTTTGTCTTCCATGATCCAAAGCTGTATAGCATAGCTGGGAGAATATGGGTGTTTAAAAAAAAGATAGGGTTTTTGTTTTGTTTTGTTTTCTGTTACAGAGCAGTTTGGAATTGATTTCCTAAATGCAATCAGTTTTTATTTCTTTGAGGCAGCTAGGTGGAGCACTAGAGAGAGTCCTGGGCCTGGAATCGGGAGGGCTTGAGTTCAAATCTAGCTTGAGATAATTACTAGCTGTATGACCCTGGGCAAGTCACTTAACCTATTTGCCTTGGTGTCTTCAACTGTAAAATGGAGGTCATAATAGCATCTATCTCCCAGCATTGTTGCAAGGATCAAATGAGATAATCATTGAAAGGCACTTAGCACAGTACCTGGAACATAGTACATATTATAATATGTATATTTATATATAAAGTATATGTTATATGTTATATCTAAAATAAATGTTATTATTATCATCTTCCATTCAATTCTGTGTTCGGGTCTTTGAATATCTATGGTGCCTATCCAAGATATATGTGCTTTCGATGGATTAATTTAGTGAAAACCCCTTCCAACTGTATGATATAGCCAGAATAATAAAACTTTTCATACATTTGTTCCCTCTGTGTAGATTGTTAGCATGATCTCTTGAGTGGAGGTAGATAGCATTGAGGAAGCCCTGTAGTATTCTGCAGCTTGATGCAATCCGTACATTGTCATCAGCAAGCAAAAACATCTGTAGTATTTCACCATAGGGAATCCCTCACAGTGGCAAACATCTTTGATGAGCATACGTCTCCCTGTTTTATGCCTTGTTGGAGGTCGATATGAGGAATGTTGAACAAAGATATCATATCTGGAAAGAATCTGGTATGAATCCTAACATATGCATGTGGAATTACTTAATTGGAAGAGAACCTTGACAACTGTATTTTCCTCTATCAAGTCAAATTCTCTTTTTTATAATCAATAAAGAATAAGCAGGAGTATTCTTTTCCATCAATTACATAACTTTGAAGAAATACCGTGCTATAGTTTTGTTTTGTTTTCTTTTGTTTTGCAAAAACCTCCTGTTTCCTTCTCAAATTTTGATCAAGTGCACTTTCAATGTAGGTATAAATGATTCTCACAAAAATTTTTAAAGATTGAGAAAGTAGACGAATGGGCCAGTGGTTATTGATGCTCTCTCAATCACTTCCTTTCGGGTACTAATACCAGTCATGAATTTTTTTCCCAATCATTTTCCCAATAATTGTCTCTTTGACAAAATTAGTTCCTCAAGACTTTCAAAACCATATCACCTCGAGCAGAATTTCTTCTCTATTTATTTGGTCTAGTCCAGTCTTTCTTCATCTTCATAAGTACCATTTCCTCTTCTTCATTTAGCACAGCAGATATCGAGGGACTAAATTCCAAATAAAGCAATTCCATAGTTATTGACGATAATACGTGGACACATCTGTTTCATTTTTTTAATCTCTTGCCCTTATAGTTTTGTTTATAAATGCTCTTGGAACGGATCTGGCTTAGTTGTACCTCCTGACAAATTTTATGTAGACTTATTTTCCCTTCCATTGCTCCTAGCTGTTTTATCAGATGATGTGACTCATGGTTTTCATCACTGCACAAAATTTTGAAAAGAAGTTTGCATTTCTAAACTGTTGTTGCTCTGACCTATCATATCTTTCCACTTGGCCAAGACAGCCGAGGTGGTTCCTGGGGTGTTTTGGCCTAATCCTTGTGAGAATGGCTTTAAATAAGTAAAATTTTTACAGGAAGTGGTCATAATCATACTTAGCTTATTTTCTTTAATCCCTTTCCAATTTTTCAGCTCCTTTTTGGAATACATCAAGTTAGAATTATTGTAATTACCTACAATGTCTCTGCTTTTTTATCCTTCAAATTTGAAGTTAATTTTGACCTTTGCTCTAACTAATGGATATTCTTATTGGTTAACCATTTCCTATCTTCAAAAATGATCGCCTATTTAACGAGTGGATTGAGTGGTCAGTGTACTTCACGCTTCTTGAAAATGTATTCATGACATAGGCATGAGACTTCTAGATAATTTGCAGACTTTCGGTCTCTCGTTTCTGAATATTTGCCTGTATTTCAAATATATTTTTAGTGTTCTCTACTATGCCAAACCACAATAAAATCACTGAGTATTGATTTACCTTTCTAGGTCCTTCCTACCTTTCCTACCCTTCAATCGCTCTTTATTCCATCAGTTTGGATGGAGCACCTACCTCCTAGGGTTACTCGTGAGGAACAAATGAGATAATTATTATCAAGCATTTAGCACAATGCTTGGCACATAATGAGTCCAACTGACCATCTTGTTATGCTTCACATGAGAAATTCCATCTCCTTTCTCAGGTCTCATCTACTCCTGGAATATATTCCTTCCTCATCTCCACCTCTTAGAGCTTCTAATCTCTTTTGAAATTCAGCTCACATACCACATCCCACATGAAAGTAGGATTTTTCTGATTCCCCTCCCTCAACAACTATTACCTCCTTTTTTAGCAAATGATTTTACTTTGATATATCACTAGTTATTTTATACATGTTGTGCCCCCCAACAGAATATAAGTTTTTGGAGGGCAAAAACTGTTTCATTCTTGTCGTATTTCCAGCCCACAGCAAAGTGCCTAACACATAAAAGTGCTTGGATCCTTGGTAATTAGTTGTCAACTGATATTTGCTTGGTTTGTAATATCCTGTCAAATGGTTCATAACATTTTGCATCCTCTTCATTCTCTGCTTTCAAATCATCACAACCACTTCAAACATCAGCTCCCCTCAGGTTCTAGTGGAGACAGCTGAAGACCCTGATTCAAAGGGTACCCCAGATCACTACCCAGCCTCTGACCCGTCTCCAGGAGCCAACAAAGGCTCAGCTCTCATGGAGAAGGAACTGACCGTTCCCACCATCACCAGACACCTACCAACCGCCACCAATGGAGAGGTAAGCTCATTGGAATAGCAATGCCCCTCTCCCATCCCAAACCATTGGCCATGTTTCTAGCCTGGCTCCATCAGTCATAATCGAGGAGATTAACCCCTTGTGGAAATGTAACCTTACAGATTAGCTTCCGTCTACTTTGTATAGATAACTGTATTCTTAATTTTTCACGTTGTCTCCTCTTTCAGAATGTTTGCTCCTTAAGGTCAGGACTGATACTTTGTTTTGTTTCGCTTGCTTCTTTGTTTACCTTCTTTTGAATCCCTGACTTAGTTTGGTGCCTGGCTCATTTTAAATTCTTAAGAATGCTTGTTAGCTGACTAGCTGATTCTTAGAAACCTCTTCCCTTTTTTCTGGAACTATCGCAGAATGAGTACAAACAGAAATATGTGGCCATTTTTATTTTTCTTTGTTTCATGGTTTGCCATAGCCAAAGAATCCATCGCCTAGTAATCAACTAGCTAGGCTAGTCTTCATACAACAGACAATTTATTACTGGTATCTTAAGGAGTAACCTGGAAGAATCTTCCAGAATTAATCCCACTGGGATACCCTTGAGAAGTAGAGTTATTTCAATGCTAGGATGCAGCATTAGTGTAGGAATTTTGTGAATGAAATATGTTGTCTCCACCGGTAGAATATATATTCCTTGAGAGTATGGCCTATGTAATTTTGTCTTTGCATCCTCAGCACAATGCTTGGCACATCGTGGGCTTCCTAATTGCTTACTGACTGATTTATTTACTAGTAAATCTCAACTCACCATGTAATTGTAAGTTGTTGTTACTATGTAATATGTACCTCTGCAGTAGCTGTCCCTTCACCTTCCTCTCTTAGTTTCTCTGACTTTCTTCAAGAATCGGCTTAGGGGAAGCTAAATGGCACAGTGGGTAGAGCACCAGCCCTGGAGTCAGGAGGACCTGAGTTCAAATGTGACCTCAGACATTTGACACTTATTAGCTGTGTGACCCTGGGCAAGTCACTTAACCCTGATCGCCTCAACAACAACAACGAAAAAAAAGAATCAGCTTAAAATTCACCTTCTAGAGAAGGTTTTCCCCAGTCCCTCTAGCTGCTAAATGCCTCTCCTTTCAGATCATCTTCTGTCTATTCAGGATACAGCTTATATGTTCCCATTTATTTACATCCTGTGTCTCCCATTAGAGTGTACGCTCCTTGAGGACCGGGACTCTTCTTTTGTCTTTCTTTTTATCTTAAGTGCTTAGCACTGTGCCGGTAGTCACTTAATAATTGCTTGTTAATTGAATGAATGATTGATATCTTCAATCCATTATCTCTGTGTCCCTAATTCTCCTACCACATAATAAAGAGCTACTTTCCATTCATATCAAAGAGATATGTCAAAGAACTAAAATTTCATCAGTATAGGATATTTCCTTAATCGATGCCCATGATCAGAATCTACGTCTTAGAGAGTTGCCAGAAGCTTGTAGAGGTCATGTGACCTAGCTAATTAGCATCTGAGACAGCGTTTGAACTCGGGTCTTCCTGACTATAAGCCCACTATGATTCACCGCTTCGAAGGAATAACTAGTCTGAAATTAAAATAACATCTTCAGACAGTTTGACGTGCTGTAGAAACACAAAGCAATGAGGAAATTTCACATTGCAAGGGTAAAAGAAAAGCCATCACATGATTGTAATCGACAGTAGTCACCAGAATCAATCTAGTCCAAACCCCACATTTTACAGGTGAGGAAATGGGATCCCAAAGAGGTTTAGTGACCTCTCCACAATCGCAGAAGTGGCCAACCCCAGTGGCAAGAGTTGAAACCAGGTCATTTGTCACTCAGTCGTTTCAGTCGTGTCTGACTCTTCACAACTCCAACTTCTTGGCAAAGACACTGGAGTGCTTTGCCATTTGCTTCTCCAGCCCATTTGACAAATGAGGAGACTGAGGCAAACGGGGTTCAATGACTTGCCCAGGGTCACACAGCTAGTAAGTGGCTGAGGCCAGATTTGAATTTGGGAAGATGAGTCTTATTGACTCAAGGCCAGGCACTCCATCCATTGCACCACCCAGCTGTCTTGAACGTAAGTATTGGGACTCCAAAGCCACTGCTCTAATCAACAGGTAGTTGGGGAAAATCCTCTCCCTCTTCCACTTCCTCTCTTTCTCCTCTCTAAAGGAAGGTAAATTTTGATGGCCAGAAGCTGCCCACTTAACTTGGGGTTTACTGGTTAGATTTCTTTCTTTTTCTTTCTGTCTTTCTCTCTTTCCCTTTCTTCCTTTTTCTCTTTCTTTTTCTCTCTCTTCCTTCCTCTCTCTTTTTCTTTCTGATCCTTCCTTCTACCCTTCCTTCTTTCACAAAACCTTAAACCCAGTTCACTCTGAAGCTCATAGATTGAACCACAGCAGGTCCCTGCCCAAGCTCCTCTTAATAGCTGCATTTTGGGGTCTCCCGGCTTAGAGTGAATGTTAGTGGTAACTTTCTCTTTGGAACAGCAACCCTGAGAGTCTTCCCCTTCCAGATTGTTTTTTTTTCCTTTAGTTCTAATTAAATGGGCAATCCCTTGACTCGCTCCTTAAAGAGGCCTATTCACTGAATAGGTGTTGCCTCTCTCTAAGTGAGTATATGGAAAGGCCTTAGTCTAAAAGGGCCAAGGTCTTTCATTGCATCCTGGGTCATCTCCAGTCATCCCGATGAATATCTGGTCACTGGATTCAGATGGCTCTGGAGGAGAAAGTGAGGCTGGTGACCTTGCAGGGCCCTCCTTCACTCAAATCAAAGTCAACTGCAAGTCATGTCATCATTTCCTTGATGCCACGGTTCTCTTTGAAAATGAAAAACAAACACAACAACTACACAATAGTATCCCTCTTTTTCAATTCTGTTCCTCTCTTCTCTTCAGGGTAAAAATGTGTTCCTAACAGAAAACCAAGGGATAGCTAGGTAGCACAGTGAGTAGAGCACTGGCCCTGGAGTCAGGAGGACATGAGTTCAAATCTGGCCTCAGACACTTGACATACTAGCTGTGTGACCTTGGGCAAGTCATTTAACCCTAATTGCCCTGCCTTCCCCCCTCCCAAAAAAAAATTAACAAAGGCCTGCAGACATTGTAAATAGAGATTGTTCCGAGTCCTAATGGTTTCTCACTTTATTTTGTATAATCTTGAATTGTATAGCCCCTCTGACTGATTCTTCCTACCTGGAGTTCAAACTACCCCCAAAAGAAGAACTCTAACCAAAATTATTAGTCTGGATTTTTTCCAGACCACTGGATTAAGTGATATAAGCTGCTCACACTAGGTACCCATTTATCACTTCACACCTTTTCATTTTGCCTTTTCTTCTTCCTTTTCCTGTGTGTTCCAAGTTAACCTTTAATGTGGAAGGTTTCATTCTAAATGAAAACAAGAGCACCCCAGAGCCATGCCATAAGCTTCTGCAAACAGTGACTAGCTTGGAAGGCAATCATAGCTATCCATACACTGTCCCAGAGGTATGGGAAAATGACCTTGACCATGAAACCAAATGCCAAATGCTTCAAGAGCTGTCTCACATCTTGAGGGAACTTTCTTGCCTCCTAAGTAATTATGTGATCCTGGGAGCCCTTAAAAAAACATCTTGGGGCCCAATTTCGCCCTCTGTCTTGTGTCTGCAATTCCCATTTGTTTCTAAGAAAACTCTGTTTGCTTAAAAACGAAGAGAAAAAAGTGTAATGCTACAAACAGTTCACCAGATTTTCCCCTTAACTGAGCAAATATAATAACTATTAATTCTTGTTTAAATTTTTAATTAAATGAGAGCATCTTAAATTTAGATTGAAGAGTTGTCAGAAACAAAATGCATCTGTGATCTTGTTATTGAAGCCTAGTCAAAACAAAGCATATAAAAAATTAGTCTCAGAGGTGAAACATTACAGAAGGTTGCAAGATTCAGGTAGTTCATGTCCCTCAAATGAAAACAAATAGGTGTGAGTGAGTTAAGGGAGGCCAAAGTTTAATGAAGAGATTCTCAAATTTTTTTGGTCGCAGGACTCCTTTACATTCTTAAACATTATTGAAGACTACCCAGAGAGCTTTTATTTATAAGGGATAAATCTATTGGTTGGTATTTACTGCATTAGAAATTAAAATGTCTTAGTATTATTATGAAAATAGTTTTGACCCTGAAGACCCCCTAAAAAGACCGCAGGAATGGCAGGAGGTCCCCGGACTACTGTTGAAGAACCATTGGCTTAATGGATAATATTCTGGGCTTAGAATAAGGATGATGTAGACTCAAATCCTGCTTTTGACATTTAGTACAGCTTTGTGACTCTGGGTGGTCTACTTAACATTTCAATGCCTCAAGATCACTTCATAGGGCTTATCAATGAAATCCTAGACCCCTTGCAGTCTGTATCAGTAAAGCAATTTCCCAATGATGAATCTTCATGTATTCTGTCAATTATCATAAATGTAATATTACTACTTCTTGACATTTTCCCAATGCCCTCGACCTGAAAGTCTTTAGAAAGCTTTGTGGACATTCATTCATTCATTCTCAGCTATGTCAACATGGAAGTTCAAAGCTGTTTTGCATTCTCTTCTCTTTATTCTGCCTTTCACCTTATCCATAGACCATTTGCCGTTTAATTCTTTCATTTTATTTGACTTTCCAACATGATTAGGGGGATATAACACACGATTAGAAGACATGAAAGGCCTGGGTTTGAATTCTGCCACTCACATTTATCAAGTGTTTCATAATGGGTGAAATTTCTCTGCAGCTAAGTTCCCTCATCTGTAAAGTAAGGATGACATTATACTTCACAGGGCTAGGATTAGATGGAATAATGGATATGAAGAACTTTGTGTGCCATAAAATGCTATGTGAAAGACAATTCTCTTCCCCAAAGTCTGAATGATAATATATCATCCTCAAAATGTCTTAATGGCCCATCTTAACTGAAACCTTCCCCTTCACATATAGCAGAGTGTTAGATCCCAATTCATCTTCCACGCAGCTGCCAAAGTCAGTTTTCTAAAGCATAGATATCTAGCATGCCAACTCCAATTCAACAAATTCCACTTGCTCCCTATTACCTCTAAGATCAAATATAGTCTTCTGTTTGGCATTTCAAGCTCTTTAAAACTTAAACCCACCTTTACTTTCCAGTCATTTTATGCTTCATTCCCTACCACATACTCTAGCTCTCTATGTTCCAAACATGCTAGTGTATCATTCCAGGTGCACAACTCTCCATCTCTCCCACCTCTATACCTCCACACTGACTATCTCCCATGCTTGGAATACTCTTCCTCCTCCCAGCTCTTAGTTTTCCTGGCTTCTTTCAAGAAGCAGAGCATAGTAGAACACTGGTATGGAAGTCAGGAGACCTGGATTCTAGTCCAGGTGCTACTAATAATCTGCAAGTACATCCTTCTCTCCACCCCTAACCTTAGTTTTCTCCTCTACAAAATAAGAAAGTTTAACTAGATGTTCCCTAAATTTGCTCTCAGTTCTAAGATCTTGGGAGTCTGTGATTCAGCCAACTTCTTTCCCTGAGGCCTCATTCACCTAATGTGGTCTCTCCAAAGCTAGTCAGGAGTGAAAGTGTAGAATATTACCTAATTATCTTCTTGCTTCCGGTGCCAGTTTAGGACTCAGTCAAAGCTGTTGGCATCAAATGTGTGTACACAGAAAGTGTCTATAAATAGCTTAATGTTTGAATTCAAGTTAAATAGCCACTTTAATAGGAGAACCAGATGGTTCAGCTGTGGAGAGTATAGTTAACAGGATAGAACTATTCAACTGAAAGGCATAATCCAATTTTGACCTGAGTTCCAGATGAGTTGGAGACCACAGGCCAATTCTCTCTCAAATCCCCCACATTCTGCTAGACATTGGCACTGTTGCCAAGCTGAAGCATGTTTAAGATTGGAGTACAACACACTCTACTGATTGACTCCACAGCCAGTATTATCTAAAGTTGTTCACTATCACAGAAAAGTTACAAAGATTATAGATAAAAGAGTAGCCCAAATACACAACCATGGTCATGAGAAAGTGAACATTTAGTCAATAGTCAATAAATATTTATTAAGTTCCTGATATTGCCAGGCACTGTGCAAAGCACCGAAAGTACAAATATGAAAAAGAAAGTTAACAGCTGCCCTCAAAAGAGTTTACAAACCAATGAGGGAAGACAATATGGAAAAGAAGCCAAAAGCAAGGACAGTGCATAGTGAAGCCTGAGAAATTCCAAAATGGTGCAGCCAGATAGAAAATGAAGAGATGTCCATCCTGAACCTGAATGGAGATTCAAGGCTCCTCCCTTCTATCAGGAGGCAGAGGGCAGAGAAGAGATATGAGTATCAAGATTGATTCCATCTTGCAGGATGATGGAGTTTTCCAATCATGAGGTTCCTGGGGTGTAATAAAAAAGTCAGGGATGACCCAGAGTAGTACAGCCAGATATATAGCGTCCTAAAGTTTACAAACCACTTTCCACAAAATATCTCATGTGAGCCTCACAACAAATCTGTGTGATAGATACTAAAGGGAATATTATCCCCATTTTACAGATGAAGAGCCAAAAGCTCAAAGAAGATGAATGACTTGCCCATGGTCACACAGCTTATGGGCGTCAGAAGCAGGATTCTAACCCAGGTTAGCCTGAATCTTAGCCCAGTCATTGCTCAATTCACCAAGCCACACCTTTAAAATAGGACATCACAATAGGACAAATGTGCAAATTATTTCCTATTATACGTTATCAAATCCCCACTTTAGGGGTAAAAGACATCTTTGTCATGAGCACCAAAAATTCCACTCATAGAAAGCAAATGCATCATGGAAAAAATATTATTAGTTTATCCTCTTTCTGTTTAAAATGAAATATCAATGCTCTGCCTAGGCAATAAGTCTTTGAGACATCTCCCTTTCAAAACCAGATGACTGTTTGGACAGAAAGCACTCCCCAAATCAACTAATGGGGTATCTATTGAAAAAAATGATCATATCAAGTTTGAGGTATATAGTATTTGAAACTTACATTCATCTCATTTCTACCTGAGCTCTTCAGAAATGAGCCAGGCCCTCATTCTAGAAAGCTCAACAATTATCATCAGAAAAGGACCCAAAGTCTGGGAAATGGATTGGCTCTCAATACTGACGAATCTTGTAGGTGGAGACGTCAGCTCTGGGAGGGTGACAAGCTGCAGGCACATTCTGCTTGTGCACAAAAGAAAAGCAAAAAAGAGGAAATTCTCCTTCAGTAAAAGTGAATGTATCTTTATCAATGTTGACAGTGATCATTAAAAACTGAAAGCAGGAGAGCTATATATTGATGGCATCTCTAGAATTTGTCCTTACAACTACAAGCTGTTTTTTAGCAAAGCATGTTTTTTTTTCCCTGTCTGAGGCACTGAAATCCAACCTCATATAAGTTTTTATTTGTTCCAAGTGATAGAAAAGCCTCCTAAAGTGTGGCCTAAATCAATATTCTATTCCCCAAGTTAACCGGAACTACAGGTTCACTTAATGAATAGCTTCATGTGCAACTTTATAAACATATAGCCATAATAAAAATTTAAAAATACACACACAAACAATCCATGGGAGAAGAAACCTGTAACAAGACTTTATTTTACATGATACACTTAATTAGGTTTCAAATACAGACATAATTTAAATATAAAGATACTCCATGCCATCAAAGGTGATGTTACTATGCCTCTCAGAGAGTTGGCTTTAAGAGAAAGCATGGGCTCATAAGGTCATCAACTGGAAGGAACCTTACAAATCATTCGATTTCTTTTCCATTTACAGGTGAAGGAATACAGACTCACAGCCAAAGTAACTTGCACAAGGTCACATGTCCAATAATGAGGCAGCTAGGTGACACAATGAGTAGAGCCCTTGACTTGGAGTCAAGAAGATGTGAGTTCAAATTCTGCCTCACTCACTAGTTGTGTGACCCTGGGCAATAGGCTTAACCTTTCTCAGCCTGGGTTTCTCACATACAAAATAGAGATGATAATAGCACCTACCTCCCAGGGTTGTTGTGAAGATCAAATGAGATATTAGTAAAGAGTTTCGGAAACCTTAAAGCCCTATAAAAATGCTAGCTATTATTAACAGCAGTATTGCTATTATTTTTATTCTAGCTATTAATATTTGTCCAAACCAATATTTGAACCTTAGTCTTATAAACAAAGTCCCGCACTATTCTGATCAGAACAAAGAAGCTTATAAAAGAGATTGATTTCAACAATGACACTTGGACAATGTTCATTTTTGAACTGACTCCCTCAGTTCTTTACCATTGTTTTTTGTTGTTGTTGTTGTTGTTGTTTTCAATTGAATACTTAGATTTAATTTGAGGCATTTCGTAACGCATAATCTTGTCGAAGACCCCTTTGGGGATATAATAAGTGTGATTACAACAACAGCCAAAGATGTTGACAAGGAGCAAATCAAAGGAAAATACTGGATCTTCCCCGCATACAACTTCCATCTCCTGATTCCATGCAGAAGACTGTATGTACCTAAGCCAGGAAAGCAATCTCTCCTCACCTCTCCCTCTGAAAAACTCTTGCTTTCTTCAAATCTCAATTGTAGTCTCACCTCCTACACAAATCCTAGCCTGAGTCCCTCAGTTGCTAGAGAACTCCTCCCTGAAGGGACTTAGTACTTACTCAGAATCTAATTTATATTTACTTATGTCTATGTGTTGTCTCTTCCCAATGGGGTGTAAGTTCCTTGAGGTCAGATCCAGTTTCCTCTTTGTTTTGGCATACCCCTTGCACATAATAGTCATTTAAAATTGCTTATTGAATGAATGAAGTGTTTGATATAGATGAGTGATGTAAGATTTTTGGATATAGAAAAAGTATTCAGAAAAAAGTCAATTATCATCCATCTAAATAGAATCTTGTAACTGAGTTTCCCACTTGACTTGAAATCTCTAGTAAGATCAGAGACCCTTATTACACCAAATGGGAGGTTCTGCTTCACAAATCCAGCACAACAGGACAATTTGCCCTTATTACTTAAGCGGCCTCAAAGTCCCAGACACAAATCTGGTCACTACGTACCTGAAACACACAGGAAATTTTCAAAGAAATATATGAACCATTAACAGGCAAATCAAAAACTGAAACCTGAAGAATTAGTTTAATGAGTACTTTCCATGATACCAGGAAATTATTGCTGTGATCTGCATTTTTAAATAAATACTATCTTAGTACTACTATGTGCAACAGCTAGATGGTGCAGTAGATAGACTACTGGGCCTTGAGTCAGTAAGACTAATCTTTTCTAAGTCCAAACCTAGCCTCAGACAGTTAGTAGCTGTGTGACCCTCGATGAGTCACTTACCCCTGTTTGCCTCAGTTTTCTCAGCTGTAAGAAGGAAATGACAAACCGCTGCAGTATCTCTGCCAAGAAAACTCCAAATTGGGTCATGAAGAGTCAGACATGACTGAAACAATTGAACAACATTAGATGCCTAAAGTGTGATTTAAAATTTTCTGTGTGGTGAAATAACAATTGGTAACGTCTATATCAGGAGTACTTCATATTAATTCAGTGAGACAATTATCATTTTCTACATTATTAAAATTAGATGAGAATCAGAATCAAAATCACTTGCCCGTAGTCAAATGGTTAGTAGGTATCAGAGTGAGGACTCTGACCCAAATTCTCTCACTAGAAGTGTATTCTTTTATCTTTCCTTCCTCTTCCTTCCTTGCTTGCTTCCTTCCTCCCTCCCTCTCTCCTTCATTTCCTTCCTCCACTTCCCTTCTTCCTTCCTTCTTTCTTTCCTTTCTTCCTTCCTTCCTTCCTTCCTTCCTTCCTTCCTTCCTTTCCTTCATTTTCCTTTCTTCCTTCCTCCCATCTATGCTTATTAAGCTCTCATGAGCCAGCTCTTATGGGCTACATATACTCCCTGCTCTGCTGAATGAGTTTTCACCTTACATTGCTGAAAATCAAGCCTCCACACCACTTCTCAGTCATCTTCACACTCAAATCAATCAATATTTATTAATCACCTATTTTGGGTCAGGCATTGTGCTGAAAATACCAAAAGAAGCAAAAGATTGTCCTTGCACTCAGGAAGCTTAAGATCCAATGAGGGAGACAACAAGCAAATACATACACATCAAGCTATATCCTGGATAAGTAGTAAATAACTAACAGGAAAGGCACTAGAATTAAGCAGGGTTGCAAAAGGCTTCCAATAAAATATCAGAATTAAGGAAGGTAGAGAAGCCAGTAGGGGCAGAGGAAAAAGAGCAATCTGGGAATGGGGGACAGTCAGAAAAATGCCCAGAACCAAAAGATGGAGCATCTTGCTCATGGAACAGCCAGAAGGCCAGTGTCATTGAATGGAAGAGTACATATCAGGTAGTGAGGTATAAGAAGACTGCAAAGGTAGGAGGGAGCTAGTTAAGAAGGTCTTTGAATGCCAAATGTATCACTCTGTATCTGATCCTGGAGGCAATCGAGAGCCACTGGAGTTTATTTAGGAAGGGGGATGATATGGATGTACTTTTGCTTTAGAAAAATCACTTTGTGGCTGAATGGAGGCTGGATCAGAGTAGGGGGAGACTTAAGGCAGGCAGATTCTCCAGCAGGCTACTGCAATAGTCCAGGTATGAGGTAAGGAGGGCTTGCACTAGAGTGGTAGCAGTGTCAGAGGACAGAAGCGGACATGTTTGAGAGATGTCACAAAGGTGAAATTGACAAATCATCAACAGATTGGATATAGGGAGTGAAGAGATAGTGAGGAGTAGAGGAAGATACCTAGGTTGTAAGCCCAAGGGGCTAGGAGGATGCTGTTTCCCTCTGCAATAATAGAGAAGTTAGGAGGGTGGGGATGGTTTAAGGCAAAAAAAAAAGTTAGATGGTGAACATGTTGAGTTTAAGATGTCTACTGGACATCTAGCTTGAGATGTCTGAAAGGCAGTTGTAGATGCCATATTGGAGGTTAGGAGAGAGTTTGGGGACAGAATACACTGCAAGAACCTCCCTGCTCCTTTTTTCCAAATCTAGCTACTGTTTATGTGTTGGCTTCCCCCATTAAAATTTAAGCTCTTTGGAGGCAGGAATTATCTTTCTTGCTTCTATTTCTATTGCCAGAACTTAGCAATGTTTGACACAGAGTCCCTGCTTAATAAATGTTCTTTCTGTCTATCTATCCTTCTATCTCTTTATCTCTCTATCTCTCTATCTCTTTATCTCTCTCCTATGAGCTATGTTCTCTTCTAGGCACTAGCAGAGATACAAAGTTTAGATAAAACACTGCCCCTGTTCCCCAGGGGCCTATAGTAAGTTAACGCAAACACAGCTACTATTTATATCATTGCATGATCAGAGAATTAGAATTGGCCAAAATAAATTATTTATGTAAGGTTCAAGGAGTATCTCATTAGGGGAATGAGGAACGAATTCATAGAGGAGGTAGCATTTGATTTGTGCCTAAAAGGATAGGCACAATGCATATTCGAGGGGAGGAGAAAATCAATTTGGCTCAAATGTAAACTTAATATGGACCCACAAAAAGGCTTTTGTTACCAAAGTAGTGGTAAACTTGGGAGGAAATGACCCCTCTATCTTAAAGAATAGATAAGGAGAGAATGTCCAGTCACAGACAAATAGATATTATAACTTCAGTTTCAAATACCATGAAGCCCTTATAATTTAAAACCCTACCAAGCGAGCCAGTCCAAGAGTAATGGGTTCTCTCAAGAAGGAAACTCTACCAACACTGACACAGATAATACACAGATAATAAGGAATAGCAGGATTTGTGTTAAGGAGACCAACATGTATGTTCAGGGAACTTAGACACCAACTTAGAATTTTTCTTAAAGTTTTATTAATGCTTTTTGGTTTGGTTTGGTTTGGTTTTTACAACACGCTTATTTCCTTTTATTCCCCTCCTCCATTTTACCCTTCCTTATTCAAAGAAAAATATTTAAACAAAGCCAACTGAAACAGCAACCAAATTTGGAATATTCCATATTTGTAATCCCCACTTTCGGGTCTCTAGGATCAAGAGTATTCATTATAAGTTATCAGAGTTCAAATCCTTTTTAGCATCGCCATTGCTTAGACACAATTTCGGCCTCTGCATGTTATTCTCTTGGTTCCATTTTCTCGTACCAACTCATTTCATGCAAGTATTCCCATCACAATTTATTTTTTTTAAAATGTAACCTGTGGTTCAAGCCTGGGTATTTCCCTCAGATTCTCCTCATTGGTGGAGAGGATTACTCGATGTTGCATGCCTGCCTGAAGGGCAAAGTTGGTGAGAGCTGGGGAGGAGATAAATTCTTCTGGCTTCTGGCTTTGATAGAGGACGTACACAGTTCCAGGCTCTTTTCAGAGAAAGCTCCCCCACTGGGTGGGGGGAGTGGGGTTTAGAGTGAGGGAGAAACACCTTTGGAAAGAAGCTGACATGTACAGGAACCAATGCCTTGAGTAGGTCCTTATGTCCAGCTTGCCACACTAGGGATTTAGTTGAATTCTACCTCTCTGCCTTAACCCTACCCCACCCCACACCAGGTTGAGATGGAGCATTCTCTTCAATGAGTGGAGATGAAAATACCCATCTCGTTTACCTTAGGAGAGCTCATTCACTCTGTATTATCTAGTATATTCTAATCTATATAACTTTTCTTATTTCTGTTTTCTATCTGCTTGGATAAATGGGCTTATTTGCTATTCAATATTTGCAATGGTCTTTTTTTCACTAACATTTGGTGAGAAGGGAGTCAAGCCTCTGGCCAGAGGTTGGGCCTCTCCTATCCCATTAAACTACAGCAACCAGGAGAGTAGCCTGAGTATAAATACGAAATCATTTCCCCTAATTTGCAATATTTAGAAAGGGAGATAAAAATAATATCTTCACTCTGAGAAGAGCCAAGTAGTCCAGTCTCATGGTTCCAGTCCCCTTCTCCCCTCCAGGTAGAGTAAAAGTCTCTCCTGGAAAAGGGTTGGTGATATTTCAGAGATCCTCCCTGTGAGCCACATTTATACAAACCCACATAAGCAGAGACATAACCTACATGGACCACACACACACACACCTTACAGAAAGATGTACAAAACAAGAAGGCAAAGTCAGATAACTCTTGCTGAAGTATAATTGGAATGAATACAAGAGCGACACAGTGCTATAAAAATAATATCAGAAACACTAAATCTCAGAATGAACTCAGGTTGACAATGAAGGCTAAGGACAATAAAAATGGATTTTTTCATTTTACAGGGGGAAAGATCAGAGAAGGAAGAAGGCTACTCCCTCCTCGGGTACATGGGATGATGCTCATGCATAAAAAAGAAGGGAGAACTACATAACTTTATTTTTCTTCTGTTTCTTCTGGCAAAGAGAATCAACTATGTTCTGACAACAGTAAGACAAAAATAGTTACCTGGGAGTTGAAACCCAAGGCAAGCAAAGAGATGAGAAGAGAGAATGTAATTGGGCTCAATCATTTCAAGTCATCAGAATCAGATCATTACAAACAAACCTCTCAAACTATAGAAACAACTAAGGAATGTGATTGTGGAGACCCTTTGTAATCTTCAAAAAATCATAGTGAAGAGGAGATATATCAAAACTGGAGATAGGCAAAAATTCTTCTTCACAATAACAGGATAGAGAGACAGAGAGAGAGAGGGAAAGAAAGAGAGAGAGAGAGAGAGGGAAAGAAAGAGAGAGAGAGAGAGAGAGAGAGAGAGAGAGAGAGAGATGGATAGATAGATAGATGGATGGATAGATAGATAGATAGATGGATAGATGGATGGATGGATAGATAGATGGATGAACAGATGAATAGGATTGAACCTTCAATCTATGGGTTATTAAGCTTTACATCAACTCCTTGATATAAGGGAACAGGTGACCACTAAGAGCCGATGTATCGTCATCGAGAACAAAACATTCCATCTTAACTTCATTTCCTTTTTTGATAGGGTTTCTTTACTAACAGAACAGGGAAATGACATATACACACAACAAGGTATATGACAGTTTTTGTTTAATGTAATAATGACTAGAATTCATATAATACTTTAAGGTTTGCAAAGTACATATATATATGTATATATATATATATACATATATATATATCATATATATATATATATATATATCATATATTAGCTCATTTGGTCCCCGCAAAAACCCTGTGAGGCAGGTACTATTATTATTCTCATTTTACAGATGAGGAAACTGAGGCTAAGAGAAGTTAAGTGAATTTCCCAGGGTCACACAGCTAATAAGTGCCTGAGTCAGTATTTGAACTCAGATCTTCCTGACTCCAAATGTAGCACCGTATGATCTAGCTGCCTGTCAGGTAGATGAGATAAAAAGGAACAGGTTAGACCACAAGTCAGATACAATCAAGATAATAAGGAAGGTTAATTTCAGCCTAAAAAGAGATCTTAAATGGAATCTGGCCTTAAACCTGTGTTCGTTAATATTTTTATCAGTTCAAATTTGTCATTTGTCAATGTGCAAATGAGGAAAACTGGGAGTGATATTGACACTGAAAATCAGGGTCCAAACAAGGTAATAGTTCACAGTAGAGGGAACTGAAGCTTTGAGAGATTGTATGATTTGCTACTACAGTTATTAAGTGAGAGAGCTGAGATTCAAACTCAATTCTTTGGACTCTCTTAACTTTTCACCATGACACATTGCATCCTTCAGTGTACTAGGGCAGGAAAGGAGGCTAATCTAAAAGAATAAAATTAATAGGGGTTAACTACACTTAAGAATAAAATCATCTGCATACAGTGGGAAAGGCATGAATATAGAGCAGGATCTCTGACAAAAATAGAGTAGTCAGTTGGGGGAAAGATGATACTTCTGGCTTTGGAAATTGGGTCTAATGTGCCAATGGGCCACTGAAATGCCAAAAAAAAATCTAAGCAAATATTTAGGACAGAAATTCAGTGTTGGAAACCCTGAGATCACCAAGAAAAAAGAACAGAGATAGAAGAACACAAAGAAACCTTGGTGTTAAATAAAACAATAAGTTTACATTTCTATTGGCACTTTGTAATTTAACAAAGAACCTTCCTCACTCTTTTTAGTAGAGTATTATAATCTTCACTTTACATAAAGGGAAAATGAGGCTCAGAAAGATTAAATAACCTTCCTTTGGTCACAAAACTACTAGGTTTCTAATTTACTAACAGCCAGGAATTGAATCTAGGTCTTCTGACAAAGCCCAATGTGTGTTACACTAAATCATTATATCAGCTATTTGGTTACAGTAGGGTTAAAGCCACAAGCCTCATCAACATCAGTTCCATTAGATCAAAGTCTGACCTAATTTGCTAACAGTATTAAATACATAAAGCCATCAGAAGTAATTTAATGCTTATCAGATATGCTTACTCCCTAATAAACCCTCACCTACCCCTTATTTCCACCTAATGAGGGAAATGGATTCAGAAAATGAATATATAATGAAGAGGCCTCCAATTTATTTCCATGAAAGAATTAGAAGGGTGTTTAGACTGCAAAAGGGATTGGCATTTAGTGGGGTAGTTAGCTGTCCCGTTGATTTCCATTTCATTTTGGAGCGGGTGACAGACGGCTGGGGTTTGTCAACCTTTCTTTAGTCTAGGCAATTCATCACAGCCAAATATCATCCATTTAAGCAATAAAAGCATTCCTAAATACTAATGTATTTAACATACATTAGTTTCCTTCAATTTACATTGAGATTCATTGAGTACAAGTAGGACAAAGGAACGAAGCTTACCCATCCACTAGAGGTAACCCGAGAGAGACCTCATCAGAATGTTAAACTCCCATCTTGTAGGATTCACCATTCCTCAAAAGGAAATTGTCCAGACATCTACCATACCCACTAGCTTGTCTAGCTTTTCAAATTTCCTGTTTTCCCTCGATGCACAAGGTCTACAAGTATTTAAGCACCTACTATGTGCTAGACACTATGCTAAATGCTGGATATACAAAAAAAAGGTCAAAACAAAAAACAACCAAACAAAAAAACCAGTCCCTGATTCAAGGAGCTCATAACCTATAGGAAACAACATGCAAATAACTATACAAACAAGATATAGACGGGATTAAATTAGAGATAGTCTCACTGTCTCAGCTTTTATGTCCCCATTAGAGATGTGTTGGGTTGATGGAATAAAGGACATTACTGGCAGGGACCTTAAAGACCATTTAGCCCAAACTCTTCATTTTAAAGATGAGGGAAAGGCATCTGACTTTAGTCTTATGCTCTTAAATATTTTCCTCAGTTCAAATTTATCAGTTGTTAAATGCACAAATGACAGAAAACTAGCTAAGACATTGTAAAAAAGCATGATAATTCATAAAGATCATAGGAGTTTACAAAAGAGGAAACTGAAAAGTGAAGTGTCCTGCCTCAGTTCATACAGCTATGAATTTGACCAGAGTTCTCTCCACAGTGTATCACTTAAAAGCAGCCAAAGTCAGACCAATTCCTAATGAACCTGGAGGCTGAAACAGAGCTTAAAAAAATGACAGAGCAATGGAAGGCACACCTCAAAACCATGAATAATTGCTGGCCTAATTTTAAGCTTATTTCATCACCTTGTCAGAACAACTTTAAATAGTTCAGTTATTATAAATTGAGTTCCACTTAAACTTGTTTTCAATTTTTACTTCCATGAAACCTGGGACAACATTCTTAAGGAGGCCAAAATGATTAGGAAGGAGAGGAAAGCCAGGCATAGTGTAGCACGCATCCTAGATCTGAAGAGAGTAGAATGTAAAGGCTTGACCAAAAGGACATATAGAATCCATTGGACTAAAATTGTTTAAGGAAATCAGTCCAGGAGAAAGACAAGCTCTCAAGAATAAAATTCTGAAACACAAAGAAAAGCAATTCCTATGAAGATGGAGTGAATCTGAAGAAATCAATGTGAATAAGCAAAGAATCAACTGGCCAAGTTAGATTAAAAATAATAATAATGACATTTCTAGGTAGATTCCAAACTGGTTGAATTCCCAGAACCAAAGAGAAGCCATTAATATTTCAGTGTCAGCTTAGAAGAATAAGTCTCTTGAAATTGGTCCAGGGTTCTGTTCTTAGCTCTGTTTGGTTTAATATTTTTAACCGTGACTTAGAAAAAGTCACAGATGGCATGCTTATCAAATTTTCTGACAACACAAAGCCAAAACACAATAGAATGTTCATTATTCAGTCTCATCTGACTCTTCATGACCCCAACTGGGGTTTTCTTGGCAAATATATTGAAGTGGTTTGCCATTTCCTTTTCCAAATCATTTTATAGATGAGGAACTGAGGCAAACAGAGTTAACTGACTTGCCAGGGTCATACAGCTAGTAAGAATCTGAGGTTGAATTTGAACTTGGGTCTTCCTGACTCCAAGCCCAGCACTCTATCTGCTTTGCCACCTGGCTACTCCAGTAGAATGTTAGCCTGAAACTAAAACAATGAAATTCAAAAGGGATAAATGTAAAGTCTTATACATGGGTTCAAAAATCAGCTTCACATGTAGAAATGAGGCAGACTACAAACCCCAAAGGAGTTAAAAGTGTGGTTTAATAGCCAAAAAGGAGGCGATGGTGCCACTTTATGGTGTCCTACATAGACCATCTCTCTTAAGCCTCTGGACTAAATCTCTGGCTTCTTGCTAAGTATTTCCCTTTGCTTGTATCACTATCATCACATCATATTAAACATCCGAATCCAAGCATACCTATCTTACTGCTAGTGATTTCCCCATTTTTTTCCATTCTCACAACTATTTTCCTAGTATTGTGTTAAGTTCTGGGTGCTACATTTTAGGAAAGACACTTATCAAATGGAAAGCCCTCTAAGGAGGGTTTTGAGGATGATTAAAGCCCTTGCTATCAAGGTATAGGAGGATCAGACCTTCCCTCTGTAGATTTTTTCCAATTTATTCTGTGTAGAGCCTGTTTGTAAATAGTTGTTTGCATGTTGTTTCCCCCATTAGATTGTGAGCTCCTTACGGGCAGAGACTGTCTTTTTCCCTTTTTTGTATCCCTAGCACTTGGCACAATACCTGCTATATAATACATAGCTGATGGTGCTTCAGTGGATAGAGCTCTGGGTCTGGAGTCAAGAAGATCTGAGTTCAAACTTAGCCTCAGACACTCACTAGCAGTATGACCCCAAACAAGTCTCTTAGCCTCAGTTTGTTCAATTTAATAACAGGGCTAATAATAACACCAATGTCCCAGAGTTATTGTGAAAATCGAATGAGATAATATTTGTAAAAACATAATATGTGTGGCACATAGTAAGCACTAAATAAATGCATATTCCTTTCCCTTTCCTCTAGTAGGCACTTAATAAATGTTTAGTGAACAAATGATAGCCTGGGAAGAAGACTTTAGGGAAAACATTATAGTTCTACAGAAGTATTGGAATGACTGTCGTGTGGAAAAGATATTAAATTTCTACATTTAGATGATTTCCAAAACGTAAATAGACAGGATGATCCAATGGTCCTTTGAAGAGGAATGGTTCCAAACATGGCCTGACATGAGAAAATGGGAGAAATGGTAGAAAAGCCCTGTAATACCACAACTGCCCACAATGCATTCCAAAACTGGGTAAATGAATGTAAGAGAGGGGTGTATTCCGTGCGGATGTCACAGAGCCAATATCAAAAAAGAGTTGAAGTGAGGCCAGAGTGCTATTCTTCTCATAGCCTCCTCAATCTTCTGGCAGTGGAAATGAAATAACCCTTGTGTAATCTTGGCCCCACTGATATTAGTTCTCTTTCAAATATTACACTCTGGAGTCGAACAGGTGATCCCATATTGCTCAATATCCTGTTAAGAGCCAGCTGCAGGATACCCTTGGTTGGTTTCATCAGGCACATTATATTAGTGCCTGAATCCAGAGTGAAGCCTGCTGAATGCTGTAATAAGCAGACCTGTACACGCCTCGTTTTCAGTCCTCCCAAATGAAAAGCATCTATTCGGTTTTGCAGCAGGAAATTATTTCATCTTTTCCATTACAATCAAAAGTCTTTGTAAATCAAGCAGAAACTGCCATCTCAGCCATACAAAGCTTTTCTTCTTATATTCTCTCTCTCTCTCTCTCTCTCTCTCTCTCTCTCTCTCTCTCTCTCTCTCTCTCTTTCTCTCTCTCTCTCTCTCTTTCTCTCTCTTCTTCTCTCATACATTCTCAACACAAGGTAACCACATCCACACATCCAGAGCCCAAAAGATGACAATGTGGTTTCAAAATACCCTACTCCTCCTATTATGTGTTTTCGAAGTCTTTATAGGTAGTTGTTTCAGCAGTTGAAATTCCACCAGGACCATGAAGGGCTGGGCAGGAAAAACAGTAAAAATAAAATCAATCAAACAACAAACATTTATTAAGCCAACAAGATAAACAAAACAAGAATGAAACAACAACTGAGGGAAGCGTTTTGTTCTTATTTTTTTTCTGCAAACTTTTGAAAAACTGAAAAGACAGAAAAAATATTCACTCTTACCACCTCACTCCTTTCTCCCACCCATTAAAAAAAATCTCCCTATTTTTCATGGGCTCTTGGGTCTAAGTGGAATTCAGCAAGAATAATAACTAGCATTTATATAATACTTTAAGATTTTGCAAAGTTATTTACATATTTCATCACACTTGATCCTCCCAAGAACCCCGTAAGGTAAGTTCCATCATTATCCCCATTTTAAAGGTTAAGAAAATGACACAACGTAACTTGCTCTGGATTACCAGCCACTGGGTACTTGAGGCAGAATTTGCATTCGGGTCTTTCCTCCTGATTCTAAATCCAATATGCTATCCATTGTCTCGAGGTAATAGTATTCCTTTAGCAATGGTCCAAGTCAAAATGGTGCCAAGAGCTGCCCAAAAGGCCAGGGCAGATTTTGACAGACTAGGAGCAAGCTTCGCCTATCTGCTGATTATTTAAGCCCATGTGCATTGCCTGTAGGGAGGAAAACAAGAATAGTCTGTGGGTTAGGGAAGCATACTTAGGAGGAAAAGAAGAGGAAAGGAACAAGGGTTAATTAAGCACCTACTATGTGCCATGCTAAATACTTAACAAATATTACCTCATGTCATCCTCACAACAACCCTAGGAGTTGTGCTATTATAGTTAAGGGCTATTATGATCCCCATTTTATGGTCGGAGAAACTGAGGAAGAGAGAAATCAAGTGACCTATCCAAAGCCACACAGATAACTGTCTAAGAAGGGATATGAATTCAGGTCTTCCTGACTTGAGGTCCCACTTTCTATCCACTGCACCACCAAGCTGCCTCCATAATGTAGTCCAGGGGTGGGGAACCTGCAGGCTCAAGGCCATATGTGGCCCTCTAGGTCCTCAAGTGTGACCCTTTGACTGAGTCTAAGTTTACAGAATGAATTCTTTTATTAAGGGGATTTGTTCTGTGAAGTCTAGATTCAGTCAAAGAGCTGCACGAGGCCACATATGGCCTTGAGCCTGCAGGTTCCCCACCCCTGGAGTAGTCTAGTCTATCGATAGGCTCGACTTTCAGATTCCAAAGCAACTTACCTTGCTGTGAGCACAGTCCTCACATCTGGAAGAGACAACAAAGGGGACTGCCTTCTAGGGAATGCTTTTCCTCTATGATACCTATATCACTTGCCCAAAACAAACTGATAATGGTGCAGCTTATAAATGTATCATTCAATATTATATATGTATGTGTTATGTACACAATATATGTATACATGTTACATGTATGTACAACATATATGTGCATATGTACATTTATAAAACTTTTGCAAAAGACTATCCTCTCCTGTATGCATTTGTATTCCTCTAGACAAATATTACAGGGGGAATGTGAAAGACTCAGCAATCTCTGCTGCCATCTTCTGATGTTATACACAATTGACAATGAGGGCAAAAAAGCCCAAGAAAATGCAAGGTCCCTTTTCCTCAGATGAAGTAAGAACTCCACTCTCACCCTTGACAAAATGTGTTGAACCAGAAAGACAGCAATTCAAAAGCCTTATCAGCAAAGAAAAAGCCTTACTTCCCCACATTCATTTAATCTCATAAGCCAGTGGAAATTTGTTCCAGTTCAGAGGTAGCAGAGTGCAATAAAAACCTGGCTTTGGAATCATAGAACCTAGGTTCAAATTCTGACTCTGTTATTTCTTATCAGTATGACCTCGGGCAAGTCTTTTTCATTCCAGATTTATAGTCCTATAATTTGGGTTCAAATCTTCACTGTGAAGTCTTCTAAGGTAGTTGTTTATGCAGTTGAAACTATGCCAGGGGCATGAAAGGCTAGGCAAGAAAAACGATGTGTATGACCTTTGACCTGCTCCCTGACTTGTCCCTGGCCTCTGTTTCCTCTTTTCCAAAATGAAAAGGCTAAACTAAATGATCGCTAAGGTCTTTTGTAGCTGTGATCTACAGAACAGCAATTCGGAATTCTTGCATCCAGGACAAGTAACAAAAGCCAGGCCCCAGAAAAGTGGGCACCAAGCTTACCTTCAGTCACTACAACTGCTTCATCTGAGGTGAGTTGGGTGTGGGAAGAAGGGGAACAGCTCATCTGTTAGTTTCCTATTAATAACTAATTATTCTTGATAATTTAGTGCTAAACTTTCTTAATTGGATGCTAAACTCTGTTGTTTCTAGTGTCCTCAGAGCTGCAAGTACTGCAAGTAGCCTCTAAATTCAGTGCCTCCTGAATTTGGTGCCCTGGGGTAAAGCCCAGGTTACTTGTCTTAGTCATGGCTTCTTTCCAGATATACTGTGCTTTGCTCCCTCCAATTTTTGTGCAGTAGACTTCTCTACATTTCCAAAAGGAGCCATTTTTTCCCTCTAAAGGCTAATAGACTTCATTTTTAAGAAAGTCTTCCTCATGTATTTTTCCACCTATACTTTCCCTCACTTATTTCATTTCACCCCATTACTCTAAATTGCAGACAGTTCTCATCTCTCCTATTTAATAATTGGTTGGGGAGACTATGCACATTTTGCTATTTTAATTTCAGCTCATAAGGCAATGCTGCCATCCTATTAATCATTTTGAATTCTCTCCCAATTGCTAACATTTTTCTAGTCTTGAGTTACCTTCTAAAACTGAACACAGTAATCCAGGTGCACTCTCCCCAGAGCGCTGTGAAGAGGATCTATTTATTGCTTTCCAGACCCAAGCTGCTCTACATACACAGCCCAAGTCCTGTGGTGATAGGTTCCCTCTATGTGCTGCACCTGACCACTCTCTATCCCCTCCATGACTCTTATCCTTCGTTCTAGGTGGTAGAAATTGATTGCCTATTAAATGCTGAGTGAGGAAGTTTACCTCAGTGATTATATTTGGTTTATAGATGCATAGGACTGCTTCTGGCACACCATAGACAAACACAGAGAGAAATTTCAGAAACAAAGTCCCTCAATTCATCCAGAAGCTGCTATATCTCTCCCCAAGATGTACTTCATCTGAGATTCTGTGAATATGCAATGTCAGTTCTGATCAGAGAAGATGTCATTTAAAAGGGAAGGTAATGATATCCTTCTTGTACCTTGGACATCTCACAATCACTGAGTTTCCTTGAGTTAGAAAATAGCACTGGTTATGCAATCAAAATACACTAATGAAATAATTTTCCTACTCAGGCTTTTATATGGTCTATTTTATGGCAGGATCTCATGACTTTACATAGTGGCAATGAATGGCAGAATATTAGGGATACAAGGTGCCTCAGAGATCTAACTCCAAGCCTCTCATTTTACAGATCAGCAGACTGAGACTCAAAGAAGGAATGGGGCTTGACCAAGGTGGGAGAGTCAAGTCTTGAGACTTCTGATTCCAAGCTAGAGTCCTTTTTATTACCCCAAGGGCTATCTTAAAATCTAAAGTACAGAAATAAATCATTAAAGAGGTCCATGTTGTTTAGTTTTAAATTTTGTAATCTTTCTGAGGCAGCTAGGTGGCAGGGTGGCTGGAGTACCAGACCTGAAGTCAGAAAGACTTATCTTCCTGAGTTCAAATCTGGCCTCAAACACTTAGTAGCTGTGTGACCCTGGCAGGTCACTTAATCTTGTTTACCTCAGTTTCCTCATCTGTAACATGATCTGAAAAGGGAAATGGCAAACCAATCTGGAATCTTTTCCAAGAAAACTTCAAATGAGGTCACAAAGAATTGGACACAACTGAACAACCACAAAAACAAAATCTATCTTTGCAGTTGAACATTCTTAGGCACAGGTAGCAATGCTATTAGCCACAGTATATTTGAATGTGTCAAGTGACTGGCTTAAAGCCTATTTCACTGACATGACGATAGTAAAAGATAAAAAGACATTTTCAAGGGAGAATACTTACAGATGGCTTGTGCTCTGGCTATTGACATTAGCTTGTGTAATCATAGAGCACTAGGGACCTTAGTTATTTAACTATTTCCAAGTAGCACGTTTCCATTCTCAAAGCTATTCAAGAATGAAGGTGCCATCTTTTCCATGGCAACCCATTCTGGTATTTCAAAGTCAATTAACTGGGTATTTATTGAGTACCTACTTATGAGCAAGATGATGTACTCTGCGTCATGGGGTAACACAAGGTGGTTAAAACAGGCCCCTTCACCCATAGGAAGGGGGATATGCAAATAAATGAGTAAATAACAATGGCAGAAGCCATGAAAGCAAGTCTTGACTTAGAAGACAATCTACCATCCCATGATTAGTTATATCTGATCTACTTATGGTATGGTATTCCAAAGTGGTTGGAATATGTTTAGCTTAGACTAAAACATCCAGCTCCTCTTGTCTACCATAGCATAAGACCACCCAGCCTTAAAGTCTGTGGTGATTTTGGTCAGTCTATGTTTTAGAGAGCACTTAAGAGTAATCATGTATAGAGTTTCATTGCCACAGGTTTAGAAAAGACAAGGACCCAGAAAATGCCATGTGATATGCTTGTCTCCTTATGCCTAGGTGTACAGATGTACAACTATGTGATGCAGTAAATAGAGTGGCAGGCCTGGAGTAAGGAAGACATGAGTTCAAATCTGGCCTCAGACACTTAATTAGCTGTGTGTGTGACCTTGGGCAAGTCATTTCCCCTGTTTGCCTCAGTTTCCTCATATATAAAATGAGCCGGAGAAGGAAATGCCAAACCACTCTAGCATCTTTGCCAAGAAAACCCCAAATGGGGTCACAAAGAGTCAGATGTAATTGAAAAAACTAAACAACAACAACAAGATGTACACACACATCTCCTTGAATCCTTCTTGTATGAATGGATGTGCCTGTGTGCTTTGTATGTCATCCCTCACTTCTTCTGTTAAAATCTCTACTTTTTGAAATCTTGAATCTTACTAACACATGAAGGATGCAGAGAATATCATGAATTGGTTCCTGCTCTTATAATCTAATGGAAGAAAGAAGACATATATATATATATATATGTATATATATATATATATATATGTGTGTATATATGGGGGAAATAGCATAGAATAGTCTAAAATGTGCTAAATGCATGCTATGGGCAAGAAGTTATTTGGAAATTCAAAAGAAGGAAAGTTTAGCTAGGAATGTCAAAGAAGTATTCAAAAAAAATCAGAGATCGTCAGTCATTGGCAATGACTGAATGCCCTCCTATCCTATTATCGTACACTGAGCACTATGGGTTGTTATAAAAGAAGCCCCAAAAAACCTTATCTGAGAGGAAAAGAAGACATATAAAATAGATATATCCTTTTCTTAAGAGAAAAAATATTGAAACTCATACTGAATATAGGTAGAGTTGTAACTTAAAGGACATTCAAGTTGTAATAATTCAGTGAGTACCCATTTGAAATTTAAAGTCATTGTCGAATTTATTGTCACCCATTCACTGACACATTTATTGCTTCTTCTCCTTTTGTTTTCTTGCTTTTTTGAGACATCATTTGGGTAACTTCTATGTGACATGATGACAGGCTCAAGCCAAGAAAAGGATGCTCAGGTTTTGAATCATTTTGTTTCACGCTGGTTTACAATCAGCTTTGGCATGATAAGGCTCACTATTGTTTCCAATAATACCGGTGAACTGATGTGTCTCTATCACTGCCCAAAGATGAGACCTATTTCAAAGGACTCTCTCTGCTATTCTTCCCATGAGAGAGGCATGTGCTGTAGTAGATAATGTGTTAACTTGGCATCAATATGTTGCAGTAGACAGTGTACTGTTATTGGCACCCAGGAAGATCTAGTTTCAAATTCTGTCTTGAAACATTGACTAGCTGTGTGGCCTTGGACAAATCATAGAACTCCAAGCTTCAGTTTCTCTGTCTGTAAAATGGAGGGGATAATAACACCTGCCAGTTAGAATTCCTCAATAATAAAATGAGGGGGTTGGATTTGGTGATTTCTAATGTCCCTTTCAGCTCTATATCTATGTTCTATGCTCCTGGGTATGTTAAATGCTATGCAGTCTTTAAAAGACTATATACATGTTAGCAATTTGTTATCATTCTTAATATACCCCCTATAACTAGAGAAATAATTGTTTGTAATGATACCAGCCTTAACTCTATATCTAAAAATATTAAGATTATGTTTCAATGTTATCTAAAATGCTCTTTCTTATTATTAAAGGCAGCTACGTGGTACAGTAGAGAAACAATCAGACCAGGAGCCAAGAAGACCAGAGTTTGAATCCTGTCTGGGATAGTTATTAGCTGTGTGACCCTAGGCAAGCCACTTGCCTCTCTCATCCACAAAATAGGGATATAATAGTAGCAACTACCTCAGAGAGTTATGGTGAAGAGCAAATGAGATGATGTAACTAAAGTAAACCTTGAAGTCTGGGATGTTGTAACGTCAAGCTTGGTAAAATACAAGATTGTAAGCCAAGGCCCGTGTAAGGGAATTTCAAGGGGCAATTTCATTTGATTGTCCATCAATAAATCCATGAACAAATAAATCCAGGATTGCGGTAATCAACATACCAAAGCTCAAAGAAATATTCCACACTCTCAAAGACCTTATTTAGAAGGTCACACATATGTATAAAGGTCAGTAAGCAAATAAGGCAGCATATAAGTGCTAGGACATCCAGCAGAGGTTTCTCAGGGAGGATTTGAGCTGGACTTCAATACAACGTACAGTTGGATTTCAATACAGGTCATACAGTGTACAGGGAGCTAGGTGGGACAGTGGATAGAACACCCATCCTGGGGTCAGGAGGATTTGAGTTCAAATGTGGTCTCAGACACTAGCATTGTGACTCTGAGCAAATCACTTAACCATTGTCTCAAAAAAAACAAGAGGTAATACAGTGTAATACAAAGAGCATTGGATTTGAGATCAAAATGCCTGACGTGGAATTGTTAGTTAGTATCTCCATTAGTAACCCTGAGAGAGTTACAATCTCTCAGGGCTTCATTTTCTAACCTGTAAATGAAGGTATTGAATGAGATGATCTCAGTTCCCTTCCAGCTCTGAATCCTATGATCATACAAAAAGAATGTCAGAAACTCAACAGTAGAGTAGAGAAGGGTAGGTAGGTCTAGAGGCAAAAGAAACAAAGACACAGAGGTAGGTAAATGTTAGATTGTTCAGCTGTTAAAGGTAACTGGGTTGCTCAGGGGTTAGAGCACCCACGTGGCCTGGGGCCAAGAAGACCTGAGGTTTGAGTGCCCTCAGGCACTTACTAGCTGGGTGAAACTGAGCAAATCACTTAATATCTGTTTACCTCAGCTACCCCAACTGTAAAATGGGGATGACAAAAGCAGGTATGTCTCAGGACTTTTGTGAGGGTCATAGGAGATAGTTATGAAGCCTTCAGTACAGTGCCCCAGCATATAGAACGCACTTAATAAATGTTTATTTCCTTCCTTCAAAGATAATGAATTCGACTCCATCAAAGAATTTCTATGAGAAAGTAGTGAGAGATAAGGATGGAAAGAAGAAATGAGATACACCTTGGGAGAGAGGTGAGGGCCACACATGTAGATCTGAGACTCACCCACATAGAGGTCACAGGTGAAATTATGGGTAAATGAGACCTCAGAAGGACAAAATGAAAAGGTAGAGTGCTTGACCATGTTGCAGAAGTCAGAAGAAAAAACGAGATCCAGGAAAGGAAATAGGATTGCATTTAGAAATTATTTAATCCATCCCCTCAATTTTACAGATGAGAAAAGTAAGGCCCCCAAAGGAAGCAAAATCAGGATTTGAACCCAGGCCCTCTGGCTTCAAAGCTTAGCAGTCTTTCAACTATATCACAAGCTAGGTGATTTTAATATTTTAGGAGCAAAAGGAAGAGTTTTAAAGGCAAGCAAAATGGCCAATGGTGTCAAATACTCCAGAAGTAGAGGAGAACAATCAAAGAATTTAGAACTGGAGAGGACCTGAGAGTTGATTTAGTCCAAATGTTTTATTTTATAAATGATGAAAATGAGGCACAGAGTGGTCTAATGACTTTTCTAATATCGCAGAGGAAATAAGTGGCAAAGATCTACATCTTTAGTCTGCAAGTTCAATGCACTGTCCATCACACCATACTGCCTTCCAAAGATTTGATTCAGTGACTAGGAGACTGCTGGTTACCTTGGAGAGTGCCACTTCCATAAGTCAGGAAAACAGATGTAAGATGGCAAGAAGTTAAGTAGTGAATAAGCAACAAGGAACTGAAGGAAGTATTATAAAACCTTTGTTTGAGAAGTTCACCATGGAAAGGAAGGAGAAAAAATATTTTAGTTAAAGGAGGCAATTAGCAGACTAGAGTGATGAATCTTCTTGAATGAATGAATGAAAAAGCATTTATTAAATACTATGTGCCCAACACATGCTAAGTATTGGGAATACAAATATAAATTAAATACAATCCTCCATCTAAAGAGCTTACATTCCAATAGGGAGACACGAGAAATATAGGAAAGTGCTGGAGTGGATAGATATTATAGTTTGAAAAGTTACAGGATGGTTGAATGGAGCCATAGGGGAGTAGACTGATACATCCTTTCCAAGGACAATGACAGAATTGATTGGATTATGGTTCAAGAATTAGAAAGAAAAAGGTTGTTGTTGTTGTGTCAGTTGCATCCAATTCCACATGACCCTATTTGAGGTTTTCTTGGCAAAGATTCTGGAATGGTTTGCCATTTCCTTCTCCAGCTCATCCTCAGATGAGGAAACTGAGGCAAACAGGGTTAAGTGACTTGCCCAGGGTCACACAGCTAATTAAGTGTCTTGAGGTCATATTTGAACTTATGTCCTCTTGACTCCAGCGCTGGTATTCTATCCACTTCACCGCCTAGTTTCCCAGAAAGAAGGAAGGCGAAATGAAAGCCAAAGCAGTTACTGAGATGTCTGGGTAGTGAAGTGAAGCATACGTGGGATTGGGTCTAGAGGTAATAGGTGACATGGAGACCTTTATACATCTCAAAGCAAAGACAAGAAAATTAGGGCCATTTGTCAAGACTGACCAAGCTAACAGGAGCTGTAATGGAAGAATAAGGAGAACAGAAATTTGTAATAGCCGTCATGGGGAACGTGCCATGTAATTCACAAGACTGAAATAGAAAGAAGTTTTACTTGACCATATGAAGACAATTCTATGTCTTTCTCTAGTAGAGATCTGCAAGAGGAAGCAACATTGGAGAAAGGAAGCAGTAGGGGTGATTGAGGTTGGGGGTTGGCACGAAGAAAGATTAAGGAGTCAAATCAAATGTGTTAGTCAAGGCAATGTCGAAGTGGTTGACCTTGTAGTCCAGTAGGTGTGGCAGAATAGTAATGGTGGCAAATAAGTATTCTAGGGTCAGAAAAGGGGCATAATCACAGGTGGGATAGCACATTGTGATGAATGACAAGGACCAAAATGCAGCCATCCTGCCACTACTAGCACCACCACTATGGAAGAGACTGAAATTTTCATAGAATCATAGAATGTCTGAGTTGAAAGGTCTTTTAAGATCTGTAAAATACCCAGAAGTTATGATATGTGAAAAACAAAGACCTAAGAGGTCACATAGCAATATATGATACTCAATGACTAGAACCCTAACTCCAAGTCTCGTGCTCTGGCCTTTTCATGCAATAACTAATAATATCAAAAGTTACTTATTTCAGATAACTTAAATTTTGAGGTATAAGTCACATTGAGAATATTGCCACTGACATTTCTCTCTTCTGTCCTTTATATAATCCTTCCACAGCTACATTCATTAGGCATTAGCCTGGGAGAGGACATTAATACACCTTTCCTAATGGGAAATATAAACTAGTAGAAAGGTTGCCGAACCTGAAATCAATAGAGAATTGAGTTTGTGTCTTGACTCTGACACTTACTGGCTTTGTGACTTTGAACAGGCCCCCTAGTTTCTTTGAACCTCAATTTCCTCATCTGTAAAATAGGAATGGTGTTTGTACTAGCTCCTGCAGGAGATTGTTGCAAAGGAAAATCACATACTGAGATGAAATGAATCAGTGATCTCATCAATCTGGGTGTTTCTGCCAAGGACGCGTACTGCAATCCATCTGTGTCTGCTCAACCTGTGCGCATGTCCTTGCATAGGTTCCAAACAAGGGACCCATCCACCATGATGAGGCCTTCTTCACTTTCTCTGGCTATCATGAGTACACCCAGGGAGCATTCCAGCTATCTATCCCTTACCCTCACCACCTACTCAGTTTATTTTCTTTTCCTATCATACATCTCCTCACAAAGAAATCACTGTAAATTCCTATTAAATGGCTAGGGTGATGTTTACATGCTATAGATGTAAAGAAAGCTTATCCCAAGATTTGCCTTATTTCTATTAGGGTTTGGAACCAGTTAGACTCTAGCGATGCTTCTGAGGATAGAGTTTTAAAAGGAGTTCTGGGGAAGCCTGGAAGAAGGAGAAAGCAAGGAAAGGAAACCTCCAAATAAAGAAGCTTCATAAGAGCACCCTGCCAGACTCTGTAGAAACATTGTGGACAATAAGCAGGCTTCCCTCAGCTGTTCTTTGCAGACCTTACTTCTTCTGTGCTAGGAGCAGCAACAATAGCCAATTTATTTAAGAAGGCATTCCTGTGGCAGGCAGCAGCCAGGACTCAGACGTGAAGATACAACATCTTTGTAGTCAATAGTATTAACCCACAGTGTCTTGTCCCTTGGAATGGAATCTAGGCCAATAACATGCATTTAGACTAAGGCTGAGAGTCTGGAAACAGGCTGAACTAATCAACCTCCAAGGGAAGGAGGGAGCCAAAGGGATTGGGCGTAGCTTGGATGGGTCTACAGGTGTTGAAAGTATTTCCTTTTTCCTATTTTATTAAAATAAATTATATTGATATATGTTCACGCCCCCTACTTTTCCCCTATAGCTCTCCCCTTCTCCTCTCTCATCTCTTATTACAAAGAACATGAACCATGCATAATAATAAAGAATTAAAAGAAAAGGAGGAAAAATTCAGCAAAACCAAATTTTAAAATCTGACACAACGTGCATTATTCTACCTGCGGACGATGTCCCTCCCCCACCTCTGCAAAAGAGTAGGAGAACGTGACTTCTCACATGACAATATTGAATGTCAATATATCTTCCTGATCTTACTCTGCATTTCCATTTTGAGCAGATCTTTCTTTTTCACCTGAACAATGCGATAGGATGTGATCGATCTAGTGTGAGTCACAGGAAGAAATTCAGAGGGAACAGAAGCCTAATATTTCATTCTGGTAAGGATGAACCATGTTCTGCTCACTTGTTTGTGGCACCAGTGTCTCTTTACATAAAAGGTATTGTATGGAATGTGAAAAAACAAAAACAAAAAACAAAAGAAGTTATCATAAGATGAATGAAATGTGGAGCAACATTGACTCTATTCATTTTATTACCCACATTAACTCGCTCCCAGATCTTGAGGGGGTCAGGAGGAGGGGGACAGGTAGGGGAGGGGACAGACTTAGGACAGGGGAAATGGGAAGCTGATTTTCCTCTTCAAAGACATTTTTTTTCTTTTTCCTGTTTTTGAATCATAGTATGTTTTGTTTTGTCTTCCCCTGATGGATTTAGCAGCTCTGTGGTTATTGGTTAAGAATGCTGCTGTAATATCCCTCTGTAGCAGTGGTAGAACTTCAGGTTTCTCACATGCTTGGATGCCAGCTATAATGATGATTTCACCCAAATGCCAGGGTTGATTGAAGTATGCTTTGCCTCCCAACCTATCTCTCTCTACACTGGGGTGGGGTGGGGGGGAAGAATGGCATGTTTTTGACCAGCTCTCATATAATGCATTGGTGGATGGTACAGTAGTTATGTGTAACTTCGCTCTGAGTAAAACCAAAACAGTAGTCAAAGGATTTTCTTTTTATATCTCAAGATGGAGCACTGAATAATAACTCTTCCCTCGACTGGGGAAAAAAAATAGACTTTTTGATGAACTGTGGAGCCACACATTAGCTCAGGATGGTGGATTAGAGAAATGCATGAATATTAATTTGCAATATTTTGAGTGGGACATGTTTATGGCAATTGGATGATTACTTACTGGTAATTGTGTCATAATAATGTTAGCTGTTTATATACAACCTCAAAAACAAATAACCCAGAGAGCTGAGAGCTGGCACTATCATCAGCAGCCTTTCAAAACCAAATCACACTTTGAAGACAAATACTTTGAAGAACATGAAGGCAGACATCAGGAAGACGTGACGCTCATGCAGGTAGCAGCTTTTGAAGGGGGGAAAATCAGGTGTCTAACTGAAAAGACAGCTTACTGAGCTGCTGCCACTAAAGGAAGGCAATGTAGCACAGAAGGAAGACTCAAACCATCAATGAGCATTTATTAAGTGCCTACTATAGCGCAGGGTCTAGCTAAGCTCTAGAAATACAAAGGCCAAAAGTTGCTGTTCTCAGTGAGCTCTCATTCTAATGAGAGAGAAAAGGTAGAAATGACTGTACATATAAAGTACAAACAGGGTAAATTACGGGGCGGGGGGTAACTCGAAGGGGCGACATTATCATTGAGGGCAGGGAGCTAAAAAGGCCTCTGGCTGGCTTTGGATTTAGAGAATCTGAACTCAAATCATATGTGACCTAAAGTAAGCCATTCAACCTCTCTCTGAAATGCCTTCAGCTCTATGTCTGTGATCTATGACTCTATATGGATTGAATCCCAAGTTAAAGTCCTCTCCCATAGAATGGCTGGTAGTTTTCCCTTTCCTGTCAGTGCAAATCCAGCTATTTGGATGGATGAATGTTATGAATCAAGAATTCAAAAAATCCTTCAAGAATTAATACTTTTTTTTAAAAAATGGGGAATTTTAGAAGTTTTTTTTTCAATTATAGGAAGTCATTTGTGTTGCAAATATGTGTTGAAGTCCAATAAAGTAGAAGCTTAGCCTATTAGCTTAATAAATATGAATCCCGGAATATAGACTGACATCTACATTAAATGCACCCCAGCAAGGAGGCTATGGTCTGCCGCCTTGAATTTCAAGGAAAAAGGGGAATGAATAACAGAAAAGTAACTATTAGTTATGTGTAATAAAAAGATTATATTTTGTAATGTGTTGCTACATAATTCCAGATTATTGATTTTAGAAAGACATATCCAATACCTTGAGGATGTATCATTTAAAGTTCACCCTCCAAAACACTTTCATATTTTTGTGCCTGTATGTCACCCTTTTCGCATTTGTTATAAATCAGTCTTTCCTTTCCTTATTGTTTCACGTTCAGTGCTACTTTTTGATGATGACATTTCTGGACTCAGTCTCTAGTTTTCTTTCTTGCCTTTTGTATGTACCAAAGTGTAGTAGAAGTGAGGGAGATGGTAGGGTAGTGGAGAGAGAATATCAGAGAGACTCTGTAAAAGAGTTAAAATACGAAGTCTATAGAGCAAGGATCTTAACCTAGGGTCTGTGAACATTTGATACCTGTATTTCAATATAGCAGCTAGGTCCAAAGGGCTATAAAATGTGCATACCCTTTGGTCCATCAATACCACTAGTAGGTCTGTATACCAAAGGGATTTTAAAACAAGGAAAAGAACCTATTCATACAAAAATATTTATAGCAGTTCTTTTTGTGGTGGTTAAGAACTAGAAATTGAGGGGATGCCCATCAACTAGGAAATGGCTGAACAAGTTTTGGTATATGATTATAATGGAATACTATTGTTCTCTAAGAAATGGCAAGCAGGATAATTTCCAAAAAACCTGGAAATGTTTACATGAACTGATACAAAGTTAAGTGAGCAGAACCAGAAGAACTTTGTACTGAGTCATAAAAATATTGTACAATGAATAACTGTGAATGACATAGCTATTCTCAGCAATAAAATGATTTCCCCTGTAATCCTATGTGTTTTATTTTATACAATAGTTATCATTAGAGCTTCTTCCACCCATCTTCTGCTTCCCTTTCTGCCAGGAATCAAAGTCTGCCTTGGAAAAGTGTGAGGAGAGGAGACTCTAGAGAAAACTATTCATGCCTCTAGATGTGAGCCACAACTGGACTGACCAATGTGAACACACATAACCAGCATGGGCAACACACACATAAACATAGTCTATGATATATGTTTAAATATTACTGTGAAGAGTCCACACACAGACTTCACCATACTGATGAAAGGATCCATGACACACCAAGAAAATAGTTAAGAAGTCTTTGTCTCAAGTAGAAGTACAAAAGAATAAGATATTGAAGCAACCTCAGCCACTTTCCCAACAGAAAAATGTCCAAGGATATGCTGATGTGTCTAACAATTGGATTTCGTGGGGGAAATGGATTCAGTACACACTTATTTTTCTTTTTTTGCAGGGAGGAAGGCAGGGCAGTTGAGGTTAAATGACTTGTCCAAGGTCACACAGCTAGTAAGTGTGTCAAGTGTCTGAGGCCGGATTTGAACTCAGGTCCTCCTAACTCCAGGGCCAGTGCTCTACTCACTGCATCACCTAACTGCCCCCAGTACACACTTCTAAGCTTAATCTGCATTATTGACATTTCTCTCCCATTTTCTTAAGTCTAGACAATCAAAAAATAATAAACCAAGCCCTGGTTTGTAGTTTGCCAATTACTAAGGGTGCAGGTCCAAGCTGGACCAGCACACCCCTGCACACTCAATACTTTTTGTACTCCAATGAGCATGCCAAGCAAAAGCCTAGGAAGTATAAGACAATAGAATGTGAAATTTAATGAAAAGAGAAGTAGATAGGGCTCAGAGGACCAGGGTTCAAATCCTGGTTCTCTTACCCTCTCTGAGCTTCATTTTCCCTGTTTCTAAAATAAAGGGGTCACTCTCCAAATGCTGTGCACTCCATGAAACTGAGATTTGTCCTCCTCTCTCAAGACAAATGCATAAACCACAGTAACTGATTCCTTGCTGAAAATTCAGGACTGGAGGATGGGATGAGTTAATCTTCGAAAGAGATAAGAAACCAAATAATCTGGAGTCTCCCTTAGCAACTACCAAGCACCTCAAGAATAATGTGTGCCTGTCAACAACATTTGAGCCACAGCAACAGATCAGGTCACAGGAGAATATACCTAAAGTCTGTATTTGGAGATCCTGAGAGATAGAGCACACTCCAGCAGAGTATCATTTAGATAAGATCCCCTCTCCCTCTCTCCTACTTCCCAATTGTCTAAATAGTCAGTCTACCCTTTGGTAGACTAAAGGAGACCTTCCATGATACTTGTTGCACTCTCTTTACATACAGCCATGGCATCTCTCAGAGGGCTAACAGTCCTGGGAGCAAAGAACTGAGCATATAAAGGTAACAGATGCACGGAACTGTAGCTTGGATGAATTTGTGGTGAACACCAAGGCAGGCACTGCCTTCCTCACAATCACAGTGTAATTTTTTCAGTGGCTCACAATGCAACATCTGTGGCTAAGGCATAGGAGCTCCAGCCATCAAAATTCCGTTATTTGTAACACCCAAGGTGCTAACCAATCCCACTCCCCTGGGAAACTGCCCACATGACCTATATACCTGTCTTACTCACATACCTAAGGACACTCTAAATAAATGTGACTGCCCTAGTTGTCTGGGTGATGCCTGTATCTGGATCAAGTCCATGATGAAAGCAGTTTCCCTTGGCTGCTTAGCTAATTTGGGACCTACAAATATGTGCCCCAATTTCGCCAGCTTGTTGTCTGGATGCCTAGCTCATAATCAAGGTGTTCAGACCAAAAACAAGGAATCTGGGGGCATGATTCATTGAGTGATCTAAGGGCCAAGTCATCTGACCTCCTTGTTTTTCAGTTAGACCTAATGGAAAAGTGAGTCAAGTTCCAGAAGGTGCCACAGTAAAAGCCAGAAACTCCATTTGAACTTTTAAGCTTTCTCCAGGTAAATAAATCACCTAAGGACAGATACACTTGGAAAACCGATTTGGCCACTTTGTCTGCTGAATATCACTTCAGAGGAAGAGAAAATGTTCACCTCACACACGTTGCATTAAAAAAGCATTAACTGCCTGAGGCCAGGATGAAGGAGCAGGAGAAATTTACAGTTAAGGATTAAGCCACTAATAGCTGAAATAAGAACCTGGCTTTATGTATCATCTTCTGAGCAAAGATCCAGGAGAGTTCGTATTTCAAATAAGTTCACCTCACCCCACATCCTTAGACATGGCAAGTCTTACAACACCACAGCAATCACACTCAGCATGGGGCTCGCCTGACTCTCCCAGGTGGTCTACAGGCCAGTTCCTTACAACATTAGCGTTTATGATAAGGCATAGTGCCTGTTCTCTTGTTTCTAGTGTAAATTAATCATTTAATTAAATGTTTAAAGGCATTTAAGAGAAGGGTGGCACAGTGAATAGAAAGTCAGCTTCAGAGCCTGGAAGACCCAGGTTCAAGTCCTCCTTCTGACCCATACTGGCCATGCAACTGCCATCAAGTCACTTCATTTCTCGGTGCTCCTAGTCAACAACTTGGGGGAGGGGAGAAAGATTATTCAAATAACACTAGTATAAGCAAAATGGACAGGTGAAAAAAGAGCTCTAATAAAGGTAATAGAAAAAATCATTAAATGGGGAAATTCACACTTTCAGCCAAAGGGGAAATCCTGGCAAAGTTAATTCTGAGGGAAACTCTTGCATTATTGGCATAATCCAGAAAAAGGTAATAGCAAGCCAACTAGGAGAGTCCTATTTATTTAGACCACCTTTAGGTATGCAACTATGAGGATCCAAGAGCACCCCTCTCCTTTTACTCCTCTTTTTTTTACCATTAGGAAACCCTGTTTTCCAGAGCTAAGGCCTAGGAAGCAACCTGTGTGCTGAGCTTGACATAACAACAATCCTTTGAGCTTACTCTCTGGATGAATTCAGGCACAGCAAAATCCCAGAATTGTTTCACACCAGTACCAGGTAGTCTCTGAGCTCAGACAAGCACCTACAACAGCCATGTTCAGGTCATGAAGTCCTGCTATGAATCGAACTTGTCTCCTTGTTTCTGTTACCCCTCATTGTCACGGCTACAGCTCCCTGTGTAGCCATTGGTATATGTGTTGAGACTTCCCCACACTAAAGTGGGTCTCCTACTAAAGGAGACCCTGGCACATGTGTCTAGTTTTCCTCCTTCAACAGAAAAAAGAAAGCTTTTTGCTTATGATCACTGTTAGCTCTTTGGTTTTATTTTGTTTTAATTTTATTTTTCAGAGTTAACTGTGGTTGTGATAACCTGTGTGAGCTCTTTGGCATTTTCAGAGTTCACAGAATTTGTATAACCTCTGTGACTCTTTGGTCATTTGTTTTCAGAGTTGACACAACCTAGACAATACTATTTGTAATGAAGGCAGTTGCTCATGGGCTCAGTACCTTGGATTTTACAAATAAGGGAGGTTCACTGGCTGGGTCCAAGAGGTCACTGATTGGCTGAGCAGGTGTTGCTTATATATAAGGTGTTTCAATGGCCAAGTTCAGAGAGCTATCCCCTGAGCAAGTCTGCATATAATTCTACAGTATATCTTAAGTCTCTTTCATCTAGAGTTGTTTGCATGTTGAACTCCTGGAGACCAGCGTCTGTTTTTTGCCTTTATTATATCCCCAGCACTCAGCATGGTACTTAGCACATAGTTAGCCATTAGTAAATGCTAGTTGACTAACTGATGGCTGCATTCAGATAGCAGTTACTAATATAAATGGAACCAAGGGAAAGAGAGAGACCCTTTGCCCATTCAATCTGTCTTTCCATATAAAGTCTTGTACCTATCCCTTTCTCCTAGAGTGACTTTCTAAGACTCTCTGATGCAGAGCAGGTGTTTGTCTCCATTGGCTGAAGAGGATGCCTTATTGGGAGTTTCCTATACCTATGAAATTATAGGTACAGCCAAACAAACAACTGAAAACTACTTCTTAATGGAAAACAAGGTCTCTCTTTTTATTCATTCTGGGAAAATGCTTAATACCTACACACACAGGTGCCATAGCAAGTACAATTAGATGAGCTAGGGTTTGTACGACTTTCTTATTCCAAATATATTCCAGAAGTAGAACTAGGGTACAAAATTTCATTCCTTCATGACCCCATTTGGAATTTTCTTGGCAAAGATACTAGAGTGCTTTGCATTTCTTTCTTCAGCTCATTTTACAGATGAGGAAACTGAGGCCAACAGAGTTAAGTGACTTGCCCATGGTCCCAGAGCTACTAAATGTCTGTGGCCAGATTTGAGTTCAAGAAGATGAGTCTTCCTAACTTCAGGTTGCACACTCTAGCACCACGTAGCTGCCCACACAGAATTTCAAATCCCACCTTTTAGGTCTACTACCTGTGTGACCCTGGGAAAGTAATTTAAGTTCGTTAGGCCTCAGTTTCCTTTTCTATAAAATAAAGGCATGGTACTAGATGGTTTGTGACATCCCTTCTGGCTTTAGATCTATAATTCCCAACCCAGTGAAATGTTACAAAGAAATTAAATTTGGCTTAGTGTGTAAGACGGTGTGTAAGACAAAAGGAATGTGACCTAATAATAGGACAAGATTTCCATCCTAAGATAATGCCAGCAATACCTGTCATTAGAGGCACACAAAGGCTAGATAGAAGCCAGCCAGGCATGTTTCTGCTAGATTGTTATCTGGGATGCTACCCTAACTAGATAACCCCTAAGGTTTTTGTTTGTTTTTTTTTAATTTATAGATTCTGTGACTCTATGATTTTATGTCTTCAAAGGACAGATACATAACATCGCTAGGACAATAATCAGAGCCTTCTGGACACCATTGCCAGAGCCTGGGCTCTATTGACAGACACTGCCTTTGGCAATGATAGAGCTCCTCTACACTACCATAAAGCACCAGAATAATACTTTAGCTGAAAAGGAATAATTATAACTTCACCGAAATAAGTGTCCCTTGGGGACGTATTATATGTTATTTGATGTTTGTCTCCATTTTACCCTCTGTAAAAAGGTAAAGATGATACTTTACTCATAAGATCAGCACAGGGGTTTAACTGCTTGCCAATAGACTTAAATCTCTTATTTAGTTGTTATTTGTGAACCCTGAAAACAGTTTTCAAATCACCAATAGCTATTACCCATTTACACCTGGGGGCTAGAAGCTAACATTAGACTGAGCCTAGAATGTTTGTCAGTTTCCTGACACCACCTTAGAGTTATATCACAACGCAACCAACATTTTACAATTTAAGGTTCATGTCCCACTTTCCTCACAATAATCCTAAGGAGTTGGGGCGGAGCCAAGATGGCGACCAGAAAGCAGTAACTGGCGTGAGCTCCCCACCAAATCCCTCCAAAAACCTATAAAAAAATGGCTCTGAACCAATTCTAGAGCTGCAGAACCCACAAAGTGGCAGAGGGAAGCAGG
>CM053624.1:201062937-201101780 GCA_028646595.1 Phalanger gymnotis | reverse complement strand
GGGGGGGGGAGGAAATGGGGAGAAAATTTGTAATTCAAACGCCTGTGAAAATCAAGGCTGAAAACCAAACATGTCAAAAATAAATTTAAAAAAATAAATAAATAAATAAACTGAAATGTGATAAAGAGAAAAAAAAAGCTTGTGGAACTGAATGTTGTAAATTAAAAATAAATAATTTTTTTTAAAAAAGAAAAAAAAATAATCCTAAGGAGCATTGTTATTATTCCCTTTTTAAAAATAAGGAATTTTAGGCTTAGAAAGATAAAGCAACTTCCCCAAGGTCACATAGCCAGTTAACAGTAAATCCAGAACTTGAACCCAGGGTCTGTTGACTAAATCTAGTACTTTTTCCTTTATACTAAAACACGCAAGTCCCAGATTTGTTTTATAATTATCTTTTGTAAAATACATTTTTTTTATTTTTAGCATTGTTTAACTTCAAGTTTCAAATTCTTTCCCTCCCTCACCCATCAATTGAAAAAGCAAAATATTTTATGATTTTAACACTTTTTTTTATTTTTAGCATTCATTTTTTTAAAAATTTGAGTTCCAAATTTTCTTTCTCCCTCCCATCCCTTCCCTACCCATTGAGAAGGCAATGTGTTTTATGATTTTCAAAGTACTTTCACATACATTATTTCACTTATTCCTTACAATCACAAAGGCACTTTATAGGGCTAATAGGTTTTAGTTCTTTTTATAAACAGTACTCTGGAGCACATACAAAATATTGCTGGAGCTTGATTCCAATTTCTTGACCCACCCCTCCTCCAAGATTCTTTGAGATTCTACCCCAAGTTGTGAGAGAAATAAGGAAGGTCCATGGACCTTCTCAAAATCATGGAATCATGGAATTTCAGATTTGGAAGAGATTTCAGAAACCATGTACTCCAACTTATAACCCACTGTCTCCTGAAGAAGCCCATTTCCCCTAAGACAGCTCTAATTACTAGGTTTTTTATCCTTATATCAAATCCAGTTTGCCTTTTTGTGACTTCTACTCACTACTCCCAGTTTTGCTATCCAAAGTAATCACCCCTCTTAAGGCTTCTATTTTCCAGACTAAACATGACCTTCAACAATCATCATAAAACATCGTTTTCAAATCCCTTTGTCATACTGGCATCTGATCTTAGTACGGGCTTTTGCTTGTCAACATCCCTTTTAAAAACACAGTACTGAACATTGAGCATAATACTACAGATGTGGTCTGACAAAGGCTAAGTAACTCAGAATGGTCAGTTGCCATCCGGAACTATCCTCTGGCTTTCCCTGGGCATTATTCCTAGTGGAAGGTGAGTATCAGCTCATGAGGAGCCCATCGAGAGCACCACCCATTTCTCGGCAGTACCCAAAGAATCCTCAAGGGAAAAAAAAATAATGACAAACACTTATGCAACATTTGAATGCTTACAAAGTATTTTATGTATATTATTTCATTTTTGTCCTTACACTAACTCTAGAAGGTAGGTTCCATTATTATATTTTGCATTTTACAGATGATGAAACTGAGGCAGACAAAGATTCAGTGTTGTTCAGAATCTCACAGCTAGTGTCAGAAGCAGGATTTGAACAGAGCTCTTCCTGATCCTTAGGTCTAGCCCTCATCTCCATTATACAATTCATTAACTACCTGCCCTGCGAAGAACAAAAGATCAGACCAGTCTGTGACCTATGTGGATGATGGAATTATGAAACTAAAACTAGAAAGAGAGGGGAAAGGGAGAGCGTGCGGAAGGTAAAGCCTTGTGTGGACACTTTGTTCTACTAATGCCAGTTGCTTTAATGCTGTTTGACAGTTCAACTGACCAGTGGTGGAAAAAGAAGGCACACAGGCTAGGTCCTCTTCTTCCCTATTTTCTTCCAATGATTCTTCCATAAAACTGATGGAACAGCAGTCAAAGGATACAAAAGCTTGGCGGAAGGTGCTTGTCAATAATCTTACCCCCTCGAATATGCCTGGGGTGGAGGAGAAAAATAATTTCAGGCTGGTGCCTACAAGTCCCAAATGGAGAAGAGCCACCATTGTGAGTATGGGAGGAAAAGAGGAAGAATATCCAATCCAATAAATATTCATTAAGCACCTACTGAATGCCAGGCATTGAATACAAAAGGAGGTAAGAGAGGGGAGTTGAATAAGGGAGAGGCAGGGTATACCTGGCAAAGGTGCATCTTGTTTGGTGGGATTGAAACAGTCAGAGCAGCCGATGAAGAAAAGAGTGAGAGAAAAAATCCAGTTTTTGCCCTCTATGAAGGAAGCATACTTTATCTTCCAGTTCACCAGTCAGAAGGGAGAGGAGGCTGAGAGAGGTGGTTTCAGTCAAGTTAGAAGACTGGTAATGGGATCAGAGGTGATGAGCTTAACCTGGGAGGGTCACCTTGTTCCAAGGAATTGAAAGCAGGCAGAACAGCAGATGCAGAGTGGAGAGATCCCAGGGACCTTGTTATAGGTCATTCTATATGAAAAGGCAGAGGCAGCTAGATGGCTCTGTGGATAAAGTGCTGGGCCTGGAAGACCCTGAGTTCAAATCCAACCTCAGAGACCTATTAGCTATGTGACCCTGGGCAAGTCACGATCTCTGTTTCCCTTAATCCCCTGGAGAAGGAAATGGCAAACCACTCTAATAAACACATTCAACCCCATCAAAAATATCTTGTCTCCCTACTAACCTCCATTCTTCTGATGAACTCTTCTGAGCCCCAACAGCTTACATTTACACAGCACTTTACATGCATTAACTTATGTGAACCTCCCAAGGTTCAATATGGTCCCCATTTTACATATAAAGAAAGCAAAGATCAGAGAGGTTAAATGATGTCCCTATGGCCACACAGCTACTAACTGTGAGAGGCACGCTTCGGGTCCAGATCTTCTTGACTGCAGGTCCATTGCCAATCTATTACAATTGCTGCTCTCCCAAACATTAAATATAATCTGAGAGGGTAGTCTATTAGTAACCATTAGTTTCAATTAGGGTGTCAGCTAGCAAAATCACCTGGGGCTGAAGAAAAGGAGAAAAGAATGGGGGAGAAGGTTACAGACATTGAGCCTTAAGGGAACCAAGAGGATGCTGCAGAAGGAGTCAAAAGAAGAAAATTGGCAGAGAATTAACACTTGCTGCGCAATTTTGCCTAGGGCTGACCATATCTGCAAAACACCCTTCATTCCCTATGCACACATATTTTCTGGCAAACTAGATGACTGCCTAACCAAGAAAAACCTAAACACACTTTAGAGACCTTACTATTAGTTTAATCAATGCTAGCATTATTAGTGTCAAATAAACAGCGTCTTTTTCTTAACGTCCTTGGCTCAATCTTCAGAAAGCTAATAAAAGGAGCTATACTGGAATAAACAATTCTATGACTATATCATACTCTTCCTATCTCTTACCAATGTTACATTTAAATAGTCCTGGTTCACAATTGTGATTGGCCACATACTGGGTAGTTTATCACATACCTATAAGAAAATGCCATGACTTTTAAAATAGAGTTTGTTATCCTACAGTACAGATAAATTTTCTTACCTATTATGCAATAACTTATTAGAAATAAATGTCAGCTGTAATTTTAAGAGTGCTGAGAACAGGCATAATAGCTTGCCCACAAGTAATCTATCCTTCTCAGCCCAGGCTGACGAGGATGAATTTTCTATTCTTATGAATCACCTTAATGCACTCATACAGGAGATTTGCAGTGGTATTAGTACATTTGTAATGCTGTTGTGCTGTAAAACTTGCAATCCAGTTTTGAAATATTTATCATTACTCTTTTTATATACTCTAAAGATTTTCCGTGGCTCTATATTCAATCTAATACTTGGGGCTGACCCCAGGCAAAATTATGTGGGTGAAGTTTGTTCTTTGGTGCCCTTCTATCTCCTCTTATATTTTCTTCATCATCTTCCTTGTGGTAGGTAACCCCCAGCACCCCAGAACTCAGCTGCCTCAGATACTCTTTCACATGCTCAATGTCCCTGATTATGGCAATTCACCCAAGAGTTAAGCTATATTCCACACCCATTCCACTACAACTTGGACTCTGGCCCCTGGCACCTTGGGCTCTATTTACTTGACTGTCTGTAACTATTTTTCATCTGCTCACCAAGAAACCTAATTTCCCAATAGGTGATGGATCCCCGAACATCCTGGGATGATTTTATAAATAAGCAAGTTACTGGTTCTGCTGCCCCAGAAGAAAGAAGAGAAGAAAGAGGAGTCTGAAGAGTCTGCTGACAGTATGGGCTTTGGTCTCTCTGACTGAGCATCCACCCTGATGCTTGAGCGAATAAACCTTTTATTTAAGAAAAAATAAATAAATAAGCAAGTTATCTGTTCTCTCACTTCTTGATACAAGGTGGATTTTTGTCATTTCTACTATCTTGTGTGTTCCCTATATACCAAGATTTCTTTTTTTAAGAACTCTATCAGCTTGCTGGAAACTTTGGCAAAGAATTTGGGAGCCATATCATCACATTTCTCTCAAAGGTTTTATGAGCTGAAGACATAGCTAAGTAATAGGCTTCCATCAGCTATTTCTGAGCTGAAAGACATACTGCAAGTTTGGAGTCTCTACACCTTCAATGCTTTCTGGACACCCAAAGCACAATATGATGGGGTACAGACCCAAGCGGAGACCTTTCCCCCTTACCCCAAAAGAATTTCAGTCCCATTCATTTGAAGGGGGAATGACGAGGTATTCTGGAAACCTCTCCCCACCCCCGACTCTCCTTGAACTTTCCCATATGGTCAAGTCTCTGGCATTTGCCTGAGACATCCCAGTAATTCTCTCAACTGGCCTTTCATTGTAGCCTATGCCCAATCTCTCAATTCTATGTTGCACAGCCCTCCATTCTCTGTTACCTCAGGACTGCCCCAGCTACTTCCCATCCTTGATCCTCTGTAGACCTCTTTCTCCCTTGGCCATGTTGTGGTCCAGGTCCCTGGCATTCCTGGCATTCTTTGTTAATTCAAAATCACCTCAATTTACTGGCCACTCCCATCCAGATTCTTTTTCTACAATGAATCAGTCTCATCTACTCAGGGTGGGTTTTTAGAATCACAGCCACCTACAACAGTATTCTAATAAACTTGTCTTTGGCTGAAAAAAGGCTTGGGTCAAAATCATTTGGGCAGGACCAATGTGTCACTATTTTGGGGTCCTGGCACCCCTAAACCTCAACAAGTGACTTCTTCCCAAACATCAGCAAATATTCCAAAAAAAAAAAACCATTCCTGGTGTAATGGAAGGAAAGCATTTAAAATATTACAGGTTGACTCCATTGGGATTTCTCCTCAAGCCTCAGAAACCCTAGCCTGTTTAGCAATGTGCAACGAAATCTCTATGGGTCTTCATGAAGATGGTAAGTACGATGCTATTTTTCTAATCTATACTCTTTCCCACAATACCTTAGCAACATTAGAAGCTTCCTAGTTTCTAGGTGGGTTTGCCTATGCCTACCAGATCAGTCATCGTTAGGATTATATTTACATTCATCTGGCTTCCAGAAACAAGAAGCCAAAGCACACTAATGTCAAGGGGTTGTTATGTATATTTTTCAAATATGCAGAATAATTTGATGGTGCTTTTCTTGGTACAAATTGGGCATATCTCACACTTCTTATAGACATCTGTTTCCATTTGGGCCTAGTGAAAACCGATTAACACAAGCTTTGGTGTCTTCACTGGAATCAAATTAGCAAGAAATTTTGGGGGAAGCTAAGAAATACAGTGGTTAGGGTGTCGGACCTTGAGTCAGCAAGATCTGAGTTCAAATATGACTTAGATACTTTCTAGCTCAGTCAGTTAACTACTGACTGCCTCAGTTTTCCCATCTGTAAAACAAAGGGGTATGATAATACCATCTATCTTGTGTGGATCAAATGAGATAATGTTTGTAAAGTATTTTGTAATTCTTAAAGTGTTATGTAAATGATAGCTATTATTATTAGTCATTATGTAATGCCTTAACGGCTATAGGGCAAAATGTCAGGGACACCACCAACTGTTTCCTGGTACTATGTGTGATGTAAGGTATAGTCTAGTACAGAACTCCATTGAATAGATCCAATTTCTCCCACTGTCTCAATAATAAGATGGCCTATAGGGAACAAAGTTTAAGCCCACAAAAGTCACTCTTTTTCTTCTTGGCTTATCCTCTCATAAGTCTTTATCACAGTTTTGCTAATGTCACCAGCCATTCAAGCACAACTAAGGCAAAGGCAACTAGTTTGATGCAATGAAGTTCATATACAAGGGCACCCCACCTTCAGATCAAAGTCTGAAACTATCAACAGAACTTTTATTTGAATACAGCTTAGCTTCCCAGAAAGTCTTGGTGCCATGGCATTCAGGGAAGAGCATCTAAATCCATATAAACTTCTGCCGTTAGTCTATGCTAAACTTATAGTGATCAAGCGCTACTAATGATCTCTGTCTCTCCAACCTGGCAGTGTTCAAAATTTAAGTCTGTAGAAAAATAAATCAATAGAATTTTATCCATGACACAAAATTTAGTTCTATGTATATAGTCGTTGAACTCAGTGACAGCCCACTCCGAAGCCAAAAAATTTAATTTGTGAACAGGATATTGAAACACACCATCAATAAGTCCTCTACTAGCAAATGTAATAGGTTTCTGGTGACCATCATTCTCTTGGTAGGGAACAGCTGCCACACTTTCCAATCTTGCATTAGTATGCAGCGCAAAGAACTTGCTCAGGTCTGTATAGGCCACCATTTGTGCATATGTGAGGCAGCTGGCCAAGACTTTAAAAGCTTGTTCACATTTCTCTTTCTCATGATCTCTAGGTTTTTTTCTGAGAGTTTAGGACAAACTGACCTTTCTCATCTTTCTGTTTCTGGTTTTTCCCAATAATATGTCTAAAAAGTGAGATCATTGAGTGGTTTAGCAATAGCATCATAGTTCTTTACCAAATATATGATAATTACCTCCTTCTCCTAAAAAATCATAATTCTCAAAAATTCTTTGGTCAGGGCCATCTAATGAGCACCATTATTTTCTGAGTCAATGTTCACTGCTTAGTAAAATACAATATGATTCACATAGTTGCCAGAGGCTCTGTAAAATCAACACTTACCCATTGGTGGTTTCATATAGCTTCATCTAGTCAAACCAACTCTTTTAATGAGCTTTCCTCAAGTTCTTCCAGTATCTTTATAAAGACAATGAGGTCATCCTGATATACTAATACTTCCAAACATGAGTCTTGATCACTTCCAGAAGCCATTGAAAGTGCCAAAGGCACTGGTAAAATCCAAGAAATCAAATTAAATGTCTCTTTTTTGTTTCTTTGGCCATAGGAATTTGTTAATAACCATAGTGCAAATCTAATTCTGAAAAATCACTGACTGCCTCTTTTAAAAAATAAAATAAAAAAGGAAAGATAATGAGGGCCATTCTGGACATATTGACTTTGAGATAATTGTGCTACATATAATGAAAGATATCTAATACAAATCAGGAAGACTGGAGCTAGATATGTACATTGGGGAATCATCTACAGAAAGATTATGTTGAAAACCATGACAGCTGATGAGCTCGTGAAGAGACAGGGTATAGAGAATAAAGAAGAGAGGGCCCAGTATAGGGCTTTGGTGGACATTCACAGTTATTGAGTAGGACATGGATAATGAACCAGCAAAGGAAACTGAGAAGGAGCAAACAAAACATTATGAGTAGAATCAAGAAATCAGGATTGCAAAAACCCAGAGAGGCAGAGTATACAAAATGAGTGAGTGATTAATAGTATCAAATGTTGTAAAGAAGTGAAATGAAGGACTCTGTTTTACCTACTGACCTCCCTGACTTCCTTCAAGTACCAACTAAAATCATACCTTTTACTGGAAGCTTTTACCAACCCCTCTTAATTCCAGGATCTTCCTTCTATTAATCATTTCCTATTTATCCTGTATATAGCTTCCTTTGTACATTTGTTTGCATGATGTCTTCCCCACTAGATTGTAAGATCCTTGAGATCAGGGACTGTTGTCTGCCTCTTTTGTACCCCCAACACTTAGCACAGTGCCTGGCACATAATAGGACCTTAATTGAGATTGATTGATGTTATTGACTAAAGTGGCATGAAGATGAAGGTCACAGGAATTCAAGAAGTTGATAAACCTAGTCCCCCAGAGTGCTTGTGAGAACAGTGATGTGTATTTTGAAGTTCCCTAGTCTAAGAGAAGGAGTAGGGGTAGAGAGGAACACTACGAGCTAAGTATTACGTCCCGCTACTAATGGTCTCTGTCTCTCCAACCTGGCAGTGTTAAGAAAGTAGGGAGAATTATCTAAGGATTAGTAGGAAACGGCTACCAGTACCTATAGAGGGTGAATTTCAAAAGAGAGGTTAAGCGATAGTGATAAAGTGAGGATATGGAAATGTCAGAAGAGAAAGAAGAGTGTTCCTATTCCTCCTCTTGGTCTACTATGCCAAGAGGCATGAGAGAAGATGTATCCAGTACTGAAAAGCCTAGGGATAGAGTGCCTTCTAGAGGGGGCAATAAGGTCTCTGTTAGTGCTAAAAAAAAATAGAAAGAGTATGAAAGAAAAAGATCTAAGCTCTTCTAAAGATGAGTGGTAGGAAGGGCATAGAAAGTGGTTCCAGGAGTTCCAGGGGGCACAAAGGAAGGTATTGGGACTTGGAGAGGAAGAATTGAAGTAAATGGGAATGAAAGAAGGGCAAATGGTAGCACCAAAAGTTGTGGAGAAGGGTATAATTTGCTCTTGCATGGGCAGGAAGCCTATAGTATTTGGATTAGAAGAGGAGTTTACTGGTCATGGGATAGGACTATAATACCTACTGGCCAGAGTTTATTATCAAGAAGCCTTGGGAGTAGCAAAAGCAGAGGGTAGAGTCAATTCTACTTTAAGCAATAGGAAAAAAGAGAGATTAGATGTGTTTTCAGTGACCTTCATGAAGGTGGGATGCTGACAAGGATTTTTGTTTCTGAGTCACTGATCCCCATATGGGTCCTTGAAGTTCTGGTGTTGAAAACTCTAGTCCTAAATGTGAGGGGCTTGGTGAGTGGGGTTAGAAGTGAGGGGTCTAGTCAGTGTGAAAGATCTGGTCCTGGTTTGAGTACAAGAAGTGAGATTGAGGTTCTAGGCTAAGTTCTGTAGGGGAAAGGAGAGGTATGTGAAGCTTTGGTCTTGGGCTGGGTCATACCTAAAAAAAAGAGCATTTGTCTTGGTCCTAGCAAAGTGGTAGGTAATAAAGAGCAGAGCTATTGCTCTGTGTTGATGTATTGATGCAGTGATTCAGGGCAGAATAACAATAGATGCCAGGGCAATGGATTGCAGGATAGAGGTCAGGGAAACTGGTCATAGCACAGCAAGACATGGCCCCAGGCCTCTAACAATGCCTGACAAGTTCCTACCTCTCCAGAGCCTCTTACTCTTTGTTATCCAAGACAGACAGACGGACAGACAGGTAGATGGACAGATAGATGAATGGATGCATGGATTCATGGATTCATGGATGGATGGATGGATGGATGGATGGATGGATGGATGGATGGATGGATGGATGGATGGATAGATGGATGGATTAATGACTGAATGGAGTAACTTGTCCAGGGAGCAAGTAGCCAATCTGGGATTCAAAACCAGGGCTTCTGACTCCAAATTAGTGCCCTTTCCATTATACCACATTTCATGAGCCTCTGACTAATAGAAATCATAGAACCCAACCCTGCCACTCATTCACCTGTCTGAAATGTAACAGTTCCAGAACATATCAAAAAGAGACAGGAAGCTGAAGGCACTTCAGCCAGACAAAATAGGAAATGTGAAGAGACCAGATCTGATTAACCAGACTGGATCAGGTCAAAAAAAATTCACAGGGGTGGGGGTAGGGGGGCAGCAGCAGGAGGGATTTGTCTTAGGTCATTGGTTTTACATTTGTCCTGAAAAGTGATCCTGCCAGCTGCCACTTGCTCCGAGAGTCCTGCAGGGCATTTGGCTTAGTGTAGGTCCAGTGTGTCACCAGCTGGATCATCAGCCCCTCTTTTCCCAAGCTTCCCCAGGTGTGCTTCCGAAGGCTCTTCCAGATGCTCACACAACAGCCCTGCTTGGTGTGGGAGCTGAGGCAGGCTCCTGAGCACAAAGGGATTGCTGTGAAGTGTTTATACACGCTCACAAATAAACATTCATGACTATTTCATTAAGCCGAATGGCACACCTTTCCATCCTCGGTTTATTCGTTATCCCCATAAATAATGCCGTCCTTAAGTTGTGCTTCAAATGTCAAATCTAACCAAATGTGCAAACATTAATTATACTGTATTTTCAAATGTTGTTGTAAAGACAATCAGCCGTGTCACCATTAATGTCAGGTTCAGGAGCAGCAGCAGAGTTACAAGTAAATCACGGAAATCACCCATTTTTTCTATCCCTGTTCTTAAGCAAGCATTAATTTCTATTATTTGCTGTGGTCTTTGTCCTGTTGTTGACAGCAATGTGTTTTAAATATGACCTCATTGGAATAGAAGTCTGTGTAAAATAAAGGAAATAGCTGTCAGAACTGACGGGGTTTCTGTCTCCCCCGCCCCTTTTCTTTTTTTAACAACACGAGACCTGTGAGGTAAAGATGAAAGACGGGCAGGCTTCAGGTCCATACCTGTCAATTACGCTGCCCTCCACTCTCCGCAACTGCAGGATGCTCGAAATAGCCACCTGTTCCCACTGAATGAACCCTCTTCAGTGAGCCAAAGATAGGCCAAAGGGTAGGAAATCCTACAGTACACCTCAGTCCTAAAATGATTGTTATTATTTTCTTTGTCCTAGCTACAGCCATTATTTTTGTCCGTGAATAGACCTGTCAGCATGGCAGCCGTTGCACTCCCACTGTGGCTCTCTGAACCATCTCCACTCTTAATGTCAGGCTGGGAAGTCCCTGTTTACCTTGCCAAGTACCACAACCATTTTGTCAAGAGAGGAAATAAAAAAAGTTACCTCCCTGTCCCCACCGGGAGGCTGAGGCAGTCAGAGATTCAGCCCATAAATAGAATCCAAACAATGATTGTAGTCATTCCCAGGAGGAAATGGAGAGAGAACTGTGGCTCTCCGTACAACCTCTGAGCTCATAGCATAGGCACACGGCTGTACATTAGTGGACCAGACATGCTATACTGCTTCCTTTATGATGCTCTCTTTCTTTCTTTCCCTTTCTGGTTTTCCATTCCACTGCTTGTTGTCGGAAATAGAGCCTTTTATCATTGCCGATGCCTTACAGCGCAACTGTGCTCTGAAACCAAGCATTCATCCCAGCTTGTCAGAGAAACTATTTTAGCCCTGGGATTCACAGAGTACTTGTTAGAGCATGGAGGCCCTTCAATTGCATTTTTCACAGGAATAAAATTAAGGGAGCAGTGAGGATTGAAAGGCAAACTTTCCCCCACTTGTATGGTACTTACCTTCCAAAGACAATGCACCCCATCCAGAGGGCTGAGGAGTGCTCCAAAGCAGTCAGCCCCATGCTTTTCATCAGGACTAGCCTCATTCGGGATCCAAGATTAGGACCCATAAGGCCCCAGAACTAGAACGGGCCTCACAGGTCATCTAATCCAGTCCAGAGGCACCCAAAACATAGATAGATTGCCCAAAGCAAGAGGCAAAGCTGGGATTTGAACCCAAGTCCTCTGCCCCAATGTGCCTTATGTCTCTTTTAACATCTTTCCTTTGCCTAGGAATGAGAGGCAGCTTGGCATAGTCAATAGAGGTTGCCTCAGAGTGAGGGAGATTGGATCAAGTCCTGCCTCTGACACATACTGGCTGGGTGACCTGGGGAAAGCCAGTTGATTTCTAAGTTCCCCGGCAACTTTCTAAAACCTAGTTGCTGATCTGCTTTGGAAGTAGGAGTTTCTTCATTGAGTATTCCCTACTTCAGTGAAATAATAGGTCAGGACCAAAAAGAAAAAAGAAAATTGAATGTCAATCACTTTATTTTTTTCACGCTCACACATCCCACCCCCTGTGTGTGACATTTAATAAAACAGAAACAATCCAATGAGCCTCCCTCTACAGACCCCGAGATCCAGTGAGACCAGAGAGAAGAATGAAAGTCTCCAGATAGCCGAGGTAGCCACGAGATCATTAGTTCATTCATTTATTGAGCACCTACTTTGTTCAAGGCACTTTAGTAGATGTGGGATATTCAAAGATAAACAAGATTCCCATCCCTGGTCCCAAGGAGGTTACAATCTAAAAGAGGAGATAAGACAAACACAGAAGTAACCATAATGCTACAAATGAAATGCTATGGGAGTTTCATGGCAGCAAAGTTCATTTTGTAAATAGGGAAACTAGGGAAGGGAGATGGTGGTGTTTGAGCTGAGCCTTGAAAGATGTAATGGTAGCTTAGAAACATATTTCAGCCCCCTTCCCCACCCATACACACACACACACACACACACACACACACACACACACCACCTACACTGCAAACTCTGTGACGGCAGGGACTGAATTCACCTAGCTCAGTGTTATGAACAAGTCTTTAACCAGTACCTGCTAGAGAGTGTGGAGGTGCAGCAAGATGGGCTGGATCTGAAGTTCTATAAAGATGAATCAAGTTTAAATCTAACTTTAGACACTTACTAGCTAGCTCCGTGACACTGGGAACATCAGATCTGACTGCCTCAGTTTCCTCATCTATAAAATTAGGATAATAATAGCACCTACGTCCCAGCATTGTTGTAAGGATTAAATGAAGTATTTATAAAGTGTTTTGCAAACCATGAATTGCTATAAGAAATGCCACTTATTATTATGTTTGTTGAATGATCTGAAATTCCCTTTTATCTTATCCTGCTCCATTGCCAAAGGCCAGGAATAAAGCTTCCAATATTTTCTGATACACCCTCACTTCGACTCAGACTTTTCGAGTAACTCCACCCTATTCCATCACTCTCATACCTAAGTGGAAGTTCTGAACCAAACAACACTAGATTGCTTGCCTGGGAAAAGTGATCCAGGCTGGGGTGGTGGTTTAGTGATGACGGGCTCTTGACCTCTGTTATCTTCCAGCTCTAACATGCTATGAATCTTTGACCTCTCTGAAAGGGGTATCTAACTCCAGGGATCCAGGAAAAGGTAAGGGCCTAACTTGAAGTCAAGCCAGAAAATAACGGAACAAGAACTTGGGTGGGAAAGGGCATAGGAGGAGACTTCTCGAAGATTTCTATTCCATGAGGACATCCGCTTCTCTGCTCCCAGCAACAATCCAAGAGGCCTTCAATAGCCTAGAGAATCATAGGCTATTATTCCTTGGTAAAGAGGAGGAAGGTCTGAGGAGAATAGGTCACATAGGCCCATTTGGACAGGATTGCAACCCCCACCCCAGTCACCCTATTCCCTTTAACTTCCAGGCTGACTTTTTTAAAGACACTTTCAACAAGTGAATGATTATCCTGGGTGTGGGTGAGAGGCAGAAGTGGGATTCAGTGAGGCATAATCACCTACCAGAGGTGCACATCTGTTGGTTTGGCACCTAGATCCAAAGCAGCATATGGAAGCTTTGCAGTACATTTTTTTCTCCTGGGTTTTTTTTTTAGTTTTGGTTGTTTTTCTTTGACCTGGTACATCAGGCAGAAATCTCAACTGAGAAAGCTAAGTAAACCCCTAAGTGGCTGTCATAAAATGTTACTATAATCCTGTGGCTCTTTTCCCTCTTAGATTCCCTGCTATTGTTAGTTGGAGTCTAATTAGCAGAAGGCAGATAACACAAGGCAGATTTCAGAAATATGCAGACACAACTTCTACAACCTGGCTGCCTCCTTCTTATTATGTTAATAATGAAGATATTCCCATTGTTACCTTGGGACAGCATACTTGATAATGACCAGCAGAATGTGCCAGGTATGCTGAATAAACAAATCAAGTAGAGGTGGTAACAATCTCAGCCCAAATATTCACATTACATCAAACTAGGGGGAAAAAAACTGAAACAAAAATAAGCATAGGAGATGACAACAAAACTTTCTTCTATATATGAGCCAACTCATTTGCTTATTTGTTATGTTTATTTTATTTTGTTTTGGGTCTTGATTTGTGATTTCATAGTGTGAGGAGCTAACAGTATGAAAAAGTCTATCCATTGACGTTACCCTAAACTCACTATCTACTCTCCTAGTAGTACTCTAAGGATCGTTCTTAGACTTCTGGGGTCCTTGAAAACCTTTATCTCAGGAGGTCCACAAGGTCAAAACTATTTTCTTAATAATAATAAGATGTTGTTTGCCTGGTAAGATACTGTTCCCTTTTCCAACTACATATCTGTGCAAGATTGGAGTTTCTTCGTATAAGTCAACTAGGACAACACATCACAACAAATTCATTGCAGAAGCATATGTAAGAATCAAGCTGTCTTCTAGTAAACCAGAAATTAAAGAGATTGGGGAAAAAATATGAAACAATCACTTTTCTCACTATTATTTTTGTTTTGGGAAATGTGGTTACTTTTCATTTTTTAAATGTTATGTTAACATAACATTTAGATGTTATGTTAACATGTGTTAACAGTAGGTTTGTTATATTTTACATTAATTAATAAATAAACATTTTAAATGTATCAGTTTTAATTTCTAACATGGTGAATACCCATAGATATAACCTACATAAAGAAAAGCTCTTTGGAGTCCTCAATAATTTTTTGTGGGGGGCAGGGCAATTGGGGTTAAGTGACTTGCCCAAGGTCACACAGCTAGTACATGCATCAAGTATCTGAGGCCAGATTTGAACTCAGGTCCTCCTGACTCCAGGGCCGGTACTCTACTCACTGCGCCACCTAGCTGCCCTGTCCTTGATAATTTTTAAGAGTGTGACTGGGTCCTGATACCACTCCTGCTGTATTCCATAGCCTCCTCTTTGTGTTCAACTGAATCAATTAATCCACCAATAAATAATTGTCAAGAACTTTCAATTCAGTTAAAGTGCCTACTATGTGCATGGCCCAAGGAATAAAATGAACAAAAACAAAATAGTCTGTACCTTCAAGGAAATCACATGCCTCCCTGCATACAGTCTCTCCCCTTTCCAATCCATTCTCCAAATATTGGTCATGTTGACTTTCCTAAAGAGTCATTCTGATGGAAGTTAACTCCTTTGCTCAAGATGCTTTAGTGATTCCTAATTTCCTTTAAGTTAAAATATAAACTCCTCTGTTTGGCATGTAAAACCTTTAACAGTCTGTCTCTAGCATCTTCCCAGATAACTACGATTTACTCACCTGTCACCTTTGCCCTAGACAAATAGTCCCGATTGCCTTTCCTGATTCCTTCCATTTTTAATGCCCTCAACCAAGTCACTATATTTTAATACATCCTGTATTTCATTATCTGTGAAGGTTTTATCACTCCCTATCAGAACATAAACTCTTTAAGGGCAGAGATGGCCTCATTTTCTGTAATTGTATCCATAGTAATTGGCACATAGTAGGCACATGTGGAATGTTCATTAATTAATTGATTGACAATGGGCAGCCTACAAGGGAAAAAGAAGTCACAAAGGACAAATTGCAGGCTGATAGATTACCGTAAAAGGGATGAAGTATAGGCCAATCCAGTTGTCATTGGTGAAAGTGGAGAATTTGTCATCTGATTGTATGTATATAAACCGGGGGAAGAGGGGAGGTTATCGCCAGCTAATATGGTGATATTTTCTTTTCAAAGAATTTTTCTCCTGTGTATCTACCAATCTTAGAAGCATTACAGGAATCTCTAAGATGCCAGAGTCCTTTGGGCTTCAAAAATGCAGCAGGAAAAAAACTCATGATATTCTCTATCTTACTAATCTTACCGCTTTCTTAAGTTCCCTTTTCCAGAATGTGTTGTTATTCAAACATATACAGTCTCAGACAATGAAGAGATGGCTCAAATGATGAGGCCTAGTAATGACAAGGAGCTACAGACTTGTTTATTGCATCTCCTCTTCTTATCACTTTATTTTTATTTATCAGAGGTTAATTAAGTTCTTTCTATGTGTTCTTCTAGATGCTGAGGTCAATACAAACATAAATAAAACTTCCCTTACAATCCACCAAGAATCATGAGTAAGTATGGAATAATACAGATTAGAACACCCAGTCCAGCAGACTTTAAAACCTTAAAACTGCACTAAGACTTTGGGCATGCCTCGTATTTAATAAACGTGTGCAAGGTTAGGGGATGAGGACACAAAGTTCCTGACCTTGGAGACTTTATATTCTACTAGAACAGACAGAAATACAAACAGATCAGTATCACGTCATAAGTAGTAGAGGAACGCAAATCCCACGTGAGTCAAAGGAAGGAGAAATCTCTTCCAGATAAGGGGACCCAGAAAGACCTTATGGAGGAGGAAATATTTGAATTAGTCCTTAAAGGATGGCTAATATGTCATGCCTGTCCTTCCCCATCTCACTCTCTTATCTTACAAGACATCCTTCAACTGGAGAATAAACATCTCTTTTCTAGGATCATTTGCATTTTTCCATATGTGATTTTAAAAAAAACCCACCAACATTGTAACACAGATATGCAATTGGTTTTACTGAAGTCAATACAAATACATCAGCCTTGCCTAGGAGCAAATTTCTTCAGAATAGTTCCCTGCTATGTATTGCATGCCGCTTTTAGATTACTACCTTGGGCAGATGAAGATTGCAAATAGCAAGCTGCCCGATTGTAAACAGGAACAAATAAGCAATCACCCTATGAACAGAATGCAAACCCCATCTTCTGAATGGTTTCTCTTGTATTAATTATCTTATGGATGTTGGTGCAGTGCAGTGAGACCTTAACAAAGCCATGTCATTTCTCTCTCTTCCAACTCCTCCCAGTACAGCAAAACAACTTTTCAATTATACACACAAACACCAAATGGTTCAACTTGGATGGCAGACGAAAATAATGGAACACAGAGCTTCTGCCCAAGGGCTATGAGTCTGAAGAACACTTTTTGCTCCCTTATCCCAGCAGAGGGCACTCTAGGTGGTCATTAAATTTCAAAGCATATTATAGCTTCCTACCCTGGGGAGCTTCTATACATGCCATTTTAGCCTTTAGAAACATTTCACTTTAAAGGTTATTATGAATGCATAACCTTCAATTGTGGGAAGAAATGGAGTATTTGTACTATCTCTTCAAGTTGCCTAAGAGGCATCTTTCATTTCCAGCCTCATCTCACATTATTCCTCTCTTCACACATACAATTTGCCAAACTATATTGTTGTCTAGACTCCCAACATCCTACACTGCCCCATCTCTATGTCTTTGCCCATGGTGTTCCATATACCTAGAATGCCCTCCGTGGAGGCAGCTTGGTGATGCAGGAGTGCAGTACCAGAGTTCCATTACAGCTCTCCTTCTTAGCAGCATCACAGGTCAGCTCTGGACACTGTAACTGGACACTTACTACTTGGGCAATGATCACTTAACATCTTCATGAGTCTCACTTTTCTCAGGGCAAGAAAGGGGGAAAAGTGGTCTCTATATGATGGTAACATCCTTTCCAGCTTGTAATCTATATAATCCTATGATCCTTCAGCCTCTTAACTTGCTGAATTCCTACCTATTATTTAAAGCTGACCCAACTTAAATGCTATCTCTTACATGGAGACTTCTCTAATTCTTTCCCCCAGCATTCTCCTTTACACTTCAAAAAGCATTTTGTTTTCTGTCTAATGAACTTACTACATAGTAGTATAACTACTACTATTTCATATGGGGTTCTTAAATTCCTAGACTATAAGCTCCATGGTTTCTAAATTTTATATCCTCCTCTTCACCTAGAATGGTTCTCAGTACACAGTGGGTGCATAATAAATATTTGTTGATAACAGGGATTGCGATGAATTTCTCACCTCTAGAGTAGCATAGAAAGGAAGAGTACCAGACTAGGATTTAGGAGGTCTGAGATCCATAGATCATAAATCTAAAGCTGAAAAGGACCTTGGCATCCAAAGCCCTCATTTTATAGGTAAGTGAACTGAGACTTGGAGGACTAAGTGACTTGCCCAGGGTCCAACAGTTAATAAGTGTCTGGAGCAGGATTTGAACTCGTCTTCCTAACTTCAAGTCCAACACTCTACCCATTGTACCATCTAGCTACCCTAAGACTACAAATGATCCAGAACTGCATGAGGATGGGATTTGAACCCAAACCTACAGAGTATAGTGCACAATGAGTTGGCAACCTTCATCACTCACCAGGAAATCTAATCTTGCTGAAGCTGAGTTCAAATGAAGGCATTTTGACTAGATGGTTCTTTCTAGTTCTAACCAATGTAGGCATACATTGGATAATACCAACATGTATCATGCAAAGAAGGAGGAAAAGGAAAGAGGAAAAAGAGGAGCAGAAGGAGAGGAGGGAGGAGCAGAAGGGGGAGAAAAAAGAGGAAGAGGAAAAGAAGGAGGAGGAAAAAGGGAGGTGGAGGAGTCAAGCAGGAATTAATACTAATATAACTACACACTTACAAAAGGAAGCCAACGGTTCAAATTAAAATCTAGCAGATAATTGATAGTTTAATGATAGCCTTTGATCAGACATTTCGATGAATTAATCAGGGAGTCTAAGTAAATAGGGCTCATCAATTTGCCATGATTCATCTGAAGGCTCTGATATTTTACAAATGAATACAGTTGGAATTAGATTCTTGGAGTAAATAGACAGGTTTGAAATGAATGATAATGAACACTGCTGTGGATGCCACAATCAGCTTATTCCAGTGGTAGACGACAAGTGCAGAGATGTGTCTCAGAAGCACTTCTTAGCATGTACACACAGCAATTAACATCATTTTCTTTTGTTAGGGCTGCTCAGTTTGGCACTCAACCCAGCAGTTGCCCTGTGTGCAAAAATCAGAGGAGAACATAAGCAAGTTTTCCTTCTGCTTTTGACCTTAAGTGCTAGGGAAACAGGGCTCGAAGGAGCAAAGAATTAGTAGTTTATAATCATCAAATATCAGCCTTGGAAATCTAAAACCCAACCTAGAAAGGTGGTGTAGCTGAGGGCAAATCATTGAGATCAGATTTTATGCATTGTTGCTATGCTAGAAGCCTCCTTATAGAGTACTAGGATCAATATAGAGAATGATAGATGGAAAATTTCAAACCAGCTGACTTTGACTTCGAGATATATGAGGAATGTGCCAGTCACCATAAAGCTAAATCATTAAGTTGGAAACTCGTTTAATAGGTGTTTCGGAAAAAAAACAGCAAAAGGATTTGAGACTTCTGCTCATATAACAACTTTTCTAACACACTAGGGGGCTGACCAAAGAAGCCTCCCTTTAAATGGGGAAGGTGATTCTATTTCCCTCAAATGACATTGAACTTTAAATTAGGAAAAAACATGCTGCTTTCCACTGAAACACCAAATGTCATTAAAAGGTACAGAAAAATAACAGGCATCTCACTATTTTAACTTTCTACTTTTAAGATGCTGAACCCCCACCCTGTAGCAGAGAGAGGATATACTTAGTAAAAAGTGGGAAAGAATGTGTTTCTTGAAATCTAACTTGGACCTACTCTCTGGTTAGGGTCTTTGATCATCCTATAAGAGGATGCTCATTTAGAAGAATACAACTTCATCTCTAATTGTTACCTTTTGCGTCATAAATGATGGAGAGCAATGACTACATCTGTTGTTGCTCAGTCATTTCAGTAGTGTCCAGCCCTCTATGATGCTATTTGGAGTTTTCTTGGCAAAGATACTGGAGCAGTTTGCTGGTTTCTTCTCCAATGGATCCATTTTGTCAGGTAATCAGAAGTTAAGTGACTTGCCCAGGGTCATACAGCTAGGAAGTGTCTGAGGCTGGATTTGAACTCATGTCTTTCTGACTCCAGGCCCAGTCTTCTATCCAGTGGGCCACCAGCTACCTCTACTACATCTAAATCAGAAGACTTTTGACAAGCATTCTTGTGTCTTAAAAACTAGTCTCCAGCCTTTTTAATAAAGGTAAGGGTTCTGAGTGTGTCATTTATGTATTTTTTTTCTTCTTCTTAATTCAAAGATATAGCAAAAACAAAGTACAAACATTTTGCCCCATAACTCAGAAGCATATTCGCCCCTCTATTTTGGGCTTTGAGGAGAATCTGCTCAACGTAGCTCAGTTCCTACCTATCATTGGTCCCACCAAGTTCACCACCAAAGGTAGCATTCGCTTCCTGATGAATCCTCATTTCATTGATCTTTGGGGCATCAATGCTATGCCAACTGCAAACCTAAATTTTGGAATGCCAGAATATTTGGACACCCTTTAGATGTTTAACTCACAAGATTGTAGGCTCTATTCCTTAACTGTTTGCCATGCAAAAACAGAATACTAAGGCAAAGAACAAGGGACTGAAGTTAACAGGCCTATTTGGAATGCCTCCACAACCAAAGCCTTCAGAATCATTTCATTTAAAGGTTGTTATGAGTGCATTCCCTTCACTTGAGAGAAGAAATAATGTGTTTGCACTATCTCTTCAAACCATCCAAGTGGCATCTTTCATTTCCAGCCTCATTCCATATTATTCCTCTTCTCACACTGTAACACAATACAGGTGCTAAACAAATGCCACATAATGCAAGCCAGCATTTGTATACCAGCTGTTACATGCCAAGTACTGTGCTGAGAGCTTTACAAATATTACCTCATTTGAGCCTCACAACAACCCTAAGAGATAGATATTATTATCCCCATTTCACAGTTGAGGAAACTAAGGCAGAAGTTAAGTTGTTCAGGGTCATACATTTAGTAAGTGCTTGTGGCCGGATTTTAACTCAGATTTTTGTGACTTGAAGCCCAGGGCTCTGTCCACTGTGCTACCTAGCTGCCTCTAATCCAAAGAGCCCTCCTTTGACCACATGGTTAATTGACCAGGACCAGTTAGAGAATGTCAATAGATGTTCCACAATCTCTCCAAGACACTTCCATTCTGTATCATCGTGACTGTTCCAGAAGCAGGCAGCAGACTTCCCAGCACCTCTATCTAGGGAGATACTGTTAGAGGCACTCTGAGCATGAATCAGACCTTCCACTACATATGGAAAGCAAAAAAAAAAAAGAGAACAGGAAAGACAGGAAAAGTGTTAGGAGTGCACAAAGTGTATATAGAGGAAATTCATGCTAGTGACAACAAAATTGTGAGGGCATAAAGAGATCAGTGTACAAGATATCTAAAGGATGGAAATATACTGAAAGAGAAAAAATCTTACACAAAAAACCCACAAAAAATCAGCATCAGTAACTACTGACCTATATGCTCCCATCTATACAAAATTGTTATGAGAAGCATCTGTGTTAATTGAGCATTTCTTAAGTGCCAATATTAGTAGAAAACAAGAAGGCTTCCCAAAGCAATGTTCAACAATAGACCACATCTTTACCATACCACAATTAGTGGGAAAGTATAGGGAATATAAAAATCTCACTATGGTTATTGTTTGTTGATTGTGGAAAAGCATTTGGTTTGGGATGATACAATGATGCCACACAGGATCTTTTTCAACAAGATGTCTCCATCCATTTTTTAAAGTTAAATTTGTGATTTCATACACTCCCAGGGTGAAATTTCCTCTACCAATGAAGATAGGCAACTTTTCTGCAAATTGTAGTCTTAGAGAGTTGCCTGGGGCAACTAGAAGTTAAGGAAGTTGCCCAAGGTCACACATCTCTTCTATGACAGAAGCAGAAATTAAACTCAGATTTTCCTGGCTCCAAGGTAAGCTCTCTATAAATAGTGCTTCTCCTCTCATCAGAATTACTCTGTTCCCTGAGAAATACAACAGAAATGACTCGACTCAATGACCTTTTAATCATAAACATTAGGCAAGGCATGAAACAGACATCAAAATTGCTCGCCACTGTGACAGTGAAGATCTATTGCAGAATCCAATTAGAAGAAAAATTTGTTGAACGTGATTACGTCTTCCAAAAGCTCCTATTTGCAGATGATATTATATTGATTACATAGGGACATTTCATAGATTCCTGAAAGAGATCTGTAATACTCAAGGAATTTCGACTTGACCATCCACACGAAAGATGAAGTGGATGAATATATCTATTGCCCAGATTACAATCATGCATTTGTATGGACAATCTATAGAGCTTATCCATCAATCTGTATATCAGGAACAGAGAGTATAGGTGGACAATGAGTTGACCCCACAGTTGAATAAGAGTAGTAAAGTGGGTTTCAGACTCTTGAGGAAACTGCAAAGTTTCTTCACACATTCCAAGATTTCTCACAAAAGCAAAAATATATCTTTTCAATAGTAACAGTCTACAGTTGTCAGCATGTGGGAATAAAATGTGGGATACAAGAGTCTCCAAAGAATGTTATTATCTCACAGGACAATGGAAAGGTATGTTGTGGGTATGAGTAGGTTGCAACCAATGAGGAATCTCGGCAAACAGGAGTAAAATATTTTAAAGAATTAGGTGGTAAAAAGAAAAGGTGGGTTCATCCTGTGGCAAGTGCAAGTGATGACAGATGGACAGAGCCTTCGTCTGGTGTTCTTATGATGTTAGGAGAATGTGAGGAAGGTCTCCATGATGTTCAGCAGTAGTTCAATGGATGTTCACCTCACGGTGAATTTATTGGAAGGCATGGAAAAGAAAAATAGAAAATTAAAAGTCTGTATAGAATGATTTGAGAACTGGAAAAATAGACATATGTACAGAATGATTTTACATGTGTATCTGTCTGCATATGTGATTTTACATATATATTACATATGAATTATATATAATGATTTTACATATATATGTATTTGTGTGTAACAGTAGCTATCGGTAGGGTAGAGAGAGGGGGAGGAAAAGAAGGGAAAAAAGAAAGTTAAATGAAAAGTTTATTGTATATTTAAAAGGAATAGCCAACTTGTACATAATAGATTCACAGTTTCATGTTCAATTATCTTTTTTTATTCTACAATGTTTTGGAAATACTTGTTTTATTTCATAAATTAAAATATAATGAATATTTTTTAAAGAAAGGAGTCACATGGTATGAGCAAATATGGACAGGTTGTGATCTGAATCATAAGAGAGAACTTCCACAAGATAAATGTGGAAACAATTTCTGTACCAATAAGAACATACACACATTTGAGTATTTGAGATAAATTTTAAACGAGATGAACATGCTAAATCTTACATTATCCAAATGAGAAAAATTTTAGAAAATTATAAATGTATTATACCAAAATATAGAACAGCAGAACAAAATTAACTTTATCTCCTGCTTTTATGTATTCTCAAAATTCTTTCCCCATGCCTGGAATGCACTCCTTCCTCACCTCAATTGTCATAATTCTTATCTTGCTTTAAGGTTCAGCGAAGGTGCCCACTGCCTCTAAGGAATCTTCTTTGATCCTCACTAACCAGTCTTCCTTCCTACAAACATATATATACATATATATGTGTGTGTGTGTGTGTGTGTGTGTGTGTGTGTGTGTGTGTGTGTGAATATGTATATATGTATGGATGGATGTATATAAGTATGTATGTGTGTATCTGTGCATGTGTATATGTGTATATGTATGTATACACATAAACATATATATACATATATGTGTGTGTATATATATATGTGTGTATATATATATACACATATACATACATACACAGAGTCACACTGGCATCATGAGGAGAGAGCCATTCTCAAAGCCAAGAAGACATGAGTCTAAGTCTCACCTCTGACACACAACTGAGAAGGTCACAGCCTCTTGGTGCACTAAATAATTCTAGAAGACAATGAATTACAGACAAGGCATGACCTGGTTTAGCAGAGGTAGTTTCCTCACATGAGAGTTCCCCATGCTAATGAAAGCCCAGGTCCAGTCCCTACTCCTAACACTTATCTGCCTACGTGGCATATGCCCGCAGCAAAAGGTAAAATCTTTGAGAGTAAGCATTTTTTCACTTTTACCTTTCTATGCCTACACTTGACATGGTGCATTGCTCATAGTAAGGGATTGATAAATGTCTGTTGAGTTAAATAGATGGAGTAAAATTCCTTCAACAGTAATACCTTCTTACATTTGTATCCTGTCTTACAGTTTTAAAATGTTTTCCCATCTATTATCTTTTAATATGAAAAAATAAATATTGCATAATGTTCATTAGTAATCATCGTCATTAACATGAATAAATCTTGATATTAACCTATGTATAATGGCTGCAGCAACAGAATTTGGATTAGTGGGATTGGCCCCTCGAACAGCAGTATGATAATAGATTTTTAAATGGCATATGCCAGTCTTAGAAGCAAAAACCTGAGAGATTTGGAAGAAGACCAGGTACAGAAGAAAATGGCATTAGCTGTTAACTACCATTTGTTAAGATAAATGAACTAGAAAGACGTAACCAGATGAACTTAGAATATCTGGTCAGGGCCCTCAAGGAGTATTCAAAAATATACATATGTTTTTTATTAAGAAGTTTTTTATCTTGGACATCGACATCATAACTAGTGAATTAACTGTTCTCCTTGATGGATTTTTTGTTTTGTTTTGTTTTCACATAAGGTTAAATACAGGGTATCCCAAAAATCTTGGGACAATTTTAAGTTTTAATAGCTTTTGTTGTTCTTCATTCATTTTGGTCGTGTCCAACTCTTTGTGACCCCATTTGGGGTTTTCTTGGTAAAGATACTGGGATGCTTTGCCATTTCTTTCTCCAGTTCATTTTACAGATGAGGAAACTGAGGCAAACAGGGTTAAGTGATTTGCCCAGGGTCACACAGCTAGCAAATGTCTGAGGCCAGATTTTAATTCAGGAAATTAAGTCTTCCTGTATCCATTGTGCCACCTAGCTGCTGCTTTGATAGCTTTCAACTGCCTAAGACTTTAGGGACACATTGTGTTAATACCAATAAATAACAATATTAAGTAAATATTGTTTTAAATATTTTTTAAAACCTATGATGGGGACATCCCACAGATATGGTCTTCATTTTAAAAAAATGAATCATCCTATGGATTATTTCTTGTCATAAGAATCAAAGCATTGCTGTATTTCCCCAAAAAGAGTTGGTTGCAGTGAGAACTGGGACAGAAATTGTCTGCTTTTCACAAGGCTAACCCAAGAGAGTTCTCACTTTCAAATGCAAGCAGGGGCCCCTTTGAGATCTGGGCTGAGATTCAAAACCATTTTCCCTTGTTCCCTATCTTTGAGCTTTAGAGGCTAAATTCTGAACTTGGAAGACTACAAGGAACTTCCCATTCTGTATGTTTGAAAAGTGATTCGGAAACAAACAGGCCACTTTTTTAATGTCAAAAGTAACTGTAAATCATGCTTCCTTTACCCCCAAATGACAGAACCTGAACAAATCAAAAGTTCTTGCATCTCACATAGAAAATAACCCATGGGCTTCTTAAAGGAAGGAATTATGTACCTGCCTATACAGCGCAATAAATGTCCTTTTTAAAATGAAGTAATTTCTGAACTCTTCAGCCCAAGACTTATGATTAAAGTGACAGCACTGATATTAAAATTTAATGTACCCAATATTGTCACATAACAATAAATCAACTGGTAAAAATCTGTAATATCTTTTTTTTTCTTCCTCCTTTCACTAAAAAGAGTTACAGTGCTTTAATTTGAATGGATGTTGAGTTACGATTAAGACGTAGGCTATTGATATTGAAATGTTTGAATTTGTGTCTCCACAGCAATCAGATCGAGTTGCATGAGGCAGTTTATATAATAATATGGAAAGTACAGCTCTATCTATCATTGTCAACGAGTATTCTCTTCTTTTATTAGTACAATAGGATATAAAGATGACAAGTTTGAAAGCAGAAATAATGACCCAGCAAGAGCTTGGTATATTCCAATACCTTTTGCTTCATGTCCTCAATAACTTTTCCTCTTGACCTTGTGGTCAGGGGTATTGGAGGCTGGGCTTCATGTTTCTCAGGGCTAAATAGAAGTTTTGAAGCATAGAGCAAAAATTCAGTTCTAATGATGAACTGAATAGTCTGTAAACCAGGGACCAGCTCACAGAGATGTCATTGTAAAGGAGACAGATCACTGGACTTCAAAGAGAACTATGTTTGAATCCCACCTCAAACATTTCCTAGCTCTGTGATCCTGGGCAAGTCACAAGGTCTCTGAGCCTCAAATTCCCCACCTGTAAAATGGGGATAATAATCACATCTACATTCCAGACTTGGGCAGCTAGGTCGTACAGTGGATAGAGCACTGGACTTAGATGCAGGACAAACTGGGTTCAAATCTGTTCTCAGCCACTTACTACCCTGGGCAAGTCACTTAACCCTGTTTGCCTCAGTTTCCTCATCTATGAAATGAATTGAACAAACAATTGGCAACCTGCTCTAGGATCTTTGCCAAGAAAACCCCAAATGAGGTAACAGAGAGTCAAACACAACTAAAACCACTAAACAACAACCTCCCAAAATTGTTGTGAGAACCAAATGTGATAATTGATATAAAGCATGTTTCAAACCTTAAAAGCACTGTAGGCAAATGCCAGTATTATCATGTTTGAATATCTTGAGGATATTGGTAACCATGATCTAGGCCTTCTACTTTCCCTTCCCTATCTGTGGGGACAACGTATTATTCCAAGTCTATGCCCTTTAACGCCAACCCTCTCTGACAGCTTTCTGATGCCTTAGCTCAATGGCTGATGGGGAGCCTCAGTGCTAATTAGGAACTGGCCAAGGATCGCTATTGAGATGTTACATGCCACGGCATTTCTGGGACAAAGCGCTAGAGGCAACATCACATGTCACCATCATAAAATTCTCTTCTAAGATCTTTATATTTCTTTTTATATGTTTGGGCATATATAGAACAAATTACAGGGCAACAGGATATAGCAGAAAGAATAGTAACTCTGGAATCTGAGGTTGTTGTTGATGTTGTTTAGTCATCTCAGGTACGTCCAACTCTTCATGACCCCATTTGGGGTTTTCTGGACAAAAGGTACTAGAGTGGATTGCCATTTCCTTCTCCGGCTCATTTTACATATGAGGAAATTAAGGCAAACAGGGTCAAGTGACCTACCCAGGGTCACACACTCAATAAATGTCTGAGGCCAGATTTGAACTCAGGAAGATGAGTCTTTCTGACTTAAGGCCTGGCACTCTATCCACTGCGCCACCTAGATGCCTGGATTCAAATCCTTCCTCTGACATTTACTCCCCAAAAAACTTCTGGCATTTGTTTCATCTCCATGTGTCTGTTTTCTCATTTGCAAAATGACAAGGTTGGACTCAATAACTTCTGAGTTGCCTTCTAAGAATAAATCAGTGTTTCTTTGATCCTCTAATTTTCTATGGTAAACCCAAACCAAGACATTGAGATCTCTGGATTTCAGATTTACTGCACTGGTTTCCTTACAGAGTACAAGAATAAGAAGGAACAAATAAAGTGTAAACCTACTCCAGTTCTAATTCCACTATACACTATGTGCCAACATCTGACATCTCACCTACAGAAAAGAATTGGCCAGGGAGTTGTTGGGAGTGGAGAGGAAAGAAGGCTGGAATCTTTTCAATAAGACATATTCCTGGAAACCAAAACCTTCTCATCCTTCCCTTCATCTGTTCTCTGACTGAAACCCAGCAATGATTTACTGTAGAACCCAACCTTCCATCAAAGGAAGAATTTAAAAACAGCAGCTTTGCCAAGTAGGCTGATTTGTTAGCAAAAGATCCATCATCATGGCAGACAGAAATACAGTGGAGATTATAACCCACATGGTAAATGGGAATGGTTTCCCAGGGTGGGAGGGATGAGGTGGAGCTGGAAGATGATGGATGGGATGAAAAAGATAAAGTTTCTTTTGTGGAGATGTTGCATTGCCTTTAAGTAGAAAAACTGATTTATTTCCCAGACCATATGGCACACAAGGCTGTGCTCTGAGGGCCACTTTACCAGTCAGATTGAATTCAGGAAAGTAACCTCTAGGGATTTTTAGCTGGAGAAAAGAGTCTAATACAATCCTCAGCTAAGTGTGTCAATTGCTGAAGTGTATGAGATGTTGGATGCTCCAAAAAGTATATGAGTAGTGTACAAACTGAAACGAAGCTTTCCAGCAAACTTTAAACTAGATTCACTTCATGCTATTGGTGGTCTCCCCTTTGTGGATCCCTGACAGGTCATCAGCAGACCAACAAATGTAATGAAAGCTTATAGGTAATGAGAATTCTATGTTTCCTATAATTCCCTTGTGTGTGTGTGTGTGTGTGTGTGTATTTGTATGCGTCCTGAATACTCACTAGATTTTACCCCAATAGAAGTGAGAGGTCTGAAGTAAAACAAATTAGATTAATTTGCCCTCCCTACCCTCATGAAATGTTATGAGTGAAATTAGGCTAAAATGTACAGTAAGGGCAGCCTTGAGGAGGAAAGGTATCAGCCAACTTAGAATCATAGACTTAGAGCTAAAGAGGGCCTTTGAAACCATCTAGTCCAACTGTCTCATCTTACAGATGAGGAAACAGAGGCCCGGTGAGATTAAATGACTTGACTGTAGTCACACAGGTCCTGAGTGGAAGAGCTGAGATTCAAAGCCCAGCTATTTGACTACAAATTCAGCTCTCCTTCTACCATACCATATTACCTCCTAAAGTCATTTGCTTCCAAAATCAATCAGCTTTGGCTTCCCAGTAAAGTTTATTTAATGAATGAATGAATAAATAAATGAGCTTGAAAGCTTTACAGAAAACATTAATAATCATCTTGGGTCCCCTTCAGTTCTTATCCCTCGGACATATTCACTCTTTTTATATTCGTACAAATCCGGCCCTCTCAAAGCACTCAGGACTGCTTAAGCCTTTAACTACCCAATGCAAAAAGAAAAACAGAACTCTTAAGAGAATAAATACCTCACAATTCAATTCCTCATTCCATTTGATGCTTCTCGCTGGCAGATCCTTAAAGACGTTTGAGAGGATGAGACAAGCAGTAAAGAGTAAGTTAGCTACTCACGATCCTGCCTCCAATTCATTTTGAAAATAAAAGTTGGATAAAGAGTATCCCAGCTGACTTTCTATGAACAGCAATCAGAAGCTACCTCCTCCATGATCGTGAGGCCTGTTTCAGAAAATCACAGAAGCGCAGAATTGGAAGTTTAGAAAGAATGTAAATGGTTTTACGGCCTAACTCACACACAAAAGAGATCCCCATTACAAGACAAGTCAGCCTATGTTCATGCACACCATAATAATCTGTCATGCATTCGTTTTCTAAAATGTGCACATGTAACTCTATATTATGAAGGTAGATCTTGTGTCCATGTTTTTTGGTTCCCACTCAAACGTAAGATCTCTAAGGGGTAAACTCAAAGGTTTGAGAAAAAATGTTAGTAATATCATCAATAATGGTCCCGAGCAAGGGCCTATCACCAATCTACTATCAATCAATCCAGCCTATTTTTAAAGATATACCCAGGAATGATCGGTGATAGATTCCAAAGCCATGCCAAAATCACCACACAAAACTTGCCAGGCCAGAAAGCCACACTAGAAAGAGAGATATGGACAATAGAAACAGACATCCTCTATGTCTCTTTCTCTGTCTTTCTGTCTTTCTCTGTCTCTGTCTCTGTCTGTCTCTCTCTCTGTCTCTGTCTCTCTCTCTGTCTCTGTCTCTCTGTCTCTGTCTCTCTGTCTCTCTCTCAATCTCTCTCTCTCTCTCTCTCTCTCTCTCTCTCACTCTCCCCCACCCTCCCCCTCCATCTCTCTGTGTCTCTCTCTCCCTGTTTTATTTTACTGGACACCTGTAAAATTGAGAACAGCAATGCGTCACTTAGAAAAGGTTGCTGCTAGATGCACTTGGGTTGCTGCTGGATGCACTACCCAAGCCCAAGCCAGAGTCACATGCCTACAACAAAAGTTTATAGAACCTTGAGCATTCGCTCATCTTGTTCTAGTGAAACTGGAGTATTTGTATCCAAGCATAAAACTTTACATTTATCTTTGCTGAATTTCATTTTCTTAGATCTAGGCCAATGTTCTGACCTATTAAGAGCATTGTGTATCCTGACTCTGTTATTCATCATGCTAGTTATCTCTCCCAGAACTGTGTCATCTGAGAATTGAATGAGCTTATCACCTATGCCTTTATTTATGTCATCAATAAATTAAATAGCATATGGCCAAGCACAGAATCCTGGGGAATTCCACTGGAGATCTCTTGACATGCTGACTTGAACCAATAAGCACCTTCTTCCAGAATATGGGCATCTTACTGGTTCTGAATACATCTAATTCTATTATCATCTAGTGCATATGTCTCTATCTTCACCATGAGCTTAATATCAGAAATTTGATTGAAAACTTTGCTAAAATCTTGGGAAACCATCTATAGCATGCCCCTCATCTCTGACTTTAGTAACCCATCGACAGAAAGAGAAAGAAATAAAAAGTAAGGAAAGAAGGGAAGGGAAGGGAAGGGAAGGGAAGGGAAGGGAAGGGAAGGGAAGGGAAGGGAAGGGAAAGGAAGGGAAGGGAAGGGAAGCAGAGGGGAGAGGAGGGAAGAAAAAAGAAAAAAACAAAGAAAAAAGAGAGAAAGAAAAAGAAAGAAAGAAAGAAAAAGAGAGAAAGAAAGACAGAAAGACAGAAAGAAAGGAAGGAAGGAAGGAAGGAAGGAAGGAAGGAAGGAAGGAAGGAAGGAAGGAAGGAAGGAAGGAAGGAAGGAAGGAAAAGAAAGAGGAGTAAGGAAGGTAAATCTGGTATGACATTTTTTATGAAGACAGCACCATGGTAATTCCTTTAAATCACTACTTCCTTTTTTCTTAAATAAGTTAATTTATTTATTTTTAGTTTTCAACATTTACTTCCATAACTTTTTAATTTTCTGACCCTCCTCCCCCCCCCAAGGAAGCATGCAATCTGATATAGGCTCTACATATACATTTGTGTTAAGCATATTTTCACATTAGTCATGTTGATCACTACTTCCCTTTTGAGATGTTCACCAATCAGCTTTTTAATGATCCATTCTGTAGTTTTCCTGGGAATTGAAGTCAATCTCACTAGCCTACATCTTATAGACTCTGTCTGTTTCTTTTTATGAAAACTGAGACCTTTGTCCTCCAATCTTGTGATACCTCCCCTGTTCTCCATAATCTGTCAAATATTCTTGAAAGTGGCTCAGTAGTTATGTCTGCAGCGGGAAAAGCACTGGAGAGTACCTCAGTTCAAACGTTGACTTACTTTGTCACTTATTGCCTCACTAAACCTCTCAGGTCCTCAGTCACATCATTTGTAAAATGAGAGTACTGGAGTTGTCTACTTTGGAGGGCCCTTCCAGCTTTAAATATATGAGTCAAGGTACTCCATTACTCTGGAAATAGTAATTCATATTTATGTGCTGTTGAACAGTTTACAAGGTGTATCCCCTGCTATAATAACAACCCCAGTTTCACCCATGCCTGGGAAGATCTTGAGAGACAACTCTGTGATGTCCTGTGTGCCGTGCGCATACACAAAGGTAAATGGGGCTCCTAATTCGCTGAGAGATCTCTGAGCCCATTATCTTTTGTACTGGAGTGATTTGGATGTACTTTAGGGGAAGAAAAGAAGAGATAGACTCAGAGAGATTAAGAGATAGAGACATACAGAGACAGGAACTCAGATACACAGGCCAAAAATGACAAGAAGAGACAGAGAAAGGCAGCCAGACACAGTGACAGACACAGAGACTGACTAAATGACAGGAACAGAGATGGGCAGACACAGTGGCAAAGAGACTGACAGAGAGACTATAGTAGGAAGGGCGAATTTATAATCTCAAATATAATCATGTATATGTTTGAATGGTTTGAAATTGCAAGGTATGAGAGATTCTCTAAGTAGAAAGCAACAGAACATTTATTTAGGCCCCGTAGCAGCAGATTCGCGAACCAGCCTCCCCATTCCGACATCTTAACCAAAAGACTCCAGGCCCAGTAGGCCCGCCTCACAAGAGTAACCAGGAAGCCACATAAAAACAAGATAGTATTTAGCCGAATCATATTTACTGGCCTCAAGTCCTTGCTAGCACTCCTGGGTTCACACAGGTCTCCTGCTTCGGCTTTTTTTTTCAACTTCAGCTGTAGTTTTCTCTTAGCTCCTCTCTCCTCCCAGCCGAGCCTCTGGCATTCTCAAGCCCTGCCTCAACGACCAAAGACAAGAAAGGAGCTAAGATCCTCTCCCAGGGTGGGAGGATCCATTTTATTCCTCCCTAGCAAAGGAATTGGCTAAAAGAGGTGGACCCTGTGAAAACTGGGAACCAAGGCTACAGAGAGTCGAGAAACTACAGCTGAAGCTGAAAAAAAAAAGCCCAAGCAGGAGCTGCAGAAGCAGAGGGCCGACCCTTGTGGACCCAGGAGTGCGAGCAAGGACTTGAGGCCAGTAAATATGGATTGGCTAAATAACATCTTGTTTGTATGTGGCTTCCTGGTTACTCTTGTGAGGCGGGCCTACTGGGCCTGGGGTTTTTTGGTCAAGATGTCGGAATGGGGAGGCTGGTTCACGGATCTGCTGCTGTGGGGCCTAAATAAATGTTTTGTTGTTTTCTACTTAGAGAATCCCTCATATCGTGTGATTTCGAACCAGTCAAACACATACATGATTATATTTGAGATTGTAAATTCAGCCTTCTGTAGTAGGAATGCCAAATTTATGATATATATATATATATATATATATATATATATCTGAATGTTTCAAAATCGTTGGGTATGTAGAATTCTCTAAACAGAAGGCATCAAAAAATTTATTCAGGGCCCAGAGCAACAAATTAGTGAACCAACCTCCCCATTCCAGTATTGTGAACACATGCCTCCAGGCCCAGTAGACCCGCCTCACAAGAGTAGCCAGGAGGCCACAGAAAAATAAGATGGCATAAATCATATTCACTGGCCTCAAGACCTCGCTCGAACTCCTGGGTCCACACAGGGGTCGGCTCTGCTTCAGATTTTTTCAGCTGTAGTTTCTCGCCTCTCCTCGAAGCCAAGCCTCTGGCATTCTCAAGCCCCTCCTCAATGACTAGAGACCAGTCCAGAGACCAATTGGTTCCCGAGTTGGCCCCTCTCAGGTCATTAATCTACGCCCACACAGGTTTCACACCTGATAGGGCTTTGGGCCTGGGGCTTAGCATTTAACAGGTGAAAGTACTTTCATGGTAAACAAAAGCCAAACTCCTCAAGGGCACCGGTTAAACTAAGCCCATTTTGCCTTACTGGCACACCTTCCTACTACAGAGACAGACAGACTCAAAGTGAGAAACAGGGAGAGAAGAAAGATAGAGATAGAGAAACAGAAAGAGACAGAGAGAAACAGCAAGAGAAGAAAGAAATGGAGAAAGGCAAGGGTAAACTTTTGAATTGTGGCTTAGCAATCTGGATTTCCTTTCCCCTTTTCTCTTGACCTCCTTCCCAAGTGAATCCACCTTACACAGGTACACATTACAAACATCTCTCAGTCAGGAGTCAATTCTCCCTTCCTGTTCATGCAGCACCATGGGAATGTTCTTCAGGAAAACTGCCCCAGACTTGAGCAAAAGTAGAGCTTAAATGTACTGTAGCCATTTCTTCCAACTGAAGAAGAGGTTTTGAATACCATTAGGCGCCTCTTATGTGGCAAACACTTGAAGCTGATTTTATTGCAGCTCAGATTTATAAGGAAGGAGGTCCATTGCTCATACAAAAGCTGACTGAAATCTTTCTGTTGTATGGCGAGAAATTATCCCCCAGGAGATCAAGGATGCCTCCATTGTCCATCTCCATAAAGCAAGAGGAAATAGGTTGTCCTGTGGCAATCATGATGTGGGGTGAGGGGGTCATCCTCCTTCTTAGTCATTGCCAGCAAGATTCCTGCCAGAGTCCTCTTTAATAAGTTAATCCTTCACCTGGAAGATGGTCACCTACCCAAGAGCCATTATAGCTTCAGAAAAAGCTAAAGAACAGTCAATATGATGTTTGCTGCCAGACAAGCAGGAAAAATGCCAGAAGCATAACAGAGGTCTGTACACAACTTTCATCGATCTAACTAAGTTCTTTGATACTGTCGGTCAGGTTAGCCAGTGGAAGATCATGGCGAAATGTGGTTGCCCAGAGAGGTTCCTCAGTATTGTGCGTCACTTTCATGAAAGTATGCTTGCACAGGTTCTGGATAAGGGATGATGCTCTCATGCTTTCCTAGTCACCAATAGAATAGAAGGTGTGCTTGCTCCCATGCTTGACGTTTTCAGTGATGTTGTCAGATGCCTTCTATGGAGGTAAAAGCATCAAGGTCAGCTACCTTACTGGTGGTAAATGATTTAACTTGAAAAGGCTACAAGCCAAGACTAAAGCAGAGGAAGAGGCGGGTACACAGATTTTTGTTCACAGATGATTGTGCCCTCAGTGCAGCCTCTGAGGCTGAAACGCAACAAAGTGTGGATCTGTTTGTTCTCTGTTGCTTGTGCTAATTTTAGCCTGATAATTAACACCAAGAAAATAGAGGTTCTCCACCAGCCAGCCCTGCACCATCCAAACATGGAACCATCAGTTGTGGCAAATGGAAAAATGTTGAATACTACGGATAAGTTTACTTACCTTAACAGTATATTTTCCAGGGATGTACATATGGATGATAAAGTGATTCGTGCACTGCAAGAGCTAGCTCAGTGTTTGGGAGTCTCTGAAGAAAAGTGTGAAAGAGAAGAGGTATTAGACAGACAACCAACCTAAAGTCTTCAGAGCTATAATGCTGACCTCATTGTTGTATGCCTACGAAACCTGGACAGTGTACCAGGGTCATGTCAGAAAACTGAATCACTTCCATTTGAATTGTCTTAGGAAGATTCCAAAGATCACTGGCAGGATAAGGTACCAGACACGGAGGTCATTTCTTGAGCTGAACTGCCAAGCATTCAAACACTACTGCAGAGAGTGCAACTCCCATGGGCTGGCCACATCGTTCAAATGCCAAGTATAAGTTTGCCTAAAAGACTGTCTTACAGAGAACTCATACGGGGAAGCATTCACACAGAGGTCTGAAGAAACAATGCAAGGACATTCTCAAGGTCTTTCTGAAGAATCTTAGAATCAATTGGGAAACACTGGCATAGGACTAGCCAGCATGGTGTGTCTGCATCAAAGAAGATACTATGCTCTATGAGCAAAGTAGAATTACAGTAGCTCAAAAGAAATGTGAAATGCACAAATTTAGAAACATCTCCACTAAAATGTTATATGGACTATTGGTGCCCAACCTATGGTAGAGCCTTCTGAACTCGTATTGGTCTGATCGGCCATAGTCGGACACACCGTCCCTTGATCCCAACATAGTGATGTCATTTTTGTCCTCTGATCATGAAGGACAACAATGACCACTACACCAATTTTATAGATTAAGAAACTGAGGCTCACAGAGGTTAGATGACTTTCCTAAGACTGTTCAGATAATAAGGCCTAGATGCTAATTCTGTGTTTCATTTGTTAGCTATATAATCTTGGGCAAGCCATATAAACTTTTGTGAGCTTCAGTAGTCCTATCTATAGAATGGGAATAGTAACATTTCTCTACCTGTCTCGTAGCATCATGGTAAGCAAAGTACCTTTTAAGTTGTACAATACTATATAAATGTGAATTGCACTACTGTGCTTCCAATCTGCTCCCCTTCTTCTGTGATTAATGGTATACATTTCCAATGAATTTCTAGATGAAACTGGTCAAGGATAGATGAATAATCTGTGATTATGGAACAGAATAAAGCTATTTTGCCCACAGGAGGAACACATCCATGGCTTTCTCACCTTAGCACTAACTTCTAACCAACTTAGATTGTACTCTCTAAACTGAAGGGGACTTAGAGATCTATCAAGGCACCAAATAGGCACCAATCTGGCACAAAATTCGTGTCTGTGACAGCAATGAGTTGAGGCGAGGGGCTAAGTTCATTGATTACACAACACGACTAGTTTTCACCCACACCTGACAAGCACTGTATGTTAGAGAATTGTAAATCATTAGAGATAGAAAGGACATTATGGATCTGCTAGTCCAATCTCGTCAGATTGAAAATTAGCAGACAGGCCCAGAAAGTGTGAGTAACTTATACAAAGGCTCACAGCCAGAACTAGAACTCAATTTTTCTAATTTCTCATTCATTATTCTTTTCATCATGCCATGAAGTCTCTTATTTGTGTTTACTTTTTTCCTGGTACGTAGTAGGTATTTAATAGATTCTTGGGGTTTAAAATAGTTTATTTTTCCCCAATTACATGTTAAAACAACTTTTTTACATTTTTTTAAAGTTTTGATTTCCAAATTCTCTTCCTCCTTCCCTTCCCCCTCCCTGAGATGGTAAGTAATCTGATATAGGTTATACATGTGCAATCATGTAAAACATTTTCATATTAGTCACTTTGTACAAGACAAGAAAGAGAGAGAGAGAGAAAGAGACAGACAGGAGAGAGAGAGGGGGAGAGAGAGAGAGAGAGAGAGAGAGAGAGAGAGAGAGAGAGAGAGAGAAAGAGAGAGAGAAAGAGAGAGAGAAAGAGAGAGAAAGAGAGAGAGAAAGAGAGAGAGAAAGAGAGAGAAAGGGAGAGAGAGAGAGAGAGAGAGAGAGAGAGAGAGAGAGAGAGAGAGAGAGCACTTCAGTCTGTATTCAGATAATATTAGTTCTTTCTCTGGAGGCAGATAGCATGTTTCATTAATGTGTTTACCTATAATGTAAACTCTTAAGTAATTTGAGAGTATATGGGACCAGCTTTGGAAATGCATATTTAATGATGGTTATACTGCAAAAGGGTACTGGGAACTTTTTATTAAAGAGTGGAATTACCATTTGAGCCAGAGACAGATAGAAATGTATTCAAGATTTGCAAAGTACTTTTTATATTTAAGGTAGAAGTTACAGGTATCATTCTCTCTACTTTACAAATGAGGAAACTGAGGCTTCACAAAATGAAGTGACTTCTTCCTTGGTAATACAGCTCATAAGTTTCAGGGACAGGATTCAAACCTGGGTTTTCCTGAGGTCAGTTCAGTATTCTTTCAATTTCTTCATGCTGTTTCTAGAAAAGAAAGAGTAGGCTAGCATGGCCAGTCCGAAAGAAGGAATTGGACATGCTAGTGCTAAGGAGCCTCAGATCAAGTCTTTGATAAGTTATAAGAGATTTCCTGATTTTCCTGAGGCTTGAGAACAAGTTTGCTAAGAAGGGACTGGTAGTACCTTTAATCTGAACTATCAATTGTATCACCTGCAGGGATGAACAAATGAATGAACAAACAAACGAATGAATGAATGAATAAGAATCAATGAATGAATAGGCATTTATTAAGGCTTACTGCATGTGAAGCTCTGTGTTAAGTACTGGGTAAACGAAAAGAAAAGCAGAAGAAGCCCTTGCTCTCAAAGACAGCACATTTTAACACGAGAAGACAAGACAATATAGGAGTTTTCAGTGACCGGTCAGATGGAAAAGCCTACAGGTCCTTAGGGTGTAGCAGCAAGGCAGATGGTAACGCATCTTCTTTTATGTCATTTCCATTAGTAATACCGTATTTGTTTCTGATGCTGAACCATATGATGGTACCAAGGAAGTATAGAGTTAATAACTTGTGCCAGTGGGGCAGATAGCATAAACAAGAAAGAATCCCTGATGCCTAGGTCAGAGACACTACTAATCCTGTCAGCAGCAGGCTTGAGGCCATCCAGATGCTCAGGAAAGTCAAAACAAAAATCAAAAGCAAGCTGTTGTCAGGATGGATGGGACAGAGAGGATTGGGGGGAGGGAAATAAGCCTTGACAATTCCCGCAGAAGCAGCCATCATGCATCTGTTATAAATGAGTAATTTATGAGCGTGCGATTTCCTGAATGTCTATGATCGAGCGTGGGATGCCACTACAAAGACAGCATGGACATGCAATGTGTATTTTTTATGGTACATTGTGTACAGTTTAGCATCGTCAGAGGTATCGCTTCCTCAACAGTCACTAAGAGACATCCCCCACCCAGTGTCTGAAATATGTTTCTTTAAATGGGTCCCCTCGATACATTCCTGTAGCTGTTTCAAATCTGACAATACTTTTTTTTCAACATGTCGTTGTTCAGTCACTTCAGTCCTGTCTGACTCTTTATGACCCCATTTGGGGTTTTCTTGGCAAAGATGTTGGAGTGATTTGCTATTTCCTTCTCCAGCTCATTTTACAGATGAGGAAACTGGGGCTGACAGGGTTGAGTGACTTGCCCAGAGTCACACAACTAGTTTCCTAATCTGTATTTGACCCCAGGTCTTCCTAATTCTAGGCCCTGTGCTCTGTCCAGTTTTTTGGACATGGAAACTTCCTAATGTTTGTGGCATCATTTATTTTTCCCCCAGTTGTATATTTCTAAAAAGAGCAAATTCCTTTACCGGTGAGCTTTTTTTTCTGGTTGAGGATAATAGCATTCTTATAGCCTTTCGATATGGCATCACATCTGACCCTCCCAAAAACTCTATGAGGCAGGTGCTATGGGTATTTTATCATCCCCACTTGAAAGATGAAAAAGTTGAGGTTTAGAGTATACTAGTACCTAGTACTGGTTTGTTGTGCTCTGCTCTCCCTCCATGGCCATGTCCACGTAATGCCACATTGCTATCTGTCCTTGCCTTCCCACCTTCTATGCAGGGCAAGGTTTAATCAGTGTCATGAACTCCAGCCCAATATCATTCACACCAGGCAGCAGTTCAAGGTCTGTCTGAGAGCTAGTGGTATTGTTAACCAAAAAATAGATAGATAGATAGATAGATAGATAGATAGATAGATAGATAGATAGATAGATAGATAGATATAGATAGATTAGATAGATAGATGGATAGATGGATGGATAGATAGATGAATAGACAGACAGACAGA
>CM053624.1:201003192-201062437 GCA_028646595.1 Phalanger gymnotis | reverse complement strand
CCCTGCTTCCCTCTGCCACTTTGTGGGTTCTGTAGCTCTAAAATTGGTTCAGAGCCATTGTTTTATAGGTTTTTGGAGGAACTTGGTGGGGAGCTCACGCCAGTCACTGCTTCCCGGCCGCCATCTTGGCTCCGCCCCCACTACATTGCTTTTCAAAAGCAGAGGATGTTATTCCCAGGCCATCAGATAAACATCTAGTTGTCATTTGAGGTAGACATTAACATGACAATCAGTCCTAAACTATTCATTTAGGGAGACCATGAGAGTTTTAAAAAAGAATGGACAAATATGGGAAACGTAAGGGTAGAAACAGCAACTGGAAACATATTTTACGTGTGGAATGAGGGCGAGTGAAGAGTAAGTAGGACAGACACCAAGGTTGTGAGCCTGAGTGACTGCGATGATTACGCTACCCTTGACAGTAATATAGAAGTCTGGAAGAGTGGGAGCTGCAAGGTGGGGATGGAAAATGACGAGTTCTGTTCTGGACATGCCAAGTCTGAGATGCCTATGGGACATTCAATTCAAGATGAACAACGGGCAGTTTGGGACATGGGATTAGAGGTTAGAAGAGAGGCCAGGGCTGGATAAATAGATCTGAGAATTACTTGCATGAAGATGATCATTGAAGTCATATGAGTTAATGAGGTCACCAAGCATGATAATATAGAGGAAGAAGAAAAGAGGACCAAAGACAGAACCCTGTGGGGTATTCCTGGTTAACGGACATGACCTGGATGAAGAACTAGCAATGGAAACTGAGAGGGACCAGCCAGACAAATAAGAAGAAAACCATGTTGTGAAAAACTGGAAAGGATAGAATATCTGGGAGGCAAGACAGTAGTGTCGAAGACTGCCAATAGGTTAAGAAGGATTAGGATTGAGAAAAAGCATTAGATTTGTCAATGAAGACATCATTGACAACTTTAGAGAAAGAAATATCAGTTGAATGATGGTACAGAACCCAGGCTGCAGAGGGTTTAGAAGTAAGTGAGAAGAAAGGAAATGAATGTACCTAATATAGCTAGATTTCTGAAAAAGTTTAGTTGCTTAAGGGGCTACGGGAGAAAATGTAGGATGATATCTAGCAGGGATGGTGAGATCAAGAAATTTCTTAAAGACAGAGGAGACATGGACATGTTTATAAGCAGCACACAAACAGCCAATAGATAGGGAGAGACTGAAGATTAGTGAGAAAGTAAGCATAATAAGGAGCAGGTAGGTGGCTCTGTGAATAGAGTTCTGGGCCTGGAATCAGGAAGGCTCATCTTCATTGGTTCAAATCCAGCCTCCGACACTTACTAGCTGCATGACCCTGAGCAAGTCACTTAACCCTGTTTGCCTCAGTTCCTCATCTGTAAAATGAGCTGGAGAAGGAAATAGTGAACCACCCCAGCATCCTTGCTAATGAAATCCCAAATGGGGTCAAAAAGAATTAGATGTGACTTAAAAAAGGACTCAGTAACAACAAGGGATAATAGGGGGGTAATACACTAAAGGAGATGGGTTGGGATGGAATGGAATCAAGGTTTCATGTAGAGGGTTTTACCTGATTAAGTGGAAGGGCCATCTCTTTGGGATGACAGAGGAGATGGGGAGGGGAAGACATCTGAGTCATGTAAGATGAAGAAGAAGGTAAAAGATGGAATTTTTGGTAAATGCCTTCATTTTTGGTAAAGTATGAAGTAAGGCACAAAATTAAGAGGTTGAGGAGAGAGATGCCATGGGATACTTGAGGAGGGACCAAAAGTTTTTTTGAATAGACACTGTGGTAAGTGAAGGAATCAATTAGGAAAATAGTAAAGGTTATTATGTTCAAGTCCCCTAATATGAGGGAAGAAATTGGGATAGAAAAAAAAGACTGTGAACCAGTCATTGAACTCATTGAGGAAGGAAGGAGACTGATCGGGAGGTTGGCAGATAACCACCAGAATCATTTTGGGGTGATATATTTGGATCGAATGGACCAGGAAGGAAGAACAATTTCTCAGTGAAAGTGGTAAAGGGAGATTCTGGAAGTAGCAATGGAGCACAAGGAATATTCTGGTTCAGTGGTTGAGTAGGGGGAAAAGGGTGCAGTATGAGGGAAAGTGTAATTGGTCTTGTAAAGAACGGCCAGGGATGCCATGTCATTCAGAAGGTAGCTATATCTCAGTGAGAGCCAGAAGACAAAGAAAGAGTAGGAAAGGAAAAAGTTTAAGATGACTTAAGACAAAAGTGTGTTAACTATGGAGACAGCACAGTGGAATTGATGGGTAGATACAGCGTGAGACTTAGATATGATGTAAGATATGGAGCAAGGGCGAAAAGCATTGAGGGGAATGGGAGAGACAGAGAAGGCAGTAGGGGGTGGGGATGGTTTTTATTTAAGTAATTTTTAGGAAGCTATCAAAATGTACTGAGCAAAATCAATAATTGTGAAAGGATGCTCTTCAGGAGAAGAAGCAGACCGAGGGACACACTATAGTTATTATAGCCTCTTACTTATTGAGCATTTAGCTCCATGTCTAACACATAGTAGGTACATAATAAATGTTTCTTTCCTTCCTTCTGGATCAGATTCATGCTCTGACCTTCCAGCTTGGCGATATCTGCCTGATTTTGAGGTGAGATTACACATAAATTGATAGGAACAGAAACCATACTATATTCATTTGTGGTCTTAAAAATAGACTATAAATTCCTTGAGAGCAGAGATTGTTTCACTTTTATGTCTGGATCCCCAGAGCTTCACATAGTACACGGTATAGCGATCTGGAACATAGCAGGTGCTTAAGAAATAATTGGGGCAGGTAGGCAGCACAGTGGACAGAGCTCTGGACCTGGAATCAAGAAAATCTGAGTTCAAATCCTATCTCAGACTCTTACTACCTGTGTGACCTTGGGCAAATAACTTAACCCCTATTTCAGTTCCTCATCTATAAAATGAGGACATAGTGGAGAAGGACATGGCAAGCCACTCCAATACCTTTGCCAAGAAAACCCCATGGAATCCATGGGGTCACATATAGTCAGACATGACTAAACAACTGAACAACAAGAATAAATAATTTGTCGAATGAATAAATAAAATGTTTATCTTCTGTCAGGGAGGATCACATCTCCTGAGCTTCAATTTTTTATCTGCAAATACCATGATAATATACTAATCTACTTTATGGAGATACAAAAGAAAAAGATTTTGAAAATCTGACAGCTGTGTATGAGTATATCACATAGCAAGTATCAGATAAGAGAGGGAGATAATTAATCTCTGAACAAGACATCCCACCACAGCCTAAGATACAATCTCAGAAAGTAAGAGGTAGAGGTCATGGTGTTAAACTAAGCATGGAGACAAGTGAATAAGACACAAAGTACCCAGCAAACAATGAGAGCTGTGGCCTAACAGAAAAGTTATTGTGCCCAGATGGGAACAGCATGAGGATTCCAGGAAGGGAAAAAGGAAAGTCCCTTCAATAGTGGAAGACTTGCCTTTACTACATGAGATCACCTGCATTTCTCACTGCTGGTATACTCTAAACTTGTATCCACGCTTTGGACTGACACTGTTTATTCATTGGGAGAATGTTCCCTAGGTTTATGAGGGAAATGCTTTGTAGCTACTTTTCTGTGTCTACTGTCTGACTCTTAAAGTTAAGCTCACTTGTAGGGACTTAGGACATATTGAAACCTTAGAATAATCACCCAATCTGTAAACCCGTGCATGCTGAGCTGGGGAGATGGCCCCAGAAAAGGTAGTACATATATGTGGGGTATTCGTAGTTGTCATCATTATCATCTATAGGACTAACTTTCATGAGAGGTGGTGGTGATGGTTGCTGTCGTTCAGTCATGCCTCACTCTTCATGATTTCATTGGGGATTTTCTTGGCAGAGATGCTAGAGCGGTTTACCATTTCCTTCTCCAGCTCATGTTATATACGAGGAAAATGAGGCAAACAGGGTTAAGCGACTTGCCCAGGGTGATGCAGCTAGTAAATTTCTGAGACTGGATTTGAACTCACAAAGATGAGTGTTCCAGATTCCAAGCCCAGTGCTCTATAACTGCACTGTCTACTTATCTCAACATGAGAGTAAGGATCATTTTTTATCTAAGGGTTGCATCTCCCCCATATCCTAGCACAGTTGTCTGAACACACTGAATACTTAATAAATGCCCTTCGAATTTAATCTAGCATTTTTTGGATGTAACTATCAATCGATAAACATTTATTAAGTACCTACTATATTCTAGGCATTATGCTAAGTGTTGGGGATACAAAAAAGAGACAAAAGACAGTCCCTGCCCTCAAGGATCTCAAAATAAAATGGAGGATACAGCAAACAAATAAATATATACAAACAAGCTACATACAGGATAAATAGGAAAAGAATTAATAAAGGGATAGCACTAGAATTAAAAGGGTTGGGGAAAACTTCCTGTAGAAGATGAGATTTGAGCTGGCCCTTAAAGGAAGCCAGGGAAAGCAGTAGGTAAAGATGAAGAGAGAGACTATTCTAGGCATTGGGGACAGCCAGAGAAAATGCCCAGTACCAAAGATGGAGTGTCTCGTTTGTGGAACACTCAAAAAAGCCAGTATCATTGGACTGAAGGAGAAGATGAGAATTACCAGAAAGCAGGGAAAAGAAAATCTGGTATTTTCTTGTTTTAACCTTTTTATCATAACTAAAGAAACAAAATAGTTGATTTGTAGGGGCAGGAAGGGAGCAAAGCAGCCACTGATGCCACCAGACTAAATGAGGGTACTAGCCTGTCTACTAATCCGAGTCTGACCATGAATAGCACATAAAATCAAGGAGATCCAAGGCTTCTGGTTGGATATGTATTTTGGTCTACTTCCAACTATTAGAAGGAAGAAGAATAAAATCACCAAGAAATACCTATTTATGACACAAAGGTATGGCTAGGGCAGGGTAGTTGATGTTCTTGGGAAAGCCTTTCATGTGGGATTTTGTTTCCTTTGTTAAAACAAGCTGGTGGTAGTATCTATATTGGGAAGAAAGGACAAATGAGCACAGATTCCTCATGATTAAGGGGAAACTCTTGAGCAGTTCATGAATGAGAAACAAGGCTTCCAGCAATCAAGAACAGTGAATTACCCCTTTGCCACAAGTCCTTTCTAGCTCAAGAATAATTTTCCCTGGACTCTGGATGCACTTTTAGGAGAATGTGTCATAGGCTTTTGTAGGAGCATTTTATACCAACTATTCTTATTTTTCCAACTTAGTATTAATTTCTAAAAGCTAGTTAAAGCTGGCTGACTAAATTGATTCTCAACTAATAATCTGGAGAGAAATTACGCTGGTAGGGACTTGAACCAATGACACCAGAAAGCCATTGCTTTGCCCCTTGGAGGTAACTCTGTGACTTTGAAGAAGAAATGTAGCCAGCCTAGTTCTGGGAATATGACTTGATGACATACTGAACATATAGAAATGGAAATGATTATCACAGACAGCCATCTTGGCTTATGCAAGAATGGGTCTTGGCAGACTAACCTTACATTTTTTGATAGGGTTACTAAGCTGATTTCTCAAGGGATTGTTGCAAGACATTGCTTACCTAGATTTTATCAAAGGATTTGATAAAGTATCTAATACTCATTGTTATAGAAAAAAAGAAAAAAATACCAATGATAATACAATTAGATGGACTTTAAATTAGTTGAAATTAAAAGTTAGTGATGCAACGACGATTTGTCAGAAGTTCTCCTCCAATGGACTGACCCAGAGATCTGTGCTTAATTCTCTACAGTAATTATTGTTATCAATGACTTGAATAGAAGTATAATGGTGTGCCTCTTTGAGGCACTTTTAAGATGCACTTTTAAGGCACCTCTTTAAGATGATACAAAACTTGGAAAGACATTGGAATGAAGAATCCAGATCCAAAAGTCCTTTGACAGGCTAAAGAACTAGGATGAATCTAATAAGATAAAATTCAATAAGAATACATGTAAATTCAAATACTTGGCCTCAAGAAATCAACTTCACAAGTACAAGATGGGAGAATAATAGTTAGATGCTTTTTTGCCAAAAAAAATTTGAGAATCTTTAGTAGTCTGCAAACTCTACATGGGTCAATAACATGTTATGGCATTGAAAAAACTAATGCAATCTTAAACTACATTAAGAAAGTCATAACTTTCTAGAAATAATAATCTACTAGAAACACTGTGTTCAGTTTTGGGTATGACAATTTAGAAAGGATATTGACTAGCTGGAGAGCGTCCAGAAAAGATAACCAAGAAAGACCTTAAATCCATTTATGACCAATTGAAGGACCATGGCATATTTAAACTGAAAAATAGAAGACTTGGGGGGGGCAAGATAACTCCATTTAAATATTTGAAAGATTATAGCAGGGAAAAGACTTGTTCTATTTTTCCCCGAACAGCAGAACCAGAAGTGGTGGGTAGAAGTTTCAAAGAGAAAAAAAATTTTCAAAAACTTTCTACCAATTGAGGCTATTCCAAAATGTAATTGGCTACATCAGGAGGTAGAAAGTTCTTCCTCATTGGCGACCTTTAAGCAGTTAGCAAATGACCACATATCAGGTTTATAATAGCGGGATTCCTTTTGGACTATGGAATAGACTTGATGACCACCAAATTCCTTTCCAACTCTAAAACCATGTGACTGTATTTCTGCTCCCATCTTGTAATATTCCAAACCCACTGTATGAATGTCAGACTATGTAGGTAAAAGCTAATGAATTATAATCAATAAATATGTCACAGCAGATACGTGATTTGGTCATCACATAGAACTCCCTGTCTGGCAATACCCTTCACTGTTCTCAGATCTTGATGATCTGTGACTTATTAGATAAATTATAGGGAGGTGCCTAGGGAACAAAGAGACTAAGTGACTTGCCTGCATTCACATAACTGGCGATAGAGGTGAAATTTGAACCCAAGTCTTCCTGACTCCCAACTCAGAATTCTAACCAGCATGCAACAATGCCTCTTTATAAATTCACACATACACATATATGATTTGAATTTATTTGAAAATAAACAAACATAGCATGAAATTCATGAGTCATAAATATAGGCAATACTAACATGTATTTTTTCCAAAAATGATATATTTCATTGGAGAGATACTTTAAATTTTCCATTTCATGCCAAGGTGAGTTTAATACCTCTGTAATCTACAACATATGGATCTTTTGACGTTACACAGTATTTGCATCCCAATAAAACAGCTCATTAATCAAATATTCCATTGTAACCTCAAATCATAGGAAACCACAAAATATGCTAGAGAAGTAAAGTTATTTGAGCTTGGAATAGTTCCTTTTAAAACAATATTTGTTGGTTAATTTTAAATAGTGGTGAAAGGTACAAAAGATATTAGCCTATTAAGATATAGTTTGGGGCCAAAACAGTGCCATCAAAGAGATACATATAGAATGTATTAATTTTTTTCCTTTAATTTTGATTAATACGTTTTTCTTCCCTTCATTGACTTTAGTTATTGTCTTCCAACAAGGCCAAAATGAGGTCTTTTGTAGCAAACAATGCTTAGATATAATGATATATGAGAATATGGTCAAACAGCATCTAATTGTTCTTAATTAGTGCATTTCATCAGAGTGAACAAAAATCCCTTCCACATTAATGAAAGAACTGTGTATATAATTGTTGAACCACTGCTGGAGACCTGTGAAGCATTATGGAGAACAGCTGAGAGGTTGAAGAACTAGAGATGGGGAAAAAGATTGTCCCAATTTTCAAAAAAGACAAGATGGTAGACCTTCAAATCATAGAAGAGTGAGTTTGCTTTTTAATTCTTGCAAAATTCTAAAATACATTATTTTTTATTCTGAACATAAACACCAAATAAAATGTTTACTTCCATATATAAAGTAGAATAGAGAAAGAAAATTATATATGTGTAACGGCCCTCAAAAGACTCTAAGACCCCATTTCTTCCCAGTGGAGAAAGCTAGAAACTAAACCAAGATCAAACCTACTGAGAGAAAAACGCACCCTCCAGTACTGATCTCAGGTTAGCTTCCTCCCTTCCCAAGACAGAAAGAAATGTCAATCTCAGGGTCTTTTCAAGGGTTTTTACACATGAAACCATGAATCCTTCAAGTACAGCTTACTTTTCTTTGCAAATATATGACCTCAGCATGTAACTTTCAAAGCTTACTTATATGTGTTTCCTTCTGACTTTCCTTCTGTTCTTTTCTGTGTATTGTGAAAAAAAAAAGCTTTTATGTCCTTTTCTTTCTTTCTTTCCTTCTTTTTTTGGCAACTTATTGCTAATCTTCCTCTCTATGCCAACCTTTCCCAAATTAAAAAGAGAAAGAAAAACAAAACTCCTGTAACAACTATGCATACTCAAGCAAAACAAAATCCTACATCAACTATGTCAACAAACGTATGCCTCATTCTGCACTGGAGTCCATCACTTCTCTAAAATGAGGCAGTTCAGATGCTTCATCAATAATCCTCTGGAGTCATGGCTAGTTATTGCATCCATCAGAGTTCTAAATCTTTCAAAGCTGTTTTTCTTTGTGATGTTGTAGTCATTGTGCTAATTGTTTTCTGGTTTATGTTCATTTCAATCTGCATCAGTTCATGAGTCTTCACAGGTTTCTTTGATATTGTCCCTTCTTTATTCTTTATGGTGTAAGCATGTCCCATTACATGACATACCATCATTTTTCATCAGCACCCAATTGATGGGCACCCCTTTAGTGTTAGGAATGATTTGTGAACCACTTAAGGAAACTGGCCACCTCTAGCCATTATGGACTCGTAAAAGCGGCTCTTGCCAGACCAGCTTCATTTTCTTTTTTGACGAGATTGCTAGGCTAATTGAACAGAAGAATGCTACAGATAGCATTTACCTTGAGTTCAGCAAGGCATTGAACAAGACATCATGTGATCTCTTGCTGGGCAGGATGAAAAAGCATAAGCTGAATGACAAAGTACTCAGTGGATTTGGAACTGGTTGATTATCAGACACAAAGAACAGTGATTAAAGGATCGATGTCAACCGAGAGGGAAATTTCTCATGGAGTGCAACAGAATTTTGTCATTTTTATTGATGACTTATGTAAAGATACAAATATCATATTTATCAAATAATGCAGATAGCTTGAAGCTTAGAGAAATAACTCATATTAGCTGTCAGAATCAAGATCCAAAAACATCTGGGAAAACTACAACAATAAGACAAATCTAGTAGTATGGAATTTAATTTTAAAAAATGTAAAGTCTTGTACTTGGGTCCAAAAAAAAGCTGCATGAGTATAAGATGGAGGAGACTTGGCTCAGCAACAGTTTCTGTGACCAATACCTAAAAGAAGTGGAAAACAAGCATTCAATATGAGTCAATTGTATTACATGACAACCCAAAAAGCTAATGTATCTCAGGTTGCACTGGTAGAAACACAGTGCCCATTACAAGAGAATTCATAAGCTTACCGTAAATTCCCTCGGTAAGACCTCCTCCGAGTTATTCTTTTCCACTCCAGCTGGCCTATGTTGACAATCTGAATTAGCTTATCCATAGGATAGCAAGAATCATCGTTCTTGTTTGCTGTTTGTCCTTTGCTCTCGAAGAGGACTAATGACTCCAGGAGGGTGATGTCTTGACTTGCGAGTGAATTGGATTTAAGTGAGACAGAGCTGTCAGAGAGAAGTCATCAGCCTCATAGTCTCCTCCAGAATCATCAGAGTCCAGTGGCAACATATAGGTCGGGGCAATGGCCCGAGATGCAGCGGGAGATCTCGGCCTTTACTGAGGCAACACCCTTTCAGTAATTAAAGGCTAGGTAAGAATTGGGGCGAAAGACCAGCAACTCTAATGGTAACAGCTCAAAGCCAAATGATACAAACATCACTTGAAAGAATTGGGATTATTTCACCCTGAGAAGGGGGTAGAGCCCATGAAAGGATAGGAGTGCTATCTTCAGGTGCCTAAAGAGCTGACACAAGAAAGAGATTAGACTTGTGTTGCCTGGCCCTAGAGGGCAGAATGAGAAGCAGTGGGTAGAAATTTCAGAGAGGCAAATTTTAGCTCAATAAAAGAATAAAAACATCTTTCAATAATTAGAGCTAGTTTAACTAAAATGGACTGCCTCCAGAAACAATGTGCTCTCTGTCTCTCTAGCACCCATTAAAAATAGGAATTGGTTGGCCTCTTGTGGAGGATAATGTAGAAGGGGGGCTTCTGGTCAGGTATAACAGCACACATGTACATAGCACATCAAAAATCACCTTTCTGTACTATAGCCGTGTGATATAGCTTTTATTAATACTATTCCCATTATACAGATGAAGAAACTGAGACTTGAGAGATTAAATGATTTATCTATGGTCATAAGCCAGTAAATGGTAAAGCTGTCTCCTAACTGAAAAATCCAGCATTTTTTCCCACTATACTATGCTGTCTGCCTAGAATGAACTGGATACTATATTCTTCTTAAAGCCCTTCATAACTTTAAGAGTCTAAGATATGTAGCTAAATTAATATCTACTCAATTATTGAAGGGTTCATTAAAAGAAATGAATCAGAATTTTATACTCACATCAATTCACATCAACTCTCACAAAGCCTAATCAAGTGTTCAGCCTACCATAAGCCTCATTCAATTTCTAGCAACAGATCAAACACTCATTAAGTACCTACTAGGAGTCACTGGGGATATAAACACAAAAATGAGAGTCCTTGCCATAAAAAATTTGCATCCTATCAGGAGAGTGATTGACAAAACATGTGGACAGATATAGTTGAGGAGTTTTATATACACAAATATTTTTGTTTGATTAAGTACATGTATACAAAGTGTATACACATCCGTTTCTGTTTACATATTATATTTTCAAGCATTTATCTGAATTATTCCTCACATCTGAGTTTGCCTGGCATTTACTTACTCTCTAGTTATAAAATATCATCAGATACTATGCATTCTGGACAATTGAAATAAAAGTATTTAGTATATATAAGTGGAGAGAATCTCCTATTAAAGTTTACAACTTAAAGTCACTCCTAGGACAATTTTTTTGCATACCCCACTCCCTCCCATTAGAGAAACCAACCAGGAGCATCTGGTCATATACTTCCTTCAGCAAAAGGCTAAAGTATGAATTGCTGGAAGCAGCTAGAGCTGAGACTTAGCTCCATGAGAAGTGTCCCAATCAGAACACCAGAAGTGGGCAGGGATCAGAACCATCTCCATGCATGGCATACTCCAATCCAACCCTACAGAGCTACTTGTAAGAAAGGAATGACAATACACAGGCAATCAAACAACACTCAGATTGTAGCAAACTATGCTTTGCTTATAGTAGTATATATCTAGTGCTTATAGCACTATATAGATATTCCCTACGTGAGGAAGGCAAGAAAAGCATCTAGAATTTGAGAAATTTCTTCTGTACTTTGATGCGACTGATACTTCATGTTTCTCAGTCATTCGTTGCATAGTTCATGTGTACAAACTATTCCTGAGCCCCAGAGGACCTCCACAAATTTGAAATATGTATTTCCCCCCTTGCTCCTCACTGTGAGATGTCTAACCTTCAGCACAATTGTTTTCCTGAATTTTTCATTTTGACAGATATTTTCAACTTTCCGAGAAAAGGCATCTTTAGGGTGAAGTCACAGGGGGCCCAAATCAGACAGGCATCTCTGCACATCTGTAGCCCTTTTGCCAGATGTTAGTGGCATGAAAGGTCAAGTTCTCTCTTATGGGAAAATCCTTCTACCAGAATGCATAATAAACCAGCACTATTACTCCCAACATGCAAGCAAACAGGCAGACTAGGATGTACCCAAAGGGAATTAAACTTTTAAGTTAGTATATAAGAAATAACTTTAAACATATATATATATGTTTAAATATATATGTATGTTTAAATAATATATATATAAACATATAAATAAATATATATATATATATATATATATATAGGAAGTCAAAGAAATAGAAAACTGACACCTTATTCTGTAAGCATCCTCAAACTTTTTTCTAGTTCTCAGATGATGATTCAGTTTGCACAAGCACTCTCATTTTATTCCATAACCTCCTTCCAAGTGTCTTGTCTTTTCCTGGTGGTGACTGTATTATCCCTGTACTGTGGGCATCACTGCAGGTTCATAGGGATCGGGACTCTTACTTTTCCTAGTCCAAGGAAAATATGAAGCTATGCCACAGCTTTCTACATATTGCAAGCAGGTATCTCCAAATGCAACAAGTTATTTCAGCTCCCTCAGAATCCACAACTCTTACATTTAGGGGCCATATGAGGAAGCTCTCCTCTGGAGTTTTCCCCACCTAGACATATATGATCATCAATCTCTTGTCGATAGTTAAGCCTCCATTCAGCACCAGACTTCCCAGAGAACGCTCTACACTTAGTGCCTCCATCTCCTCAACACCCATTCTCTCTGTCCACAACATCTTGCAGTGTAGCTCCTTCTGCCACCTCCACTCTAGCAATACCACGCTTTCCAGGGTCATAAATGTGACCAACTTATTACCAAATCCAATAACCTGTTCTTAGTCTTCAGTTTTCTAAACCCGTCTGCAAGACTTGACATCGTTGGCTGTGTCTTCCTTCTTGGCACCTTCTTCATCCTTAGATGACAGGAAATTTCATTTTCACTTCGTCCTACATCTACCTACTCTTTTCATTCTTCTTCACTGACTCTTTTTCCTCATCTTAACCTCCTAAACATGAGCTTTGACCAAGATTCCAACTATGCTCCTTGCCTCTATTGTCTCTATGTTCCCTTGGCGATCTCAACTATTTCTACATATTTAATTATTACCACGAATCCACATGGCTCCCAAAGTCTTATTTTTCACCCTCAGCCTTATTCCCAAGCCCCCATTTCCACATTTACAACTGCCTATTTTTCATCTTCACCCACATTTCCCATGTTGCTTTGAACTCTATAAGTCAAAAGAACTCAGCATTCCCTTCCCACCATCACCACCAAACCAGCTGCTCTTTCTGACTTTGCTGTTTCCTTATCATTATTGTCCTGTTAATCCAGGTCTTAGAGACAATGGAGTATAGAAAATAGAAGGTTAACCTTGGAGCCAGGAAGACTTGGTTTCAAATACCATGCTAGCTGTGTGACCCAAAGCAAACAGTTAAAACTCTTTGTATCTCAGGCAACTTTCTAAGACTATAAATTACAGACTAGTTATTGTTTTATTATGATAAAAGAAGTTTCCATACAGATTCCTAAATGAATAATACCAGAGATCCAGATCCTCTCCTCCAAAAAAAATTCATTGTCATTTTTGATACCTTCCTCTCCCAAGCCAAAAACTTTACAAACACACATTGGAGACCCGTCAGTGCCTAAAGTTTTTGGCTTCAGCAGAACCATACTCATAAACTCTGGGAAAGCATATTTTTTCTCCCAAGACCATAGACTCTTGGAATTCAGAGCTGAGGGGAACTTAAAGGTAGTTAAACATCCCTGCCTTCATTTTACGGTTAAGGAGACTGAGGCCAGTGGACATGATGTGACCAATGTTTGGCAGAATTTGCCTGTAATTCCATGTGATCCTGGGTTTGGTTTGGTTTTTTCCCTTAAGGAACTCATTTATAGTTTTAGTTTCTCTTTCTATATACACATCCTTTTAATGCTTCACTTTATTAGAAATGCTAAGAAAACTAGGAAACGATCTGGAATAAATTGGGTTTAGACCAACATCTCTCATGCATCACAATTAGTTCAGAATTTGTCTCTAAGAAGCATCTACAACCTATGATGTATCAGCAACACAAATATAAAACAAAAAGCCATTCCCCAATAAATAAATGGTAAAAAGCTAGGAACAAAACATTCTCAAAAGAATTCCGTTCTTCAGAAAGAAGACATTGTATGCCTGTGAAAACTGAACAGTCTACCAGTACCATGCTGGGAAACTGAATAGCTTCTACAAAAAAACACAAACACATGCATGCAAGTCAATTCCCAAGATTAGCTTCTTTTCTATTACTATTATGTTGATTCTATCATAGGTCATTAATACCTAATCCCTAGTCTACAACTGTGGAGCTAGGTGATGCACTGGATAGAATACCAGACCTGTAGTCACGAAGACTCATCTTTATGAGTTCAAATCTGGTCTCAGACACTTCTTAGTTTTGTGACCCTAGGCAAGTCACTTAAACCTGTTTGTTTCAATTTCCTCATCTGTAAAATTAATTGGAAAAAAAAATGGCAAACCACTCCAGTATCTTTGCCAAGAAAATCCAAAATGGAGTCACAGAGAGTCAAACACAACTGAAATGACTGAACAACAAGAGTACAGCTGTAGTCTCCAAATTGATCTCCCTGCCTTTAATCAACCACAAATTAATAAATTAATCTTCCTGAAGCGGTGCTTTGATTCTGTCACTCTCCTGGCTTAAAATCATCATTGTTTGCCCATTTCCAACTAAATCAAGTCCCCATTCCTTCTGACATTCAGGTCCTATCCAGCCTCCACTTTCCTTATTTTCTCTCTCTCTAATTCCCTACATGAACGCTACACTTCTGATACAAATCAGATACTAATATAGCCAGCTCCTGGATAACTGGGTCAAATTAACTTTGAAAAGGACTGTCAAGGCCTTACATAGACAATAGTTGGCCATGGATCACGTATCTGAGCCAATGGCATTGCTCTTTTTAGGTTCAAGGCAGTGTGTTATACTTCAAAGGAAAGAGAAAGAGATAGGGCACCACCTCTTCTGGGAGAATCCTCCATATTTATTAAGTCATATGACCTACAAGTCACTTAACACCTCTACACCTCAATTTGCTTATGTATAAAATGAAGGTTATAATATTGGCAGTGTCTACCCCATGGAATTCAATCAGTCAACGTAAGTACCCATCATATATCAGGCCCTGTACTAGGTGCTGGAGATTGTTATGAGGTCTCACTGTGGTAGAGCACGTTGTTAAGTGCTTTGTAACCATAAAATTCTACATAAATATAAACTGGAATTTTAATTAATAGAAATGGCCTACACATTGATTCAATCAATATTTATGCAGCATCAAATATCTAATATCTAACATCTATCTGTGCAAGGGATGAATAAAAATGTCCAATAATTTGTAAACTAAAAATAAAAAAAGAATTTGTAATACAGTACTGGAATGTAATATATACATATCATAATAGTTGGTTGGTCGTTGTTCTTCATCCTTTGGTCCTTCTTGAAGAGGACCAAAATGACGTCACTATGCTAGAGTCAAATTTCAACGTGTCCAACTGTGGCTGATCAGACCAATAGGAGCTCAGAATGATCTACCACAGGTCAGGCGCAAATAGTGTGTGTGAGCATTTGGGGTGGATTCTCTAAATTTGCATATTCCATATTGCCTTTGAGCTGTTTCAATTCTGCTTTGCTAATAGAACACAGTACCTTCTCTGATGTGAGCAGGCCATGCTGGGCAGTCCTGTGCAAGTGTCTCCCATGTCACACAATCATTTCCAAAGTTCTTGAGACCTTGAGAGTGTCCTCGTGTTTCTTCTTCTGACCACGGTGTGAGTTCTCCATAAAATAGTCCTTTTGGCAAGTGCATGTTTTGCATTCAAACAAATTAATGGTAATAAGTAAACAATAAAGGTAAAAGTGCTTCAAAGATGGTAGAAAAAACATTTCTAACTTGGAGGGTTATTGGAATTGGGGGGCAAAAATCAATGAAGGTGTTTTTTCATTTGTTTTTGGTTTTGCTAAAAAAATGTGTTTTTTTAAAGTGCAATGTCTAGGCGTTAGAATTTTAGAATATTTAAAATACACTTTTAGAGTGCTTTCCAGTTTATAAAGTTCTTTTCTCACAACAACCCTATAAGGAAGATAGTACAAGTATTATTATACCCATTTATAGGTGAAGAAACTGAGTCCCAGAGAAGCTATGTGGTTTTTACTGAGTTATGATGTAACTAGTAAATATAGGATCCAGAATGTAAGCCAAGGTGTCTCATGACTCCAGAACCAGCTCTTTCTATCACGCCATACTGTCTATCTACTCCAGATAATTTTAATCAGAGTATTGAGTTAACTCAGTGGTCCCAACATCTAATTGCATGTTTAGTTTAAAGTTTATATCATTAATCAATTTGTACTACCATTATCTAAATCTTCCTTTCACTTAAAACTTATTAAGTCACATATATTCATGATGAGAATAAATGAATAAAGGGTATATTATACAGATGGATTCCCCTGAGAATTCTCCATCACTAAACACTGCCAAACAGAGATTGAGTGACCTCTTCTTTCGAGGTCATTCTTGATAAGGAACCAATTGTAGCAGAGGATCTCTGAGGGCCTTTTCAACGCTGGAAGCCAATTTTTTGGGACAACTTATAAAATGAAGCTTAAGCTCTATATGTCATGGACCCTTTGACAGTCTAGTGAAGCCTATAGGTCCTCTTTCAAAATAATATCGTTGTTGATTTAAAACCACAATTGAGGAAATACTTAATGTCAATTATACATTAGTGAAAACAAAGATGTAATTTTCCCATCCAAGTTCATTAACCCTCTGAAATCTAGCCATAGACCCTTTGGGGGTCCATGGACCCCAGGTTAACAATCCATACTGTAAACCATTGGTTCTAGATTCCTAGTCTATTATATTAATCCACTGGGCCATCATCCCTTCTTGAGCCTAATTGCCCCTGCCAGAGTACTGTAAATTCAGGCCATATGTTAGATGTTAAGGCCATATGCCACTGTTAAGCACAAGCCCTGGTTAGCAAGAGAGTGCTGAATATGGTTGATGAACCTACAGGACTGTCCCAACAAACATTCTGCTGGTCCCCACTGCATGTGTAGGTGCAAATACCTCTCAACCAGCCTTTGTTAGTCAGTGCCAATTCTGGGCCCATGAAGGCAATAAATTTTCACAGCGTTGGTATTTACAATCCCATACACAATATATGAATTCACGGTGGCCAAATCTACATGCACTTTCAAACTTCTTACTCTTGGGGGTTGGGGTGGGAAGTGTGTGAATTTTCTGCTGTAATATTTATTATGGCAATACCATAGATCCTGTTAAAAACATACACATACCCAATGGTGCTACATCAGCAGGTTCCAAAAACTAATAAAAAGGGCTATAAATAAAATGCATAAATTTGATTAAAGTCATTAAGTATCAGGACTTTGGAAAACAGTGATATAAATAAAACATATTTTGGTTATTTTTTTCTTTGTTTGGATTTCGAAGCAGAATTTGTTTCTAGAATCTCAGTACACTCATAGATAATTGTCAACCCTCCTAAATTTCCCTGGGTTGCTGTAATCTCAGGTGGTTATTTGTAAGCACCCAGCATCTAAGGGAGGAGAAATAACTCCTGAACACCATAAAAATAGTCTTTTTATACTATCTTTTTAGTTAAAGATAATTGAATCCTACATCTCTTTTCTTTGTATAGGTATCAGAAAATGTCCTTTGTAGGTGTCTTTTCCAAAAACCTACAAATAGATGTCTTGGCTATTGTTCCAGTAATTAAGCCCATACCCTTCTGTCTTCTTGAACAATGTTTGGGTTGGTCAAATATATTCCTATCTATAGCTCATTTTCACTTACCTCAAGTGAATACTCTCTTATTGCTTTACTTAGAAAAGATCATTTCCTATCATGAAATGGTCAACTAACAGGGACAGTAATAACAAATGGAATATTCTCTGACCCATGCCACTGAAGTGGCCTGAGCACAGGGAATAATTCTTCACAGTTCACAACTTAAAATCACCTCATTCTTTGCATAGAATAAGAATGTTAGAATTAGAAGGCACCTGAAAGGTCATTTGTCCAATTTCCTCATTTCACAGATAAGGAAATTGAGGCCCAGATAGGGGAAGTAATAATTTTCCTAATGTCACACCTCATTAATGGGAAAACTGGCCCTTGGGTATAAGTCTCTCTTGATGCCAAATCCAGTGCTCTTCCCTCTACAAGCTGCCTTAAATAAACTATACACATTCAACTCTTTCACACTTATGGATAATGAAGTGTTTAGAAACACAAGTGGGAGAGAAGAGGAGATGGGTGGAACTACTTCATAGGCCAAAATAAGTGCTATGCTATTCATTGCCCTTGTCAATCCATGAATGTATGTCTGTGTGTGTGTTTGTGTGTGTGTGTGTGTGTGTGTGTGTGAGAGAGAGAGAGAGAGAGAGAGAGAGAGAGGTGGGGGGAAGGAGAGAGAGAGAGACAGAGAGAGATAGAGAGAGACAGAGACAGAGAGAGAATTTATTAAGTGTTCACCATGTGCCAGGCACTATGCTAATGACTAAGTGTACAAATACAAGCAAAAAAATTTATTCCTACCCTGAAGGAGCTTACATTCTAATGGGAAAAGACAGCACATAAAGGGGAGCTAGAAAAAGGAAGAGAATGGTTTGGAGATAGCCCTGAAGTGAAGTGGAGCCCTTGTTTCAACAATCCGGCTAGCAGCTTCTGTGGGGATGTGAGATCCACCCACAGCCAGCACCCAGAAAGCTGCCAACAGCACAGGTTCTTTGGATCTGCTTAACTAAGGAAAGAAAGGTGAAGGGGTTTGACAAGCTTACTTTAATTCAGCATACAAATATCATTCACTTAGTTCAGGGGAAGAGACCAGCACACTGAACTTCAAAGCAAATTACAAACAAATTACAAACATCAACAGACAGACCCAATACAGATTCATAGTTACTAACATCTAGTTTCAGCCCCGGGAGCTCAGAACAAGGGCTGGCCCAGAGTCACACTCACCACCACTGCTGCGGGAATGAGTTCCAAGGAAGAAGAGGCCAAGCCCTGGTTTTATATCTTTTTCAGCATCAGAGGTGAGTCACACATGCTACTCACCCACAAAAATCGCCAACCCACATGGTCTAAGAGCCTCCACTGTCCCAGACATGTAAAATAGCCCTCCCTGGAGTTAGCCCCACCTTGGGCCCTACCTTAGTTGCCAATCCACACCCACGTAGGATTTACACCTAATAGGGGTTCGGCCTGGAGCTTAGCACTTAGTAAGACTCAATGAAATACACTGAATTACTCAACGAAAACAAAAGCCAAACTCTTCAAGGGCGCTTGTTGAGCAAAGTGCTAAGGAGCCCATTTTGCTTACCAACACACTTGGGGAGGAGACATCCCCAAGAGAACTCTATTTGTTTCTTTGTTTGCTTTAGGACTTTACTAACAAAAGCATGCCTGTGGCTCAGGGTACTGGGGAAAAGCCTGCAATGGCAATGTATATGCTCAAGAAGTACTTTATGAGCTAAAGAGATTAACTTGCTTTGACCTAAGGGTGGACATTTGAATTGTTAACAAGTATTTTGGGAATTATTGATTGAAGAGATTATCTTGCTGGGACCTAGGGGTGGGTCATGTTTGTATTGTAAACAGATATGTGGGAATGTCACTGAATGATATGTTTTGCTTTGTTGTGAATGATATGTTTTAGTTTCCTGTGTAATTGGATCACAATGTATAATGGGTCAATGTATGTTCTAGGATACATGGCTGATTAAATTAAGTATCCTATAACAAGGGGTGGAGTGTGTTGGTAAGCAAAATGGCCACAGAAGAAGCTTTTATCCAAGCATAAGGATGAAGATAGTACTTTTCCTATACAAAGTTCTGGTCATCATACTCACTTTGGAGCGTAGAAGAGCTGCCTTTATATGGATAGAGTATGTGGGCTATATTCTTCAATCCCCTGCCCATCCTGTGAAGAATGAAGATCAAGTGGTATTATCCCTAGTTGATAGATGAGAAAACTAGGTGGCAGACAAAGTTAATACCTTGGGGACAATACTGCTGCTAAGTGGAAGAGTTCATCAGGTCTTCTGGGTTTACATCACAATAATAGTCAATAGCTCTGCTCTTTCTGCTATTTGAGCAACTTCTGGGAGTAAATGGTACCCACCTGAGGGCAGGCTTGGCCACTGATGGACATTGGGGAGATAGCTAGTGAAAGAGCTGAAAAAAGAGAGGTCTGGAGATTCTGCTTTCATCTATATAAATAATAACTGACACCAATACAGCACTTTGAAATGTGCAAAGTACTTTACATACATTATCTCATTTGAGCAATACACCAGTCTTGTGGAACAGGTACAACAGATATTATTCCCATATGATAAATGAGCAAACTAAGACACGGAGAGCTGGGGGAGAGCCAAGATGGCGGCTGGAAAGCAGGGACTTGCCCAGGGCTCTCCTCCAGGACCCTCCACACACTGATAAAAAATGGCTCTGAATAAATTCTAAAACTGCAGAACACATGAAATAGCACAGGGAAGCAGGGCTCCAGCCCAAGAGAGCCTAGGTGGTCTCTGGTTAAGGTCTGTCACACACGGAACAGGAAGTGGAGCTGAGCAGGACCCAGTGTGGGCGGCGGCAGGACCAACCACACCAGGAGCTGGGAAGAACAGGCCCTAGCGCCCTGAATCAGTGAGCTGTGGCAGTTACCAGACTTCTCAACCCACAAACACCAGACAACAGAGAAGGTTAATGGGAAAAGATGCGAGGACAGAGTGAAAGGCGTTCAGGGTTTGACCACCACCCTGGGAACAGCGGAGGTGGTGCAGCTACAGAACTACAGCTGCAGTTGCTTCCAGCCCCAGACCCACCTGGTGAGAGGAATCAAGCAGTGGATCAGAGCGGGAGTGCAGAGCCTGTTTAAGATTTGAGTCAGGTCCAGGTTGGTGGTTCTTGGGGGAGGAGGAGAGCTGGTGTAGCAGAGCTTGCTGTGAAAAATATCTCTGAAAACAACAGCGCATCCCCTCGAGTTTGGAACAAAGTATTCTCTACTCTACAAGCAGTCATACCCCACTGAAAAACTCAAGGCTCAAGTAGTTGGCTGGGAACATGGCCAGGCAGCGAAAATGCACCCAGATTTAGACAAACACTTTGGAATCTTTCTTTGGTGACAAAGAAGACAAAAACATACAGCAAGAAGAAGTCAACAAAGTCAAAGAGCCTACATCAAAAGCCTCAGAGAAAAGCATGAACTGGTCTCAGGTCATGGAAGAACTCATAAAGGATTTGGAAAAGCATGTTAGACAAGTAGAGGAAAAATTGGGAAGAGAAATGAGAGTGATGCAAGAAAACCATGAAAAACAAGTCAATGATTGGCTAAAGGAGACCCAAAAAATTCTGAAGAAAACAACACCTTAAAAATAGACTAACTCAAATGGCAAAAGAGCTCCAAAATGCCAATGAGGAGAAGAATGCCTTGAAAAGCAGAATTACCCAAATGGAAAAGGAGGTCCAAAAGACCACTGAAGAAAATACTACCTGAAAAATTAGATTGGAGCAAGTGGAAGCTAGTGACTTTATGGGAAATCAAGAGATTATAAAACAGAACCAAAAGAATGAAAAAATGGAAGACAATGTGAAATATCTCATTGGAAAAATCACTGACCTGGAAAATAGAACCAGGAAAGATAATTTAAAAATTATTGAACTACCTGAAAGCCATGATGAAAAAAGAGCTTAGATATCATCTTTCAAGAAATTATCAAGAAATGCCCTGATATTCTAGACCCAGAGGGTCAAATAGAAATTGAAAAATTCCACCAATCACCTCCTCAAAAAGATCCCAAAAACAAAATTCCTAGGAATATTGTCGCCAAATTCCAGAGCTCCCAGATCAAGGAGAAAAGCAGCCAGAAAGAAACAATGTGAGTATTGTGGAAACACAAACAGGATAACACAAGATCTAGCAGCTTCTACCTTAAGGGGTCAAAGGGCTTGGAATATGATATTCTGGAGGTCAATGGAGCTAGGATTAAAGCCAAGAATCACCTACAAACTGAGTATCATGCTCCAAGGCAAAATATGAACTTTCAATAAAATGGAGGACTTTCAAACTTCCTCAGTGAAAAGACCAGAGCTGAATAGAAAATTTGACTTTCAAACACAAGAATCAAGAGAAGCATGAAAAGTTAAACAAGAAAAAGAAATCACAAGGAACTTACTAAAGTTGAGCTGTTTTGTTTACATTCCTACATGGTAAGATGATATGTATAATTCATGAGACCTCAGTATTAGGGTAGCTGAAGGGAATACACACACACACACATATATGTGGAGAGAGAGAGAGAGAGAGAGAGAGAGAGAGAGAGAGAGAGAGAGAGAGAGAGGGCACAGAGTGAGTTGAATATGAAGGGATGATATCTAAAAAACTGAAATCAAATTAAGGGATGAGAGAGAAATATAATGAGCGAGAGAGAAAGGGAGAGATAGAATGGGGCAAATTGACTCACATAAAAGTGGCAAGAAATAGCAGTTCTGTTGGGAGGGAAGAGAGGGCAGGAAAAGGGGAATGAGTGAATCTTGCTCTCATCGGATTTGAATAACATACACACTCAGGAGGGAATAACATACACACTCAATTGGGTATCTTACCCCACAGTAAAGAAGGAGGAAGGAATTAAAAAAGGGGGGAAGATAGAAGGGAGGACAGATAGGGGGAGGAGGTAATCAAAAACAAATACTTTTGAAAAGGGACAGGGTTAAGGGAGAAAATTGAATAAAGGGGTATAGGATAGGAAGGAGCAAAATATAGTTAGTCTTTCACAACATGAGTGTTGTGGAAGGGTTTTCCATAAGGATACACACGTGGCCTATGTCGAATTGCTTGCCTTCTTAGGGAGGGTGGGTGGGGAGGGAAAAGGGGAAAGAATTTGGAATTCAAAGTTTTAAAAGAAGATGTTCAAAAAAAAGTTTTTGCATGCAACTAGGAAATAAGATATACAGGCAAAGGGGCATAAACATCTTTCTTGCACTACAAGAAAGTAAGGGAAAAGGGAATGGGGGAGAGTGGGGTGATAAAAGGGAGGGCTGACTGGGAAACAGGGCAACCAGAATACACACCATCTCGGAGTGGGGGGGGGGAGGGTAGAAATGGGGAGAAAATTTGTAATTCAAACTCTTGTGAAAATTAATGCTGAAAAATAAAAATATTAAATCAAAAATAAAAGACACAGAGAACTTAAGTGACTTGTTCATGGCCACAACGTTAATAAATGTCAAAGGATTTGAACCCAAGTCTTCCTTACTCCATATCCAGCATTCTACTCAATATACCACGATCTTATTGCATTGTGTAGGGGGCCCCAAAAGTTGAAGAGCCATAGAGATTTGCCTTTACTTTGCCTAAGAAACCACATGGACCTAATGGTTTGCTAGAGACCTAATAATAATAGCTAAAATTTTACAGTTTTAAATCTGTAAATCCCTTTACATACATAACTCTGATTTGAGCCACACAAGACTGTGACATAAGGGCTATTATTATCTTCATTTTACAGAAGAGAAAACTGAGAAACAGAGAGGTCACGTGATCTACCCAGGGCCACACAGTTAGTAAGTGTCTAAAGCAGGATTTGTGCTCAGAAAGAATCATGAAGGATGGAAGGAAGCCGCAGGGCGAGAGAAAAAATTCCACTTCTTTCAACTCTTCCTACCTACTTTTAATTACTAGAGATACAGAAGAGCCTAGGGCAGATCTCTACCAAAGAAGTGCCCTTATTGGGCTGTGAGGGACTCTTGGATTTATGACTCTTCAGGACTAATGATGACTCCTTCTAGAATCTGTTTTGCTTTCTTCTTTTTAATAAAACTTTCTTCTATAATATTGTGAATTTCATGCTCGTGAGGGAAGTGTCAGTATTAATATATAAAGGGATTCTGTTCAAAGAGTTTTACATATTTCTGGGATGGGGAGTGATAACTAGCCAAGAAAAGTGAGAAAATTTCAGTGAGCCCTTTGTGTCATAAGAGTCTCTGATATAAAAGGGTTACACAAACAAACTATAAAGTCCTTGTTAGTATTATTTACTTAATCTGATGTGCTTGGGGTCCTGAGCATCCCTGCTCTCAAATAAAGTGGCACAGTTTTTATCTTGGCTGCCAGGTAAAACTATTTATAGAAGGTTCCTATGCTCTTGGACAAATGAAATTCTGAAATTCTCCAGGAAACTCTTGATAGGTAAGAAGGTGGGTAGATAGATGAGAGAGAGAGAGAGAGAGAGAGAGAGAGAGAGAGAGAGAGAGAGAGAGAGAGAGAGAGAGAGAGAAATGATAGAAATTTTTCTGTCTTTCACAACCATTCATGCACTCATGCACACATTCACCCTGTCACTCACAAGTATCCATATTATGCTAGGCTACGGTAAGCATTATATCATCTGCCACCTTTAAAATTCATACATTGTTCCCACTCCTAACTGGATTCACTCTCCAGACTTCAATTCCTCACCTGCAACATTGCCCATAGAGATATACTTCTCTACTCATTCTCCCCTGTTACACCTCCACTTTAAAGTGCTTAACAAATTCTTTAGCTCTCTCTCTCTCTCCCTCTCTCTGTCCCTCTCGCTCTCTGTATGTATATATATATACATATCTATACATACATATAAATACATCTTGTGCAGATGCACATTTACACATACACACACATACACATCTATTTCCTACTAAAGTAAACACTAAATCACCTGGCACCCTTATGACTGCTCTACAGTACAAGCTCACTTTGACAGTATAGTAGGGTGTGGGATTTGAGACATTACCACCTGCTTTGGAAAATTCTTGGAGGAAAAAAGTCAATGAAAAATCAGGTAGTGAACTGCCTAGACCCAGTTCTCAATCACTTCACAATTCTTATTCTTCCCTAGTCCACCTCATCCCGTGTACCACACTTCTAGACATTTGCCAGTAACCTTGATGATCTGAGCTTATAAATGGTTTGTTCCAGAAGAAAAAATGCTAGACTCATAGTCAGGAGTGTCATAGCTCCATGCCTTTGAACAAATAATTTAACTTGTTTGTTCCTTAGTCTCCATCTATTAAATGTAGATATGACTCTCTCTAACCTCAAGAGCAGTTGTGAGAATATAAATGAGATAAGACTGAACTAGGCATTATATCCAGCAGGCCCTAGACCACCAGATCAGACCATGCTTTATCTCCTGTCCTCCTGTGTATTATGCCATCTGCTCTACCATCCTGAATACCCCCACCCTTCCCTTCAATCTCCACCTCTTGCTAGGGAACCATAACCAAAAAGATCAAAGCTACCAACTTACCATTGCTCCTAGAAAGTCAAGTCAATTGACTATCTTATTTATCATTACTATCCTCGTGACTCCCCAGGCATTCCCTTCCCTAGACATCACTCCTCCCACATATCTGCCTCCCACAATTAGAATATAAGCTCCTTCAAAGGAGCAACTATCTCATTTTTATATTTATAACCCCACAACTTAATAGAATGCTTGGCACATAGTAGGCATTTATTTTTTTAATTCATTCATCAAGAGATGTGAAAATACTTTGGGAAAAAATACTTAAAGGCATTGTACAATTGCTAACTGAACCATTGATAATTTTGTGTCTCCCTTGTAAGACTATTAGTTTGTTTTGTGAGTTGTTATTGTTAATCTGGGTGGTCTATAAATGTTCCATCTTGAATAACGGCACCTTTCCTTGACTCAAGACCCTTACTACTCAGATTGAAAGAAGGAGGCCATTTAGTTTTTACTGTCTAAAGGTCTACAAAACAGCAGTAGATGAAATGACGGGTAGATATAGGCAACAATGACAGTAACAAGTATTTATTAAATACTAATATGTGCTTAGCCCTTTGTTACATACTGAGGCTACAAAGACAAAAATGAATGAATGAATGAATGAATGAATGAATGAATGAATGAATAAGTGAATAAGTAAAACAGTCCCTGCACTCAAGGAGCATAGATTCAATTGAAGTGAAAACAACAGAGACACAGAAAATTGAATACAGAGTAATTTCTGGGGAAGGGGATACTACTGAGTGGAGTGTGGGGATCAAGCTAGGCTTCCTGTATAAAGTGGAACCTAAGCTAAGACTTGAGAAGAGATCCAGAGATTCCACAACCTGGATGTGATCAGAGAGTGCATTCTGAACCAGAGGGATGACTTGGGAAAAGGTGGCAAATGGAATGGAGACACATCAAGTTGGCCAGCTTGGCTCAAATGTATACTGCATGAAGAACCTAGGTGGTAAAGCAGAAAGAATATCAGACTTGGAGTAGAAAGATTTGAGTAGAAACCCTACCTAGGACACTTAGGATTGGTTCTCTAGAATGCTTATGTCAAAAACTTGAATTTGTTCCAATGCAATCAACATTATTAGGGAATGATCCAAGCATAACTTGAATTTTGTGTTTGCTTAGGCATGATTTTATCTGAGAGAAACAGCAAGAGGACGCGGAAAACTGAACCACTTCAAAATAACTCACAAGCAGCAACCATTCTGATACCCACTTCCACAAGCAAACTTCAGTACTTTTTCAGGATAAAGTGCCATATTTATTGTATATCTTCTGGTGCAATAGGAGCAGTAGACTGAAAACTGGTTCAACCCTATCCCTTCCTCCACCTTCTATCATGGCCCTCTAACCTGTGACTATTCAACTTTGTAAGCCCCAGGTGTGGGGGAACTGGATTACAGACTGAATGTAGTATTCGTGTATTTTTAGTAATATTTCATTTTTCCCCAAATGCATGTAAAACCAACTTTTAACCTTCACTTTTAAAAGTTATGAGTTCCAAATTCTCTCCTGCCCTCCCCTCCCCCTTACCTGAGTTGGTAAATAATTTGATATAGGTTATACATGCACAATCATGCAAAACATAGTTCCATATTAGCCATGTTGTGAAAGAAGATACAGACCAACATATATATGTATATATATATATATATATATGTGTGTGTGTGTGTGTGTATATGAAAAAATAAAGTGAAAACAATATGCTTCAGTCTGCGTTCAGACTCCATCTGTTCTCCCTCTGGAGGTGGATAGCATTTTTCATCATGAGTCCTTTGGAATTGTCTTGGATTGTCGTATTGCTGAGAAGAGCTGTCACTCATAATTGATCATCGCACAGTATTGCTGTTACTGTGTACAATGTTCTGGTTCTGCTCATTTTACTTTGCATCTGTTTGTGCTAAATCTTTCCAGGTTTTTCTGAAAGTATCCTACTCATCATTTCTTATGAGCACCGTAGTATTTCATTACAATCACATATCACAACTTGCTTAGCAAGTCACCCGATTGATGAATATCCCTTCAATTTCCAACTCTTAGCCACCACAAAAAGAGTTGCTACCAATATTTTTGCATAAATAGGTCATCCCCCCCACACCCTTTATTATCTCATTGAGATATAGACTTAGTAGTGGTATTGCAGGGTCAAAGGGCATACCTTTCTTTTCTTTTTTTTTTAATCAGTTTTATCGCCTTTGGGACATAGTTGCAAATTGCTATCCAGAATGGTTGGATCAGTACACAACTCTACCAACAGTATATTAGTATCCCAATTTTCCCACATCCCCTCCAACATTTATCATTTTCCTTTTTGGTCATATTAGCCAATCTGATAGATATAAGATGGTACCTCAGAGTTGTTTTGATGTGCATTTCTCTAATCGATAGAAATTTAGATCATTTTTTTCATATGACCATAGACAGCTTTGATTTCTTTGTCTGAAAACTGCCTGTTCATATCCTTTGACCATTTATCAATTGGAAAATGACTTGTATTCTTATAAATATAAACATAATACATTTATATTTATAATATCATATAGAATATAAATATATATATATATATATAAATTCTCTATACATTTGAGAAATTAGGCCTTTATCAAAACCACTTACTATAAAAGAAAACATTTCCAGCTTTTTGCTTTCCATCTAATCTTTGTTGTATCAGTTTTATTTGTTCAAAACCCTTTTAATTTAATATGATCAAAATTATCCATTTTGTATCTTGTAATACTCTCTGTCTCTTGTTTGGTCACAAATTCTTCCCTTCTCCATAGATCTGACAGGTAAACTAGCCCTTGTTCTCCTGATTTGTTTATGGTATCACCCTTTATGTCTAAATCATGTACGCATTTTGACCTTATCTTGTCATACACTGTAAAATGTTGGTGTATACCTAATTTCTGCCACACTGTTTTCCACTTTTCCCTACTTGTTTTTATCTAATAGTGAGCTTCTGTCCCAAAAGCTGAGGTCTTTGGGTTTATCAAACATTAGATCACTATAGTCTTTTACTGCTGTATATTATGTATCTAATCTATTCCACTGATACACTATTGTATTTCTTAGCCAGCACCAGATTGTTTTCACAACTACTGCTTTATAATACAGTTTGAGATCTAGTATAGCTTGACCACTTTCCTCTACTTTTTTTCATTAATTCCCATGATATTCTTGACCTTTTGTTCTTCCAGATAAATTTTGTAATTATTTTTTATAGCTCTTCAAAATAATTTTTGGTAGCTTGATTAGTATGGCACTGAATAAGTAATTAATTTAGGTAGATTGTCATTTTAATTATATTGGTTCAGCCTACCCATGAGCAATTGATATTTTCTAATTGCTTAGATCTGACTTTATTTGTGTGAAAAGTGTTTTGTAATTGTGTTCATATAGTTCCTGGGTTTGTCTTGGCAGGTAGATTCTCAAGTATTTTATATTGTCTACAATCACTTTAAATGGAATTTCTCTTTTCTATCTCTTGCTGGTGATATATGGAAATGCTGATGATTTATATGGGTTTATTTTGTATCCTACAACTTTGCTAAAGTTGTTAATTATTTCAGTTCGATTTTTTGGTTGATTCTCTAGGATTCTCTAAGTATACCATCATATCATCTGCAAAGAGTAATAGTTTTGTTTCCTCATTGCCTATTCTAATTCCTTCTATTTCTTTTTCTTCTTTTATTGTGATAGCTAACATTTCTAGTGCAGTATCAAAAAATATATTTATGCATTTCTCAGACATTCAACATGCATAAAACTGTGCTGCTGTTTTTATTATATTTCTATCTTGGGGCAGGGTATGGGGCAGTTATGTGATGCAGTAGATAGAGCAATGGGTTTGGAACCAGGAAGATTCATCTCCCTCAGTTCAAATATTTGATATTTGACCTCAGATATTTAGTAGTCGTGTGACCGTGGGCAAGTCACTTAACCTTCTGCCTCAGTTTCCTCATCTATAAAATGAGCCAAAGATGTAAATGTCAAAGTGCTCCAGTATCTTTGCCAAGAAAACCCCAAATGGAGTCATGAAGAGTCAGACAGGACTGAAACAACTGAACAACAAATCTTTTTTTTTAATGTATCACTGCTGAAGTGTTTAGTTTTGTGCCCCTAACATCATTTCCCCATAAGTATGATTTTATTGTGTGATTTTTACGAACACATATGTCCAGTTGTGGCAGAACTGACTGTACTTAGGTGTGTGATCCTAGACAAGTGACTTAACCTTTCTCATCTGTAAAATAGGGATAATAATAGTGCCAACCTGTGAGGACCAAATGAGGTAACATGTAAAGCATTTTACCAACCTGGAAGTGCTATATAAATGTTAGCTATTAATATTAAAGGAAATACAATAAAAATGGAAGTAGGCTACAGCTAGCCTGTGGAGGGTTTATAGCTCCTTGAGCAGGAGAGTAGCAATGTCAGCCAATCAGCCTATTAACAAACATTTATTTACTGCCTACTGTATGCCTGGAACTGATCTAAGTGTTAGGGATACAAAGACATGTAAAATACACTCATGGGTCTTAAGGAGTTCACAATCTAATGGAAGTCAGAAGACTCAATTTGGCACTTATGTAGAGGATAGATTGGAGACATATAAAGAGTCAATAAATTATATAAAACAGAGTTTCCTCAGGACCATTCAGACACTGTACAAAGTCAAAATGATTGTCTCTTATAATTTTTTCCTTGATACAACCATTTGCTTACCAGTGGAAAATGATCCCCCTTCAACTCTTTCTGACTCCTGACATCTTTTCACCATCCTGAATAGAAACCTGCTCTGTCAGCTAAATGGCAGACTCTAGTTTGGAGTGAAATCATGCAGTAGATTTATAGCTATTACTTAAGGTTGCCTTTTAATTGCCTTGTAAGTTGCAAATACCACCTTACATATGAGAATTCAACAAACAGAAACATCTGGTCTTCATAAATTGCCAGCATCGGAAGAGCCACCATCCAAATTCACAACACACATACATTTAACAGAGACAAGCAATGTTCCAAATGGGTACAACCCCATTTGCTATTGGGTGAGACTGATGTCCCTTTCACTTTGGGATGAGGTTTCCAACATTGAGAGAGAATGAGATAGAAGAGTAAGAATACTAAGCTGGAAGCCAGAAAACCTAGCTTGGATCCTAACTAGCTGAGAAAATTACCTAACCTATCTGAGCAGTAACATTTCTTTGTTTATAAGATCAAATTGTTAAGGTAAATGGTCTTCAAGATTTCTTTTCTGGGGGAAATCTACAAGTGAGGGTCCCATTAATGAACACTATGAAAATAGAAAAAGAGCATTATATTTTGGAGAGACAGGTAATCACAAAAGGGAAATAGAGTCTCCTTTGGGTAAAGGAAATTCTTCTACGAAAATCTAATATGGTAGTGACTCTCTAAAATCATCAGATTACATATTGAGAGCTGAAAAGGAGCTTAGAAGTCAGAGAGTCCAATCCTCCCCTCCCATTTTACAGTTGAGAAAAACTAAGTCCTAGACAATATAGGTCACTTGCCCAAGGTCACTTAGGTAGTGATAGAGCTGAGAGCCACAGTTTCCTTTGATGTCAAATTAATTTCCTTTGCTACTGTTCCATGCTGTCTCTGAAAGTTAGAGGCTGATGTCTAACTCCTATCATTGTTATAGCTGGTCAACTAAGGTTAATTTAAATAATAATATAAACTAACATATTTTTGTTTTTCAGTCATATCCAACTCTTCATGTCTCCATTTGGGGTTTTCTTAGCAAAGGTGCTGGAGTAGTTTACCATTTCCTCCTCCAACTCATTTTACAGAAGAGGAAACTGAGGCAAACCAGGTTAAGTGACTTGCCCAGGGTCACACAGTTTGTAAGTGTCTGAAGCCAAACTAGAACTAAGGACTCTAGGCCTGGCACTCTATCTGCTGTGGATTAAATGCTATGGAGGAACTAAAGTAAGCTGTGAATCTATTTCTTCTCCCCTTCCCAGAGATTCAGGTGGCAAAGAGTAGGTTATACCCCAAGGTGTTGGAGAGAAATGTTTGTCCTTGCTATATGTATGAAGTAAATATTCCTTTGTAAAAGCTTTTTTTGAAAAAAGGGTGACAGTGGATATAAGAAATATTGTAAAAGTTGAATTGATATGACTTGCTAGGTGAATGGATGACCAACAGTCAAAAATAAAACCAAAATTTCAAGCTTGGGTGACTAGGTAAATGGTGGTAATTCTGTTAGAAATGGTCCATTCAAAAAGATTTATAAGTTTGAGTAAAAAAAAGATGCCCCTAAGAATTAATTCCTTCCCCTGAGCTAATTTTATTCTTTGATAACCTAGTCACATTTATGTAGTTCTTCCTGATTTTCAAAGTTGTTTCCTCACAATAATATTGTAAGGTGCTTTTTAAAATTGTTTTACTTATTTTATTTTTAATTAATAGGATAAAACAAGCATTTCCGTAACACAGCATAATAAAAAAATGATTGCACATGAAACTGAAAATCTATTATGTACCACTTGCTATTCTTTTTAAATATATAATAAAGTTATTATGTAAATTTCTTTTTTTTTCTTTTTTCCTGTTTTTCTTCCCTTCCCCTTAGATGCTTTAATAACCCCTTCTACAGGTAAAGAAACTGAGGCTCAGAAAGGTTAAATAATTTGCCTTCAGTTAATGAATGTCTAAGCCTGGACTTAAGTTCATCTTCCAACTCTATACATAACACTCTTAAACTACATTTTGCATACTATAGTTTAGATCCCCTCTGATCTCTTTTGTCCTCTATGTCTAATGAGAATAATCAGTCTCTACCTTTTTCATAATATTCACTTATATGTTAGGGGATGCAATTGGGATTGTGACTTGCCCAGGGTCACACAGCTAGTGAGTATCAAGTATCTGAGTCTGGATTTGAACTCAGGTCCTCCTGATTCCAGGGCCAGTGCTCTAACCACTGCGCCACCTAGCTGTCCCAAAAATTAACTTCACTTCACTCAAAAGTGAGAACCTGAAAAGACCTTGGCCTGAAAGGGCCAAGGTCTCCTAATGCATCCTGGGCCATCTCCAAGTAGTCCTGATGAATATCAGGCCACTGGACCTAGATGGCTCTGGAGGAGAAAGTGAGGCTGGTGACCTTACACTGTCCTCGCTCACTCAAATCCAAGTCATGTCAAGTAAGTCATGTCATCATTTCCCTGATGTCATGGTCCTCTTTGAGAACGAAGGACACACACACACGTATATTAGTAAAGAACTATTTCTTCTCCCACTTTATGTGATTCATAACCAAAAATATTCTGTCCTCTTGCCTTTTATTCAAGGGTCTTATTTTCAAAACATTTAATCATTTTTTGTCGCTCTCCACTGTGCTTACCCAGGTAGCTCTCCATAATGTAATTTCTTTTGAATTGTATCAGTCATGCAAAAGGATTGCAGAAAGAGTCTTGCCAATACTGAGGGCTTATATCAGCCTTTTTATCTTGAAAGGGCTTCTTTCTCATCAGCTGATAATTGTGGATAACCCCTTGTACCGTGCCCCAAGCATACCGAAAAGAGAATCCAATAAGCAATAAAACACCCTAAGTGAGAATCATCGCATGTATTTGCATTAGGCTGGGTATTTAAGAGATAAATGTCAGATGTGGTAAATGCCAGGCTGTCAGAAGCGAGTTCCATTGCCATCATTTTAACACTGTTGGAGAAGAGAAACAACAGCCTCTCAATCCACAGATGAGGACCAAGGCAAACAACTAAACCACCTGCCCCTGGCCAGAGGCATGACTCATAGTCCCAGCGCATGAATCTAAGACGTAAAGTGTTCTGCTCCAGTTCCAGCCTAATGCATTCCTCTTTATATGGAGACTGCTTTCCACTTCTAGGGATCATAAAAAGCCTTTCAGATGAAAGACTTTTTTTTAGCTTCTCAGAAAATCATGCCACTGAAGCTTTAACTTTCATTGAACCTTCCCACATTTACCATCATCCCAGGGAGTAAACATTATTTTAGGCAGACATGTAGATCATTCTTCCCAGATGCTGTGGGAGGAAAATAACTGGGAGTGAGAAGAGTTTAAATAAATTCACGGATTAAAAGAGGGTATCAAGAGGAAGCTATGGATGTTACTGGGTTTGAAATCAGGTCCCGACACTCATTTACTGTGGGCAGCTACCTAGGTTTATAAGTTATAAATTAGCTGCTTATCTACCTTAGTGGAGAGAGTTGTCATATGAGGAATTTTTTACCACGTCGATGAAATAACAGATCTGAACCAAAACAAAAGAATATCTGGAATATGCATAAAGTTTTTGAAAGCAGGGCCTGTGTCTTATTTCTCTCTCTAAGCCACACTGCACCTTACATTTAGAAAGTGATCAATAAGCATTTGCATAAAAGTCCCAAAAAAGGACAGATTTCATTTTTGTCATTGTGTCCCTAGCCTGTAGCACAATGCCTGACACATGGAAGGCACTTGAGAAATATTTACTGAACAAATGAATATTTTGAAATGTTCATTAGGAAAGGTCAGTTACCTGACCAGATTCCATAAACTTATATTCATGAAGTATCTCCAAGCTACAATCATCCCTCCCAAAAGGTTTGCATAATGGCTAATAATAGTCGGTGTTACTGTTTTGTTGTTTAGTTGTGTCCAATTCTTTGTGACCCCATTTGGGGTTTTCTTGGTAAAGATACTAGATTGGGTTACAGCTAGTAAGTGTCTGAGGCCAGATTTGAACTCAGGAAGATGAGTGCAGCCACCGAGTTGCCCCAACATTTATATAGCACTTACTGTGTGAATACATAGCACACTCAGACCAATAATGCTGTTTGCTATACATTGGAATTCCACATCAGATGATAGCTTGGATATAGCCAAAAAATTTTAGTTCTTTAACACAAAATAGACCTCATTATAAGGTATTGTTTTTGTCATGTTATTTTAGTTGTATCCAACTCTCCGTGACCCTATTTGGGGTTTTCTTGACAAAGATGCTAGAGTGGTTTGCATTTCCTTCTCCAGCTCATTTTACAGGTGAGAAAACTGAGGCAAACAGGGTTAAATGATTTGCCCAGGGTCATACAGGTAGTATGTGTCTGAGGATGGATTTGAACTCAAGATGATGAGTCTTCCTGACTCCAAGCCCAGTGCTCCATTCACTGCACCACCCAGCTGCCCTACCTCAGGCAAAAACTCAAAGGTACATATTGCTATGTGGCAACACTTATCTTCTATTTATCTTCTACCTACTTATCTTCTCTAAGATAATCAAGAAGTAATACAGGGTGCTGATATGTAGAGAGTTGACCTAAAATTCATAAAAACTTGGGTTCAAGTCCCATCTCTCATTTCTACAGAGTATGACCTTCAGCAAATCATTTAACCTTTCAATGGCTCCAGGCAAATGCCTAACTCTATTAGAGGCAGAGGAAGTACCAACCTGCACTGTCAAAGAAAGTTCCTCACCAAGAGCTCTTTGTGCTGTTAAAATCACAGTTCTGGTTCCATCCTACCATCACTCCCCAAAAGATAACTAACCTAAGGTAGATTTAGTTCCTTTACCCACATCAGTTGATATGACAGGCCAATTTGATGACCACAAATAGCAAAGTATTAATATGTTAACAAAGTATTGATGCCCGGTCAGAAAGAAGCAATTTCACTGCATGGCTCATGATTGGCCATCCCTCCAGGAGATCCTTAAAAGATTTAGCACAGTCAGTTTGTCAGTCAATACAGTTCAAGACATTTCGATCCTTTGGCCGAGTTAAAAAGAGAACCAGTGGTCAGGGAAGAAAAGATGATTTCCTCTCATCCCCTTGACATTGCCATAGAGCATAGCAGCAGAACTAGTCACCTGGGGGAGTCACCTTATCCAGCAGCTGGAGCATTAGTTTGAGAGAGTCTGAGGCACAATGGAAGAGAAAAGAGGCAAATATTCCTGACACGCACAAATACTGAGAGACAATGACTCAGAACTAGAAGCCTCAGGAGTATGACCCCTGCCAACTATGAAAAGAACCAACTACGGACTCACAAGAGTAGCTGTAACCCATGAGGACAGCCCCTAGAAGGAACAATGACCCAACAGAGATTCCACACCCAGAAGGGAGCTTAACCTGAGACCCATGAATATGGCTTTTAAAATATATTTTTGTACTTATTTCAATGTAATTTATTCCTTCATAATCCAATTTATTTTATGGTTTTAATAGCATTATTGTGAGGAGAAAGGGTCCATGCAGGGGTGGGGAACCTTTGGCCTTGAGGCCACACGTGACCCTCTAGGTCCTCAAGTGAGGCCCTTTGACTGCATCCAGGGATGCACTTGAGGACCTAGAGGGCCACATGTGGCCTTCAAGGCTCCAGGGCCCCCACCCCTGCTCCATAGGCTTCATGAGACTGCCAAAGAAGTTCATCCATCTCTCTCTCTATCTCTCTCTCTCTTACCCTGGATCCAGTCAAAGGGGTGAATATTTTGTACCTATCGTTCTTATTATAACATCTTAGTAGATGCTTTTGCTGCAAGCTAATTGCATCCACTGACTATTAATAAGAAACACATCAATGGAGGTTCATGAGTTACAGTTTTAGGAACAGGTACACACACGGTCCTCTTTGAACCTCACAACAGCATCTTCCCTCTTGAGTTCTTGAGACCTAACTCAGTAGTGCAACTTTAAGTTGAGAGAGTAGCCTAGAGGAAATGCTACACTGTATGGGCTTCTTGTGGGATATATTTAGGTCCTCTACGCATTTTGCAGGACCAGATAGAGAAATTCTTCATCCAGGACTGTCCTTCTCAGATACCCTAGTTTTACAGGTATAAAATACTGCTCCTTTTATATAACAGTAGTTTGGTTGCTGAAAGGCCAGTCAGTTAGCCAGTCAACAAGCATTTATTAAAGATTTATTATGTTCAAGCTCTATATATAGCACTGGAGATACAAATAAAAGAAAAAAAAGACAATCTTTCCCTCATGGAACTTACATTCTAATAGGAGAAAAGAACACATAAAAGGAAGCTGAAAGGGTAGTGGCAAAAAGAAAATGAACTTTTGCATAAAGTAAAAGGATTAGACCAACTTGTGAAGGATGTAAGATGCTTCTGCTTTCATATGTAAATAGTTCAGTTGTGAAAGGGAACAAGAAAAGCACTTGTGTTTATGAAAAATTGATCAAATCCACACATAAAGAAATATGGTTTTTCAATAAAGTGTGACAGATCAAAGAGAGAACTGAAAGGACCTGTTAGGGAAAAAAAAACTATTGGGCATCATACTCCCTCAACTCATTTGTATATGAATGTTTTTAGATTGTAAAAGGTCAAAGCCCACAGAATTATAAACTAAATAACTGTTTGAATATTCCAGGATGATTAATAAGGACTGTAGGTTTCATAAAGAACAGAAATGTGGATTTTGTGCCTTTTACCTCATAAGAGGAAATGAGTCACTGGCTATCAGGAGACTCTGATCTCAGGCACTGAGAGAGTTGAAGACAGCAGCTGGAGAGAAGGTAACAGGAGCACAGTTAGGTAGGCAGCAGGAGGCGAATGAGAAGATGCTAGCAGGGGCCATCAGCAAAGCTTCAGCTATGGTACGTGAGATGCTGCTGATTGGAGAAAAAGCATCGATTTGCAGATTGGCTGAATGAAAGGCTGGGAGTTTTCTGATTGGAGAAGAGCTGAACTCTGTGGTGCTTTCAGCTATTGCCTTTTAGCACTATCTAAAGTCTGAAAGAGGTAAAGCTTCTCAAAAACGCTCTGAAGAAAACATATGGAGAAATACCTCCATTGTTAAAACTAAGTCGATAGGTGATTGGACAACGAAGGATCCAGAATCCTAACAACTGGTGCCATGCACCATCACAACCACCATTTGTGCAGTCACACAAAATGATACTGTAAAAATCATAGTCTTCTCTACCTCTAGTCAGTCTGGTTTAACAATTGTTATTCAGTCATTTCCTCATGACCCCATTTGGGGTTTTCTTGGCAAAGATATTGGAGTGGTTTGCCATTTCCTTCTCCAGCTCATTTTACAGAAGAGGAAACTGAGGCAAACAGAGTTAAGTGACTTGCCCAGGGTCACACAACTAACAAGTCTCCATGGCTGTATTTGAACTCAGGTCTTTCTGACTCCAGGTCTGGCACTCTGTGCTACCTAGCTGCCACTAGTTATTATTGGTCTTAACCTAGTCCATGAAGCATCTCTCTACATCTGTACTCATGCCTTTTTTTCAAAGCAATACTATTTTTATGCTCAAATCCTTTATGCACAAAATGATGAATGAGATATCACAAAATAGGAGGCTTACTCAAGTCATACATATTACATACCTTGTCATCAGTAATAATCAAAAGCCTGGCTTCTATGTAGCTGGGCCTGTTTGTATTCCCCATAATCGATTTGAGGAGCTTTACGGTTCTCTGGTTGAAGAGACCTGCTTATCATTACAATAGTAAAATACTTCCTTGACAGCCTTCAAGGGTGACCACTAGTAAAAAAAAGCTTGTTAACGCCTCATCACGTTGAGAGTAAAAGGGAGCCTAGCAAGAGAACAAGGAGGATCAGAAGGGGAATAGTTAGCTGAGAAGTAACTTCACATAAGGGAGATGTTCATGAATGGACCAAGGATATCCAGGCCGACAGACCAAAGCTGTGAGCTGCCCCAAGCACATCAATCAGCTGTGTCTCTTCTAAGCGTCTGTAACTACGTGCTGATTCTCTCACACAAAGACTAAATGCATTAGTAGGAAAGTGTGACCCAGGTTTATATGTGGACAATGTCCTTTACTGAGTTTATATTGAGTAAATATGATGTTGGGATTACTACTGATTTTGTTTTTATTGTTAAGTAAATGCTATATGTTTGAGTCATTGATATTATCATTGGAATTGAAGATCTGGTATTAGTGAGAAGCATATTGACAGGGGGAAGGTGGTTCATGAACTATAGTATCAAGTAAGAGGCATATACCCCTCCCACAACAGGGTTATCTCCTAGCACTCTAAGAGGGTTTGAGTTGTAGCCATGTGATGGTGGTCCTTCTCTGAGAACCCAGCCTTCCCAATGTGAGGGCAGTTTGGAGTGAGTTAGTCAACCCAGAGCAAAGGTGGTGGACATGCCCTATGTGAGGGGTTACATTGGGAGTTCTGTCATGCCGTTTTACACAGGGATTCTAGCAAGGGGCAAGTTCAGACCTTCATTAGGATTGCCTTCTGTGTTTTGGGTTCTGTTAGGGAAATTCCAGGTACCTGCTGCATTGAATTTTCACACACTTCCCCCACATCCCCTAAGACAAAAAGGTTTGATTTTTCAACAAAAGAGTGAAGAGGTGACTTCCAGCCAACATCAGATCCCTAATCCCTACGGGAACTCTGTAAGAACCAGGCTTTATCTCTGAGGAGTGAGACCCAACTTTTCTTTTCCCTTTTCTTTATTGTCTTTGGAGTGAAGAAGTTCTTCACATGTACCAAGATAAGTGGTAAACCTAGAGTGATATTTTTTTAAATGAAATCTACTTGTTAAAAATTGTGCAACCAGCATAATACACTAGTGGTATACTAGTGTATTATTAACTATACCAGTTGTGGTGCATCTTTGGAGAAGAATGTTATACTGTGTGAACTGTGTCATACGGGCTCTCCCAAAGCTAAAGGAATTTTCTCTCCCGTTCTCCCATTGGCTATGGAGTCTAGGATCAGAGCTACCTACCCAGAAAGATAATCTTCATCCAGCATTTTATTTGTCAGTTCAAAAATCCTTGAGGAGCAACTGAGAAAGCAGAGTCACATACTTCAGACAGACATAGATAAAAAGAAGCAATCATTCAAGGTCAGAAGCAGCTTCAAGAATTGTGACCCCTGGCAGCAGAGAAGAGAGCTAGATATAGACTCATGAAAGTTATTGTGCCTGTTTTACAAATAGGTACCCACAGAGTATACCCTAGAACTTCATGTATCAATAGCAAAGTCTCAACCCACAAGTATGAGTGCAAGTTGTATATGGGAGAATATACTAGAAGGGGATGTAGGACTATGCTTTAGATAGGAAACTCCTCAACTGAATGGGGTTCATCTATCATTCCAAATAATACATACAACCTTTATTAGATAGCGATCACTTAGAAGGTTTTATAAGAAATTCTAAGAATATAGGTATTGTTATACCCACAGACCACCAAAACTGGGTGTTTTGTGGAAGCTAACAAAATCAGAAAAGACCTAGGGTCCCTAAGCAAGGCCAAGGAGCCAACTGTGGTGAAGTACCACTAATGGAAAGCTTCTTCACTTAGGGAGATATGGCAGAATATGAAAGAAATTGATAGATGCCAAAATAGAATGAAGGCAAAAGTAATAATTTAGAGGCTGATAGTTCTGCAACCGGGGAGCCAAACATAGGAAGAGAGAAGGAATCCACTTCAACAGAACCAAAGAGAAAATCCAGAGACAAGTCTCAAGTGGAATACCAGAACCAGACAGAGAGCACGATAAGAGTAGAGGTACAGGAGGGAAAGACCATTGGAACTGACTTGAATTTTGCAAGTACAAGGTACTTTGGAGGACCTTTAAGCACCATGGTATACTCAGAATTATAGCTCACAATTTTTATGCCTGATTTGCGTCAGAAACAAACCACACCAAAGGCAAGTGGCTGACCCTAAGTTTTAAAAGTTTGGGGATGAAGTAAGGAGGTGGCCAGGATCTCAACCCAACCCACCATTTGCTAGTCTTGATTTAAACTAATTATTCTTTCTAAATATCTGCTGAACTGTGCTATTTCTAGCTACTTATTGACTAAATGTAATATTAGTCCCTGATAAATTCAAGAATCTAGGACAAAGCCCCAATTACCCTGCCCTAGTTACAGCTCTGTTCTCGCTAACTCTTAAAGTCACCATCTAGCCAAACCCTAAAGTTCAGTCAAGATTTGCCAGTAAAAAACGTATAAACAGAAAAAAAATGTTTCCTCTCTATGCATTCAGGTATTACAGACTTGGGAACTATAATGCCAATTGGTAAATAGAGTTCTGACTTAATTCAGACCTGCACAACTTACTGCCAGCAGGTCGCTTAAGGCCTGCCAAAGGATTTTAGGTGAGGCGACCAGCAAAAAATGTAGAGGATGTCAAAGAAAGTAAAGATGGAACGAGTGCTTTGTCCATGCCCTGCTTAACCTGCCATCCACTGGTCACTATTGTGCCTGTCTTATAACTTGGAGAGGGAATTGCCACTACTCACTCTCTCCTGTTTGTCATGTGACCTGCAGCAATCAACCATCATCAGTCAGTCTCTAGCCTGAGAGCACTGATTTCATGGTGAATAAAAATCTTAAGTAATAAGTATAATTAATTGATATTAACTAAAATGTTCTCTTTTTTTAACATGGTTTGCTTCCAAGATAGTTTAACCATTAACTATACATTTACTTGGAAAGCAGATGCTAAAAACCTATTTGCAGCCTGAAGAAGTTCAGCCTATTTTAATTTTGGCCCCTGCCTACTGCCAAGTTGTGCAGGTCAGGAGTAATTTGAAACCAAGATAAAAATAATCAAATCTATAAGCTCCTGTGCATAATGTCTTATCATAAAGTAGAAATGTAAAAGGGCAGAGCCATTAACTAGCAATTTTAGCACCTGAGCAAGCCCAGGGCATGGAGAGACCCCAGGACAGACGGTAATGGTGGAGAGACACAAAAAGCATGGGATACCATGAGGCCACTTCTGGAGAGACCACTGGGGGGGACAAAGAACAGATTGGAGGCAGACCAGTTGAGAATGCCTGGGGTATGTCTCCAGGGAAGAAGGGTTGTATCTGGTAGCTTCCTAGTTCAACAGATTACAGTTATCCACTCTACATCGCAATTTTCCCCATCACAGTTTCACTATATTGCAGATCAGTATAAAAAATTAAATAGGAATTTTGGGGGAGTTTTGCGGAAGCTGCAGATGACACCCCAAGTCTACCAGATGACACAGAAAAAAGTTTAGAAACTCAGAAATGCATAAAACATATGTATAGTATTGCACTTCAACTCAGATTTTATAATAGGATACTATAAACACCCCACAGAAGAAAAAAAAATTCAGACTTCTTCTCTGTTATGAAGGGCCAAAAAAAAAATTTACCTGATTTTCCAGAACATGGGGGCACCAAGCCTCAACCTCCATCAATGTGGAAGGGATAACTGCATTGTGAGTAACTAGATCCTGACCCCAGGTTTTTTCTTGTTTGGTTTATTTTTTCTTTCAGCTGAAGAGAACATCAGTGCTCTCTAAAACTGAGAGTCCTAGGAGAAAGCTCAGTTTGCTATAACCTAGTTACAGTTCTGCATAGGCTACTAACAAATACAGATAGACTACACTACACAGTGGGCTGAAAAGCTGTGTATTCATATTCAAACCTATTTGAAATGTATGTATAGTAAAGAATGACTACTGGAAAAACTTCCTGGGATGCATTTCTTTATGAAGGAGACAATTGTGTGGGTATAATTTTCTTTGTGCGTTTTGTATTGTTTCCTGAGTTACAGGTTTTTTGTGACCCATATGATACTACTAAGCTATTTAAAGTATAAAATTAATGTTTAATTCGTCACTGTGATTGGACAAGTTGGAAATTAAGATTTTAAGAGCCTTATTAAAAAAAAAAGAGCCAGATTGAAGGACATGCCCAAAACAGAAAGCAGGCTATTTCTAGGATATTTTCAACTGTGGAGTTTGGAGTGGCTACTGAAGTCCAGGCCTGGTTTAGGCCTTGTCTAAAGGATTAACAAAAAGCTGTCTATTCTCAAACCTGCCCCCAAGAGTGTAGAAGACAATTTGGCACTACTCCTTGGCTGGCCTCTTATTTCTGACCATGTTACAATCCTGGGACTGGCTGTCAGGGCCACTTCAATTGGGTGGGTATCAGTGACCTTCAGCTCAGCCTTGCCTTCTTTTCTCTGCGTGGACCAGCACATCATATTTCACTTGCCGTGTCTGATTCCAGAGTCTCCATGTGAGAGCTGCAGTCTTAATGGGGATTACTGTCAGCACCTGTGAGCCAGTGCAGCCAGCAGAGACCAAATGGTTTTCTGGCTTGCATTGCACGTCATCAGCTGGGTTGTCAGCTATTCTGAGGATCTATCATTTCTAGTGACAAAGAAAAGAAGAGAGAAGAACTCAGCTGGATTTCTCCATTCCAGGTTGAATTTTCAACGGTGGCGATTGACGAGGGGCAGGGGGGAGTGCAAAATTGCTTTTTTTCAATTGTCGACTGAGAAAATTTGACAAGAGAGACAAAGAGGCTGGCCAGAGGGAAAATTTTAAAGTAGATAAGATTTGTTTTTTATATCCCTCTGTCCCTTTTCTTTTATTCTGTTTCTCCCTCATTCACTCTCTGACCATTCTGCACCCCAACCCCCTCCCATTGCCCAGGGCTTGATGCTGCTCTTGGGCTATACAGGACCCTCTATTAGTGAGCCCAACCTAGACCCACTTTCCCTGGGAAGCCCACAACCTAACGGAGGGTTTAACAAGTAGAGAAATGAATACAATCAGCATCTATTAGGCATCTACTTTGTGCAAAGCACTGTGCTTTCACTGTCAGAGATATAAAGATAAGCTCAGAGATAGTCCCTACACATAAGGAGTTTCCAGTCTAATAGGAGTATAAAATACACTAACACAAATGGTGATAGATCATAATACTACATGATTTCCCAAGAGCAGATGATGGAGGAATGGATCAAAAATAAAAGCTTTAACACTGAAAGGAACTTTAAAGGCTATTAGCTTGCTTTTCCCCCACCCCAATTTTGCAGATGAGGAAGCTGAGGCACAGAGCAGCTAAGAGATTGTCCCAGGGCTACACAACTAGTAAGTGTCTAAGGCCAGATTTGAACTCAGGTCTTCCCTGACTCTAAGACTAATGACCTATCCACTATGAAACACTTCCAGTTTTCTCCCCTCCATCAATGTTTCATCTGTCAACACATATCAGCTAAAGCAGGGACTTTGCTAATTGGGGTATGCCTGGGCTTCAGAAATTCTGCTGCCTTTTCTGCTGTGTGTTTCCTTCCAGGACTGTAGGTGGCCAAATGGCAATCCTGAATTGTCATATTAGCCATTTGAGTTCAAAAGGTTGAGAGGTTCAAGGTCTCTCATTTGGACATGATAGACTATGACCACAAATAAGAGGGTGTATCCAATCCTTGACCTGGCTTATCTGAGGATATGGACTCGGAAGAAATTATTTAGACAGTGCAGAGCCAAAGAGAAAAGTAAAATGCCTATTAGGAAATCCTAAAAACTATGTGTCTTGACATTTTAAGAATTAACCTCATAGGGTAATATAGGTAGGTATGACAGTGGATAGAATGCTAGACTTGGAATCAGAAAGACCTCAGTTCAATTCCAGTCTCAGAAATTTACCAGTTGTGTGACTGAGCAAATCACGTTAAATCTGTCTGCTTCAGTTTCATCATCTGTATAATAATAACGCTAATATCTCCCAGTTGTGAAAATCATTTGGGATAATTATAAACCTTAGAGTACTATCTAAATGCTAGCTGGTAGTAGTAATACATTAGTAGTTATAAGTTACTACTTCTACTTTAAGGATTTCTGTCAATATGTACTTAGGAATCTTTTATGTTTAGCTTTCTTTTTTCTGTAGAAGAAATAAATAGCTGTCCCATGCCTGATTTTATATTGCACTTTAGGGTAACTTTCTATTCCCCATCTTGGGGAAGACCATAGATCTGAGCCAAAACCTAAGTTTTAAGTAATTTACCTGGAATATCTGGGTCAATGAGACAAAAGGCCTTGGAGATCAGGCTCTCCCAGGTTTGAACTTAGGCTGAGTACACAAGCTGAGAACTGAGAGTGTTCTTTGGGCCATTTAGTGGAGAAGAATAGAAAACAATACCCTGGCCTCTTTGGGCCTAACAGTGGTTATTATCGTTACACAGGGTTTTAAAGGATTTCCAGCCATCTAAGGTTTGAAGAAGAGATTGAAAATAAATCAAAAAAGAATGGAACAAAACAGTCACCCTGTCAGTCTATATACCTTGCATTGGGGGTGATTCTTGTGGTTTATAGCTATTATTTTTTACTCTTTGCTTTAGGCATCCCATTTGCTTAAAAATGATGGCTTGAAATAGGAAATTTATCTGAATCCACTCACCGAGTTGACAGTCTGCTACCACAGCTATTATGATAATATATCACCATTCCTTCGCTCACTGGATATGGAATGGAGAAGGAGGAAGAAGACAGAATTCTGCTGTCTTGCTTTTGGTAACCTCATGAGGATACTGGCAAGATTGGGCAAGGGGAAGCAGTTTATTTCTTCATATCAAAACAAGTGATTCTTTTCTCTAAGAACAAATCTGTCATAGCTCTAGCTCAAAATCCTGCTCGTATCAAAAGATAGTGAAAAATATCAAAGACAGCAATGAGAAAACTGGTCATCACAGCTGGCATGATACCTGAAACAAAGGCATTTGTCTTTTAGTATTTTTTGGAAGTCTGCTTAGCACAGTGTCTGGCACATAGTAGGTGCAGTATGTCTATCAATTGATTGATGTTTTCTGAGATGATGAGAAAATTACCTTGACTCATTTGTATTTCTATAGATATGCTGCTCCTTGAGTATAGGCAACAGAGCTGCTTAATTAACCAATCAATTAATCATCAGGCATATATTTACCACCTACTATGTGCCAGGCACTGAGAATACAAGGACAAAAATGAAACAATCCTTGATTCCAAGAAGCTTACATTCTATCTTGGGAAGACAACATGTATACTTTTAAATAAATAATTCACGCATGTATACATAAATGGATTAATTAATTAATATGTGTAACAAGAAATATTCTGGTAAATGTATAACTGGCTTTCCAAAAATATACACATACACACACATATATGTATAGTACATCCATGATACACTTTAAAGTTTAATCTGCATTATCAACATTTTTCTCCATCACTTTAAGTCAATCCAAGCACTGATTTACAACTTTTGTCAATTTCTGAGTTGTAAATGTTCATACTGAAAATTTAATAAACTCAGCATACCCCTTTGTGTTACCCTTTAAATTAATGATCCCCCTGCATTGAAGCAAAGATTTTAAAATATCTGGCATCTAATACAACTCTGGGACCCTGGAATAAGTTTCTGGACCAAAAATGCTAAACTGTCAGGGGTGGGAGGGAAGGATTTATGTAGGATATGGCCATTGTCCTTTTAGGTTAGGATGTCTGTATGTGGCAGTCAAGAACCAGACAAACTATGGCAAGCCAAGACTCAATCTGGAGGATTTAAAGCTAGTTAAAGCAGACCTTTAGACCCAGGAATCTTGACAGTGTCTATTAACTTACGAAATGCAGTGAAATCGATATTAAGAATACTCTGGTCATCAGTGGTGATAACATATCATCATTATAGGTATATGGGCATTCCAGTATTTATACCTATCAAATTCCTTCTAAAAAAACAGTTTGGTGGTCATCTCCTGAATCTGCACCTTATTACTGGCTTGTCCCGCTTTGAGTGCAATGTTCTCTCTCCTCATCTCTACCTTCTGGTTTCCTTGGCTTTCTTTAAGACTCAGAGCTAATCCTACCTTCTTCAAGAGGAATTTCCCAATCCTTCACACACACACACACACACACACACACACACACACACACATTTGTGTGTGTGTATACGTGTATAATGTGTACACATCTGCATGTGACTATGTGTACACCTAAGTATATTCATGTAGACATAACTGTATTACATAAAATACATGTTTGAATGTGTGTACATGTGTATGTATTATGCACACATGTGTACATTTGTTCTCTGTAGATATATTCTACATCTTGTATGTATCTAGTCATTTACATGTTGTGTCCTCCATTAGAGTACAGTCCTTGAGGACAGGGAATAGTGGGTTGGTTTTAGCTTTTATTCGTATCTACAATGCTTAGCCCAGCCCTTGGTACTACCTAAGTGATTGCTTGTTGACTGACTACATAGAATCTTAAGGTTTGAAAAGCACTTTACTTGTTATCTTACTTAATTGTCACAACAGCCTTGTGAGAAAGGTTCTATTATTTTCCTCAATTTACAAATGAAGAAATTGAGGCTGAGAAAAATGCCCATAACTTGCCCAGGTACCAGGTACCAGCTGGTATGGTTGTGAGGCCAAGATTTGAATGTGGGTCTTCCTGACACAAGTCCAGTGATCTAGCCAGTATTCTTCCTAGCCTCCCACCCATTTAATCAAATGACTTACAAAACATCTCTGAACTCCAGGGCACAGAGATTCTGTAGCCAGACACGAAACAGACTTCATTCAGTTAGAGCACAAGAATGTTTACTTGGAGACAAGGCTCAGATAGTAAGTGAGCACAATTAGTCTATCCCCACTCCTGACATCACATTAATTATCCAGCCACCACCAGGATTCTATTTTCCCCAAATTGGCCATTTTCTTTAAACAAAATGCCCCCTTCTCAATTCAATCAACCAGCTCAGGAGCTTTCTCATGCAAGGAACAAACCAAATTGCTACTACATTGGCAAAGCAAAATGTGTCTATTTGTCAAGAATAATCCTCTTCAGTAAGCAGGGATGGGAGTTTTAAACTCAGGCCCTCCCAGGCCAGGATGTCTGAAAGGTCTCCCTTACTCTGTGTCAACAGCAAAATAAAAAAGAAATTGGGCATAGATGGGACAGGTTTCTGCTGTACCTATCTATAATTCCTGGGCTACTCAGGTGACTGCTCTTTATGTTTCTACCAAAGGTTTTATTGCCAGTCTGATCGTTTCTTTTTGCCATGGCATTGTGGTGCAAAGAACTGAGTATGAAGTCAGAGGACCTGGACTTTCATCCTATCTCTGCTATTTAACTATTTGTTCCATTTGGGCAAGTCACCTAAGCTTTGCTGGGTTTCCTTTTCTACATCTGTAAAATGAGAGCATTGGGACAAGCGACCTCTGAGATCTCTTCCAATCTTAAATCTATGATTCATGTACCTAAGGCTGACCCACAGTGGCATTCGCATCCTAAAGAACAGGACTTATAAGCAGAAAGATGTGTTGGGGGCAGGGGCGAATGAAGGCAACAAACATTGATTTAGTAGTAGGCATTAGTGCCTACTACGTGCCAAGCTCTATGTTAACCACTTTTATTGTTGTTCAGTCATTTTCCAGTCATGTCTGACTCTCTATAGAATTTGGGGTTTTCTTGGCAAAAATACTGGAGTGGCCTGCCATTTCCTTCTCCTTTTACAGATGAGGAAACTGAGGCAAAAGGCAGGTAGGTGGCACAGTGGATAGAGAGCCAGGCCTGGAGTCAGGAAGACTCATCTTCCTGAGTTCAAATCTGGCCTCAGACACTGACTAGCTGAGTGACCCTGCCATTCACTGAACCCTTTTTGCCTTGGTTTCCACATCCACACAATAGGAATGATAGTTTCTGTCCTCCCATCTCCCTTACAGGGTTGTGATGTGGATCAACTGAGATAACAACGTAAGTGAATTTTTACTTTGTTAATGTCCAGTTTTCTCTTCCCGTTATCTGACTACTCACATTCATTCACTAGAAAACTCTCCATGAGGCCACAATACCCAAAATTTGTTTCACCCAGGGATCTTTATTGGTGTTGGCCATTAGAGCACCTGCATTAAATAAATGCATTCAATTCTGCTCTAGATAGAGGTATTTAATAGTGATTGCCAACTATGCGGCCTACTAGAGAAATTTCTAGGTCAGTACAAACATTATATGTATGAAAAATAACTCTTAAGTAATGAAAATAGAATTTTAGCAGAATTCCTTAAAAAAGCTGGGAGGTAATTATTTCTTTAAAAAATGGCCATGACAATGAAAACCTCACCTGGGTCTGGTTGGGCTTACTTAGTCATGAGGATCTATGGGCTTCTCAAGCAGAGAAATGGCGAGAAAAGGAAACAAGGGAATAAACATTGCCTACCTGCTATATGTCAGGCACTGTGCTAAGCATTTGTCTCATTCCATCTTCATGTAGGGTAGGTGCTATCATTATCCACATTTTCAGATGGGCATACTGACACAAAAATGAGACTAAGGGACTTGCCCAAGGACAGTATTTGGAGAAACAGGGATGTGAAGGTTATGGAGATGGTGTAGGAATATGTGGTTGGAAATTAAGTCAAATCCCTAAGGAAGAGCATAGTTGTAAACATGTTTGAACATTGCAGAAATGATGACAGGGCAGCTAGATAGTCCAGGGAGCAGAATACCAGCCCTGGAGGCAGAAGGACCTGAGTTCAAATGCAGTCTCAGACATTTGACACTTACTAGCTATGTGACCCTGGGCAAGTCACTTAACCCCTATTGCCTCCAAAAAATAAAATAAAATACCACCTTCTCTGAGAACCCTTTCCTGATCTCTCTTAGTATCAGGCTCTTACTTGTATCAATTATCATATATATGTATATGTGTGTATATATATAATATGTATATTATGTATATATGTATATATACACACATATCTATATATTCATATATGTCTCTGTGTGTGTATAGAGAGAGAAAGAGTTTGTACATAGTTCTTTTCATGTTGTCTCTCCCATCAGTCTGTCAACTCCTTGAGAACTTTTGCCTTTCCTTATAATCCTCAGTGCTTATCACAGTGTCTGGCACACAGTAGGCTTTTAATAAATGCTTATCAATTGACTGGCTGATAGATAACTAATATCAAGTGGTGCCTAATAAATGCATATGAGAAGCATAAAGCATCCTGTCCAAGGGGGTAAAAAAGTAGTTACCTAGTTCCCTTCAGTGATGGAGGTAGAGATCAGGGAAGGCTTTGGGGAGGAGGTAACATTTGAGTTGGTTTTAAAGGATTAAGTAGAAATGTTGAAGTGGAAGAGCATTCCAGGTAAAAATACCAACATAAACAAAAGCCCAGAGACAAGAGCTCTCAACTAGGGGATACGGGCACTTACTTCCTTTTCCATTTTATGAGTTGTATTCATCCCGAAGTCCTAGATTGTAAGGTTAAATATTTAAATGCTTTTCGTGTACACATACAGACCTATAATAACGATAATAATGTTCCATGCAATTCTTAATGAAAAGGGCTTGCATTTCTGATTTCCAGTGGGTTTTAACCTCCCCACTTAACAGCATTTTTTTTTCTCTTCACCAGTTTAATAAAAGGAAAAGAGAATTTGAGATTTAAAGGAGTCCCAAGAACATTCAGGGCAGCGATACCCTCCAGTCATTGTCTTAGTCAATATCTCCCACCTCCAGCTGCAGCCTTTGGGTGCCCACCAGGAATAGACGAACTGCGTTGCCTGTGGGTTACTGACAGAACAAAGGGAGCATGGCTGCTGAGTATGTCCCAGAAAGGAAGCATGGCATCAGTGAACAGAGCGATGGCCTGGAAAGCCCCATCCTACTCTTCACTGGTTTTGTGACCTTGAAAAGTCAATTCCCTTGTCAGAGTCTCAAACTTCTAGGATGGGGTTGAATTAAATCGAGGGTCCAAGACCCCTAAGGGGTGAATGACTAAATTCCAAAAAGCCTGTGAACTTGGATGAGGAAAAAAATTACATCTTTATATTTTTTCTGATCTCCATCTGAAATTCAGCATTCCTTCAATTATTATTTTTTTTAAAGAGCCACATTGTTCTGAGAAAGGGTCCATAGGACTCAGGAGACTGACAAAAAGAAGGTTAAGAATCCTTAGCCTACAGTCACTTCAAGGTCGAAAATTCTGTGGTTCTATGACTTTCATTTTTCCCAGGTAATGGAAACCGGAGCTACAGGGAGAGCTGAAATATACAGATAATTTCAAAACCTTCATTTTAGATATTCATTTGAATATCTCCAAAGTCTCAGAGTCACTCTCAAATGTGACTAACGCCGAGCACAAAAAGCAAAATGAAACGATTTGAAAAGAAAAGGAAATATAATGATTTGTCTTTCTTCTAAAAATATTAATAACAAGGTACATTTTGCCATGTGTTTTATATATATATATTAGGTCTTGTAATCCTCACGACAACCCTGTGAGGTAAGTACTATAGCTATTATGAACCGATTTTACAGATGAGGAAATGGAAGCTGACAGAGATTAAGTGACTTGCATAAGGTCACACAGATTGTAAGGATCTGAGGCAAGATTCATATTCAGAGGCAACTAGGCAGCACAGTGAATGGAGCATTAGACCCTGAATCAGGTTAGCGCAACTTGAGATCTGGCTTCATACGCTCATCTGCTGGATGATCCAGGGATCACTTAACCACCGTCTGCCTCAGTGGGTACCTCACCTAAGCACCAAAGGTTGTTATGAGGATCCATTGAGATAATATTTGTAAAGTATTGTGCAAACCTTCAAGTGCTGTATAAGTCCTGGCTATTATTTATCATTATTGTAAGTCTTTCTGACTCCAAAAAAAGAGAATGATTTGAATTTCATTTCCTCTCTACCCACTTCATAGGTGCTGATGAGCAATAAAATATCCCAAAGTCAGCACCAGGGGGAGAAGAGGGACTTGGATAATGTGCAAATTGGAAAATACATCTTTGAATAAGAGAGTTGGGTGCCCCGGGAAGTGCCGGAAAGCGCAGCATCTCACCAATGTTTCCTTATGCCGGTAATAAATACAGACCTTTTTCATGATTCTGTTCCTGGTCCCAGGACAGTCTACCTACCACCCCTGCTATTAACTTATCATTCCTACTTTTCTGGATTCATCAGCAATGATTAGGTAAGAAATAATATCCCGTAGCAAGTCGAAATACTTGTGCGTTGCTCCCAGATTGGGGTGGGAAGAAGAGGTGCATCAAAGTGACACAGAGAGAAGTAACTAGCCAACAGAGAAGGACGCTAAGGGTTCGGACTACGGAAGGATTTAGAGAAAAAAACGGGATTGCCACAGAAGGATCAATGAGCAGGAAATGAAGTTCAGACTGGGTGAATATGCAAACACTGATCCAGATAACAGGGACAGGGCCAGGACAGAAAAATCAATACTGTTGTGCTATGCTAAATATCTACCTTGGGAACGCAAGTTCAACCAGGGATCTCCCAGCGAGGGCAATACAATCAGCTAAAGACATTTAAGGGGCAGCTAGCTGGTGAGATGGATAGAACAGTGGGCTTGGAATCAGTAAGACTCATCTTCGTGAGTTCAAATCCAGCCTCAGATATTTACTAGCTGTATGACTCTGGGCAAGTCACTTAACCCTGCTTGCCTCAGTTTCCTCATCTGTAAAATGAGCTAGAGAAAGAAATGGCAAACCAATCCAAATATCTTTGCCAAGGAAACCCCAAATGGGATCATGAAAAGACAGATACAACAACAACAAAAGGCATTTATGAAAGAAAGATGCTCTGGCAATAACTCGATTGGGCTGCTGGGGGAGCGAAAGCCAAGGAGATCAGTTGGGAGAAGGTTAGGTTGACCTTCTAAGATTCATAGGATATAAAAAGAAGGAGAAGGAAGAGAAGAAGGAGAAGGAAGAGAACCACAAGAGCTAGAATTTGTATAACATTTTAAAGTTTGTAAAGTGCTTTACGAATATCTCATTTTTCTCCTCACAACAACCCTGGGAGGTAGGTGCGTGATCTTCATTTTATAGATGAGGAAACTGAGGCAAACAGTTTGGTCATGTTCATGCAGCTGCCAATCTTAGGACAAGCTTCAAACCCAGGCCTGTCGATTCCAAATCCAAAGCTATTTCCTCTATACCAAGATGCAAAACTATGTTTATAGAAATATGCTTCCATCTGTAGCTAAGATGTCTGGGAGGAATGAGTTCAAAATTATATCTGATCAGAGATAACATGGGGCTAGCAAATGCTTTTACTATTATGGTATCCAATCATAAATTGTATATGTTTGCAGAAATGTTGCAGTTGGTCGGCAGTGGAGAATGACCTATCTAAAAGCAGTGTTCCAAGGCCCAGGAAACCAAACCTACTCTCTATGTGTAGTCTCACTTTTCTCTACATTCCTCAGCTCCTGTCAAACCTGCTTTTCCAGATCAACATCTAACTGATTTTAAAGGCCAAATCTAAGGATATACCTCAGACCTACACCTGCCACAATTCAAATAATAATACTAATATGGTGTCAATGGGCCAAGTACCTAAAGCTATGCACCCAAATTCAAATCTAGCCTAAGTCACTTGCCAGTTGTGTGACCCTAGACAAGTCATTTAACTTCTGTTTGCCTCATGTTTCTCAACTGTAAAACGAAGACATTAGCAGCACCTATCTCACAAGGTTGTTGTAAGAATCAACCAGTGCCTGGCACATAGTAGGTGTTATATGAATGCTCGTTCCCTTCCCACTCATTCACCATTCCCACCAAGAAGATATTATCAAGGTTCCAAAAATCATGTCATGGAGGATATTTCTATCTTGTTAAGGTAGATATCTTCAAGGCCAGAATAAATGCCTCACAATCTAACCTTTCTAAGTTGTCCAGGGTGCTCTTGGGCATAGCTTATACAATATTATTTGAGCATTATCTTCAGGTCTCCCTGACTGAAAGAATTTCTCTCTGTGATCTTCCACAGGTCCTGCAATCTTCAGTCAGCTTAAGCCTTTGGCTTAAGGTCTGTGTCCTGACCAAAAAAACAACTCATTAAAATGCAAAGGCTTACCTGAGAGATGTAACATTAAATATCCTTGTTATCTATGAATGCTTTAGCATGATTCTGATTTATCAGACTAGCCTGCTCTAGTCCTGGAGCAAGGGCCTAAGGGAAATGGTTGTAGGAGAGATCCTGGTCCAAAAAGAGCAAGGATTCTTAACTCTGTGTGTGTGTGTGTGTGTGTGTGTGTGTGCACGCGCGCGCGTGTGTGTGTGTGTGTGTGTGTGATGGACCCCTTTGGCAGTTTGGTAAAGCCAATAGACCTCAATAGAATAATGTACTATTTTAATTAAAATTTTAAAATGATGAATTTCAGTTAGAAGTTAATGGAAAATAAAGATATAATTAGTTAAAAATCAGTTAATAGATGTTAGCAAAAATAAAGATGAAAATTTCCCTTACAAGTTCATAAACCTCTTCCCCCAAAATCTATCCATGGATTCCTTGGGGTTCTGTTTACCTCAGGTTAAGAACCATTGTAATGGGGTAATAAAAGCCAGCCAAGTGGTCTGCCTTCAAGCATCAGTAAAGATGGCTTAACAAGTGCCTTGGGGTCCCAAGAGTTCATTCAGCTCCCATAGCTTCTGATAGTGGTACACTTTGAATTCATCGTTTGAGTTTTTCCGTGCTGGGATCTGACCTACTCTACCAGACTGTCTCTGGGGATCTGCCCTTCAGCCTCATCAATTTGGAAGTCCTCTTCCTTCAGAGGATTTTGTTCTTACCTTTGATCCACTTCAGTATCTTATAGGCAATTCCCCTGTGACTCAGCCATGTCTCAACAGGTAAACCAGTCCCACCTCTGCTAAATAAGTATTTCTCAAACCCCTTCTGTGGAACTCTAGGATTTTGAGTGGCTTCAACCAACTATAGCATTTATTAAGGGCCTATTATGTTCTAGGCACTATGCTAAGTACTGGGGGTATCCAGAAAGGCAAAAAAACAAACCAGTTCCTGCTCTCAAGGAACTCACAGTCTAATGGGAGAGACACTATGCAAACAAACAAGACACACAGGGGATAAATTGAGGTTAATTTTAGAGGGAAGACACTGAGATGAAGGAGGACTGGAAAAGGCTTCTCATACTTCTCATAGAAGTTGGGATTTTTACTTAGATTTGAAAGAAGCCATGGAAGCTAGGAATGAAGATGAGACAGGAAAACATTGCATGGCCAGTGAAAATACTCAGTCAGAAGGAGTGTTGCGCTCAAGGAACAAGAAGGAGGCCAATGTCACTGAATCACAGGATATATAGAGTAAGGTATAAGAGGACAGCTAGATGGTGCAGCGAATAGAGCGCCAGGCCTAGAGTCAAGAAGACTCATCATTCTGAGTTCAAATCTGGCCTTAGACATTCACTAGCTGTGTGATCCTGGGCAAGTCACTTAACCCTGTTTGCCTCAGTTTCCTCATCTGTAAAAGGAAATGGCAAACCACTCCAGTGTCTTTGCCAAGAAAACCCCAAATGGTAGGTATAAGAAGACAGGAAAGGTTAGGAATGGGTCAAATTAAAAAGGCTTTGAAAGACAGACAGAGGAATTTATATTTGATCCTGGAGGAAATAGGCACTACAAAAATAAAAATTTGCTATAGAGCAAACCCAATTACTTCCTGACATTTTGTTGATCACAGACAATGTAGGTATCCGGTTAATAAGGCAAACCATTGGAGATTGAAACTGACTACATGACTGAAAATTTGGCTTTTTATTGGTCAAGAATCAATCCCTGATTTTCCCAGCAGTTTTTGTGAAATAGTGAATTCTTAGCCCAGAAGCTGGTGTCTTTGGGTTTATCAAAGAGTACATTGCTATAGTCATTGACTACTGCATTTGTGCACCTAACCTATTCCACTGATCCATTACTCTGTTTCTTAGCCAGTACCAGGTAGCCGTGATGCTTTAGAGTACAGTTTAATACTGTTACATTGCTGGTGGAGTTGTTAACTGATCCAGCCATTCTAGAGGGCAATTTGCAACTATGCCCAAAGGGCTATAAAAATGTTCATACCTTTCTAGGGTTATATCCCAAAGAGATCACACAAGTGGGAAAAGGACTCATATATACAAAAATATTTTTAGGTGCTCTTTTTGTAGTAGCAAAGAATTGGAAATCAAGGGGATAACCATCAACTGGGGAATGGCTGAACAAGTTGTGGTATATAAATGTAATGGAATACTATTGTGCTATAAGAAATGGGGAAGATATAGACTTAATAATAACCTGGAAAAACCTACACAATAATGCTGAGTAAGCAGAGCAGAACTAGGAGAACATTACACACAACCACAGATATATGGATTCTGTGATGACTAACCTTGACAGACCTTGCTCTTCTCAGCAATACAAGGTTCAAAGACAACTCCAAAGGACTCGTGAGGGAGAGAGCTATCCACATGCAGAGAAAGAACTATGGAGACTGAATGCAGATTGAGGCAAACTGTTTGCTCTCCTTTTTTTTGTTTTTTTTCTCTCTTTTGTTTTTGTTTTTGGGTTTTTTTTGGTTTTGTTTCTTCTTTCTCATGATTCATTCCATTGGTCATAATTCTTCTTTACTATTTGACCATTGCGTAAATAAGTTCAATGTGAAGTTATATGTAGAAGACATGTAGGATTCCATGTCGTCTTGGGGAGGGAGGGTGGGAAGGAGAGGAAGAAAATTTGGAACTCAAAATCATATGGAACTGAGTGTTGTAAACTAAAAATAAAAAATCTTAATAAAAAAGAATCAATCACTGCATATGCCCATTAATGTGTGATACACAGGCTTTTATGAGGAATGATCACCATAAGCCTATATGCTATTTAAATGTTATTATTTTTATTGGCCTTGGCAGAGGGCATGTAAATAATCACTATGTATTTAGATTCTTGATGTTGTTGGCTTTTTAAAAAATTATAAGCAACTTTTGTGCCAACACTCATTATGAATAATCGGGTCAAAACCAGAAATATAAAGAGATAAGAAAACAAAACTGATAATAACCAAGGCAGATAATGAAATCAACATCCATGAGCCAAGTTCAGTACCATATCCCTAAAATGAAAGAAATATAAACATAATGATAGCCCTCTCTAATGTAGATTTACTTCAGCTGAAAAATTAGTAATGGTCCCAGAAAACAGATGATGAAACATATCTCTCTATATTCCACAGAGAAGCAGGGGGACAACAAGGGCAGAATGTCACCTACACTGTCAAACCTAGTCATTGAATCAATTGCTTTCCTTTAACTGATCTTTTTTTTTCCTTTTCTACAAGATGGAAAGGTGACTGATGTGTAATTGGATCATAAACTATATGGTGAGACTTGAATGAGCCGATGCTGAGTGAAGTGAGCAGAACCAGGAGAACATTGTACATAGTAACAGCCACAATGTTCAATGAATAACTTTGAGAGACATATCTCTTCTCAGCAGTGCAAGGATCTAAGACAACTCCGAAGGACTCATGATGGAAAATGCTATCCACATCCAAAAAAAGAACTATGGGGACTGAATACAGATGGAAGCATATTATTTGCTCTTTCTCTTTTCTTTTTTTGTTTGTTTCTTCTATCTTGTGGTTTCTCTCAAAGGTTCTAATTCTTCTTTACAACACGACTAATGTGAAAACAGATTCAATCTTAACGTATATGTAGAGCCTATATCAAATTACACACCATCTTGGGGTAGAGGGCAGGAGAGAGAATTTAGAACTCAAAATCTGATGGAAGTGAATGTTGAAAACTAAAAATAAATAAAAAATAAGAATATGTGGTGAGGAGTAAAGTGTAAGACTGGAAAGAAGACTGGAAAACTGGGAAAGGGGCCAGGTTGTGAAATGCTTTATGTACAAAACAGTATTTTATATTTAATCCTGGAGGGAAGAGGGAGCCAATAGGGTTTAGAGTTATGGGAGGCAGGGGAGGTGGGATAGTTGACATGGTCAGGCCTGTGCTTTAGAAAAATTATATCAGCAGTTAAATGGAGGAAAGATTCGAGTGGTGAGAGATTCGAGGCAAGGGGACTTGTGGTAGCGGCTCTTTCTACAGCACCAAAGTGCCTGACCTCATTTCAGGTGGGATTGTGCTCCTCCAAAGTTCCTAGAGCAGGCATGCTCTAAGAGCCTACCCATAATGCACCTCAGGGACTAAATCAATTTGTGGGGAATGAGGTCAGAGCTAGAAATCCAGTACCCAGAGCATAACTAGGATAGCCCTTCCAGCTTTACTACAGAGGACTAGAACTTAAAGAACACCCAACAAAAATTGGAATAATGATTTTTAAAGATTCTGCTATCTGTCAGTTTGTTTCATTTACCTGATAACAGCACAGATTTCTTCACCTATATAGGAAAAATAAGAAAGCAAGAAAGCCAAACTAGGAAGCCACCAAATGGAAAGCAATGTTAATAACATTCATCTGAGAACCAGTATGCTTAGCAGTCCCACCCACCCCACCACCACTGCCACCACTCAATAGATTTATCTTAGCTGTTTCTTGTATTTACTCACAACGTGGATTAAAAGTGGAGTTGAGTTTCTTGTCACTTCCTCCAGATGCAAAAATAACTAATTAAGGCTCTGCTTCTATTCCTCACACGGATGCTAGATAGGTAGCCATCATCCAATCTCAACTCAAGTAGTTCCAGGAATGGAGAACTCTAGTAGCTTCTCAGTATTTTCTTGCAAAACCTAAGAGTCATTTTGGTTATTAAGTATCAAAGCTGCACTTGAGGAGTTAACGATGACTTTTATGCATCTGTTTAAGGAGATTTTTATGGTTGAAAGTAAAAAAGGCAACCCCAAAGTTAAATGCTGTTACTTCACTTTTCTATGTCCTGAGTAACTTACTGTTTCTCTAATTTGATCTAAGACTTAATGGAATTAAAAAATTGAGAATTGTCACTCTTTTTCCTCACTTTCCATTGAACTCCCAATGTCAGCCAACCATGTAGCTGCTTTTACCTGTTCCCATTAAGGGATGTACCAGGTAGGGTGAATCCTGAGAGCTCCCACTCAATTAAAGACTTACTCTCTTTAGCTCCTGTTTCTTGTGTCCCCTAGGGAAATGTCAAGGTCTAACTCTGAAACTTCTGATCTTCAGCAGCTAGGAATTGTAGAATCATTAAAATTCCACTTCCTACCAATCGCTACAATGAAATGGAAGTCCTCCTTCTGAACCAATTCTACATCAATGTTTTAAATGTCTTTTATGGCATAGAGCTGTCTGTATAGGGAGGGCTCCATGAGGCCACAGAGAAACAACAAGTAAGAAACCCAAGATCCAAAGTTTCGAAGGAAAGTTTCCTGTGGTGCAGGGAGTGATCATTTTCTATTCAGATCACACCAGGGCCAATCAAAGGTAACAAACCTGCAAGGAGAGAGTTCTCCTTTAATAACAGTGCTTGGCTGACTTCACTTTTTTCCAGCTTCTTTTCGCTCTCTCCTCTCTCGTCTTATACATTTTATGAGGAATGAAGGGAGTTTTCATTTAAAGGCCTCATTCGGCAACTTAGTATGCCTCACTACCAGAGAGTACAATCGGTGAAGTAGTTACCCATCCCACTCTGTCAGCAGCCTGTCAGGTTAGCTTATTCTCAGCCCTCTGGTAATCTGCTTCCTTCGGAGCTGGCAGGTATTTAGGGTAATGGCTAATTATTAATTGCAGCCTTTTGAAAGGTCTCTAATTAGGTATAATATGTGGGGCTGGATAAAGGAAGCCTTTCGGTACAAACTTTGGCAAACTGTTAGAGAATAATTAGAGTACCGCTCCTCTACTTGCCAGTGTTGTAGGCTCGGGAATAGAGGGAAGAGACAAAACTATCATTATTTTCTGAGCTCATTATCTCTTCCCAGTAAGCATTCTGAGGCTCTTTCATCCCCAAACCTCAAAGCACTTATTATTTCAGCCTCAAAGCATCCAGTCTTTGAGGCATCAGAGACCTGTCTTAGACATGGGTAAATGGCAGATGAGAGACATTAAATTGTTGTAAGTGTCAATTTTGGTTTTAGGCTCACAAAAAAGTGTATTCATATCAAGATCCCCAAGTACATGCAATGGGAGTTAAATAATTACCTAAAATAACAAATAACAAGCAAAATCAAGATAGAGCCCAAAGTTTGTAGACAGACACCTGCTATGAAAAATAAGAGAAGACTGCAAAAGTCAAAGGGTCCGAGGGCTTGCAGTAGATGAGGTAGGATGCCCAGTAGAGAGCCAGAATTTCTTCCTAGCCCCTTGTTCTACACATCCCATGATCATCTTGATGCAGTGGATTAATTCACCCTCCCTACTTTGCAGGGGGTGGGGGTAGGTTTAATTTGAATTAATATCATTTTTTTACATCAGCAAATCATCCCTTGTAATGAAAAATAAATAGTAACTCAAAATCTTGTGGAAATCAATGTTGAAAACTAAAATATTAAATAATAAAATAATTAAGAGAAGAAAGAAAAAAGAAAGAAAGAAAGGAAGGAAGGAAGGAGAAAAGAAAGAAAGAAAGAAAGAAAGAAAGAAAGAAAGAAAG
>CM053624.1:200953595-201002692 GCA_028646595.1 Phalanger gymnotis | reverse complement strand
AATCTTGTGGAAATCAATGTTGAAAACTAAAATATTAAATAATAAAATAATTAAGAGAAGAAAGAAAAAAGAAAGAAAGAAAGGAAGGAAGGAAGGAGAAAAGAAAGAAAGAAAGAAAGAAAGAAAGAAAGAAAGAAAGAAAGAAAGAAAGAAAGAAAGAAAGAAAGGAAGGAAGGAAGGAAGGAAGGAAGGAAGGAAGGAAGGAAGGAAGGAAGGAAGGAAGGAAGGAAGGAAGGAAGGAAGGAAGGAAGGAAGGTTATTCTGGATTGACTTGCTCTTGCTGAAGCCATGGCAGTTCTTTTCAATAACCTCTTTCTTTGCCAGATGTTCACAATCTCTTTAATATTCTATTCTAGAATTTTGTTACATATTGAAGGCAAACATACTGGTCTATAGTTTGCAGACCATTTTTCTCTTCCCTCCCCACACCCACTTTTTAAATTGAGACGATTGCATTTCTCCAATCACATGAATCCTCTCTCATTTTCAAATACCACTGACAGTAGCTCAGCAATCTCAACAATTAGCTTATACAGTACCCAAGGATGTGGTTCACCTGGATCAGGTAAACTGAAGGAATTCTTCAAGTATATCTAGGTTCTCTCTTACTATCTTCTTATTTACGTGTGTACTAACTATATTAGTCATTTTTGTCTTATCCTCTTCCAGTCCAAATTCTTCTTTGTAAACAAAAGCTAACTAATAACTAAGCCTTTCTACCTTCTCTCTGCTATTATGATTGCAGCAGTCATTCTTTGATTCTCCTCTTTTCCCTAGAGTAACTAAAAATAAAGCCCTTTTATCATTTTTAGTTTACTTCACCAACTTTATTCAGCTCGCTCTGAGCTTTAGCAATCCTGATACCTCTATTTTGAGGGAGGATCCAGACCTGCATGCTTCACCCTCTGGACTTTACCACCATCCTTCAGCTACCTTATCCCTCTGTTCCTATGGCCCCCTTCTCCCTTTTGTAAGTTACTCCCAGACCCCCAATTTTAAGGAAGGGTCCAGATCAGCCATCTTCATCCTCCAAAGTTCACTACTATGCCTCAACTGCCTATTTTCCACACTTGAGGCCCATTGGTGAGTTACTCTTACAACTTCCATTTTGAGGAAGGGCTCAGACCAACCATACTTCTCTTTCCAGATTTTGCCACCATGTGGGCATCATCCTTTCCCCACCAACCTACCCCTTCAGCTCCCTTTTATTGGTTCACTTCCCCCTCAGCTCCTTGTGGGCTGGAGCTGTCTTTTTTTAACCTATATTTGTATCTCTAGTACTTGGCACAGTTCACATAGTAGGTACTTAATAAATGCCTGTGGACTCACTTGTTCACTACAATTGTTTTTACAGAATCATGTCATACTTTTGCGTTCATCCTCTATTACCTGCCCTTGCATCCATTTTCCGCGCATATATATTTTTTAAAATCTAAGTTCAGTGATGAGTAGATTGTGTACCCACATTGAACTATGCAGATAATCATTATATTTCCTTTTCATAGGAATCATTTCCCTTTGTGTGTTCAAAGTTTAATTCTTCAGAGTTCTACATTCCCCTTAGGCTAACTTCCCCTTTAGTTCACAAACAAAAAGTCAAGACATCACCCCATGATGTCGTTGGTCCTCTTAAAAAATGAAGGACAAACAAGAACAAATGCTCCAGAAAAAACAGCCATCAGTTTTATTGTAATCAAGTAAACAAGAGCTGCTTCTGTATCCCTTAAGAAAGGAAGCCCCCAACCATCAATTCTTTTCTTATTCCACTTCCTGAGTGGTCTTTAACCTGACAGCACAGCTTCATAATCTTTGCATGACAAGCATCCCCTCAGTATATCCAGGTCCCTCCTCTTCAGAAAAAGACTCAACTAGGTCTTTGGTCACTGTTCTGTAGTTCTATGTGTACAGTGAATCTTCTTCCTTTCCTTTTCTGTGGTCCAAGTTCAGTTTCTCATTTACTACTTCCGATCTCTCTTTTTTTTTCCTTATTAACTACCTCCCTCCCCTGAATTGAACCTCTTTTTATTGGGTGGTTTCAGGAACATTTCATTATCCCTAGTAACCTGGAGTGTGGAAAGGCATTCCTTGAGTCCCTGTGCCTTTTCTTTTAGGAAAGAGACCATCCTCTACTTTGATCTTATTCCCCCCTGCTGGGAATAACACATTCTAGTACTTTTTTCTCCCTCTTTTTACAAAAGGGCATAAAAAAGAAAGAATTTAAAAACAAATGGACCAAGAATATTCCCTAGGAAGTCTTTCAATTTCACACACAAATTCCTATGCCACTGCCTGTTATGGATGCTTTCTTAGGTCTCCTTATGCATATTTATTATATTCCTCTATAGCTCTGTTATCACTTAATATGACACCAACCCTCTGAAGTTATATCTTCTCTCTTCCAGTTTTATTAAAAAGGGGCAAAATATTTTAATCATAAATCCTTATATAATTTCAAGAATATCCTCTATCTGCATGAGGTACAGAAGTAATCAAAGCAGTCCAGGGATAGTTCTAATTCCTTGGCAGGTGTTCTACTTTGTATAAAATTAACCTCTTTTCACATCTTGTGCCTACATATGAATGGGTTTTTAGATACACTTTTCCTATACAGAGAAAACAAAACTGCCAGAATCCACTAGGTAAGGACTATGGTGCCACAGCCTTAAGCAATGTTCAATTATCTACCTGAAAGGAAAGAAGAAAAAGGGCTAAGAATAATTATCAGACATGCCATCTGGAGCTGAAGGATCACACCAGCAACACCTGAATTTGGCATTAACTACAAAGCTGTCCCAGAAAGAGCAGACTATGCTTAAGGCGGCAACAGTACATGTGTCAGACAAAAAAACTAATGTGACCTGACTTAATGATTAGATTCTCCAATGGATCTATGATCTGATTGACATGGCTTCACTCCAATGATGCAAATAGCAATTCATCCATGTCTATCCATATCTTATGACTCTTGGTCACATCCTTCTGTACATATTCCACATGGCCCAATATGCTAGGTGTCTTCTTTGCTTTCTCTTGATGTTGCCAAGATTCCAATGGAGTATACAAGCTGTCCACATAGGCAAGTATCTCTCACTCTCAACATATGACCAGCCCATGTTCAAGGATATGTTTTTATGGTATCTTTTACTCTTTCTCCTTCATAATTTTTATTAGTAGCCCTACAAAAGCAGACAGGTGGCTGGATTTGGCCCAGTGACCATGGTTTCCCAACCCCTGACCTAGACCATCTCTGTCAAAGGGTGGGGAACATTCTAAATCAGGGCTGTCCAAATGGGATTTATGCGGCCTTCCTACAAGCATAGAACTGTACATAAATGCTTCGGTAAAAGAAGCTGAGCTACCGCAGAGCTCTCACTAAAATGGCAAATCAAAATATATTGTCTATTGTTTCAATAAAAACCTAAGGTTGGACTGCCTTGTTCTAAATCATCAGTCCTCTAGAACAATGGTTAATCGTTAACATTAATTGGAGTTCTTAAGTCTTCCAAAGTTGTTCATTTTCAGACTGTTGTTTTTGTAGTGTAAATTGTTCTCCTGGTTTTGCTCACTTCACTCGGCTTTAGTTCAGAGAGAGGTCCAAGTGACATGTTCCCCTCATCAGTTCTTTATTTGTATAGACTTCTATTTGTACTCCATTATTATAAGATAATGTATCCCCCGCTTCCTTCTCCTTTTTTCCCCTAGTGTATCCTTTCCCCCTCTTTTACCTGTATCTGTTTAATAAAATCAAAACATAACAAAAGTCACTCACAGGCCTTCTGTGTTATTTGACCGCTTCTATGACCCTGCTGACATAAAAATAATTAGGTTATTTTTTTTAATCATTCTACTCACCTCCATTAAAATGCAAACATTTCATCCTTATAAAGTCTTTTTCCAAATTACTCATTTATATTTATTTTTGTGTGGTTTTTTCACTCCTATGTTTGTATTTTAAATACTCAATTACAGGTTGTTTTTTTGTTTGGTTTGGTTGTGGGGGAGGGGAGGGTTGTTTGTTATTAATAGGAATGCTTAGAAGTTGTCGATTTTTTTCCTTTATAGGATTATTTTCACTTTTCTTGGTAAATTGTTCTTGGCCCTAAACCTATATTTTTGCCTTTGAGAATATCATAGTCTTTGTTTCCTTCTCCTTTATATTGTTGTCTGCCAAATCTCATGTGATTCTGACAGATCCCTCAGTACTTGAATTTTCTTTCTTTCTGGCTTTTTTAGTATTTTTCCATTGAACTGGAATCTTCAGCTATCTTATCCTTGGAGTTTTAATTTTGGGGTTTATTTCAGGAGGTGACTAGTAGATTGTTTCTATTTTCACTTTATCCTCTGGTTCTAAGAGTTCTGTGCCACTTTTTCCTCATAGGAAAGAGCTCTGAAAGCTGTGTCTAAGACCATAGGCTTTCCTGGACACCCCACCCCACCCCCAGCCAGCCTTTACCATTTTCCTGGGTAGGAGCCTGAACCTATGATCTGCTCTGAGTGGTCCTATTCTCTAGGTGACCCTGTGTTCGGAACACTGGGTACTGAGTCCATGCTCCCTGTCCTGAGCTGCTAACTTGAGCTGGAGGCCGAGTCCATACTTGGTTCTGAGTGTTCCAGTGCTGCAGGCCTAGCTTGGACCTCTAGCTGCTGAGTTCAATCTCACCTTTCCTTCACACAGGGATATTTACAGGATCTGCTCTGAGCCCCAAAGCTGCTGGCCTTGCTTGGAGCTCTGTGGAAGTAGGTACATAAGTTGATGTTATTGCTGATCTCTCAATCACCTTGTTTGGGTAACAAAAAATTCCAAGCTTTTTTTCCCCCCACATCTTTGCCATCTTCCCCTCCCCCTCACACCCTTCAATTTACCTTGAGAATTAATTAATGACCTCACAATTGCATTGCTGCCACCAAAAAAAGAACTCTTCTGTACGCAGTTGATCTAGTCAAACTACTTTTTCCCATATTTTTGCCCTTCTATAAGCACATCTAGATTTGTGATATTAGAGTTCAAATATCACAATCCATTCTCTTCCATGGTGAAAAAAAATTGCCATTAAAATGTTTTTTAGATTTTTCTTCTGTACATAGTTGATTTGGTCAAACTACTTTTCCCATTTTTTTCTGCCCTCCTATAAATGCATCTAGATTTGGGTTACTAGCCTCCAGGTATCATAAGCCGCTCTCTTCCATGGTGAAAAGTTTGCCATTGAAATATTTTTTAGATTTTTCCATTTTTTCTATTTATTGTTTTCCCTTCCATTTCGCCCTTAAATGTTTCCAGAACGATTTTGTTTATGTAACACGTTGTCTTTTTAAGGTTTGTGGTGAAGTTAAGTTTCTGCTCAGAGTTCTAAGAAGAAACTTTAACTCTCAGAAACTATTGCTGGGAATTAATCTGAGAGTTCTGAAACAAATGATTACTGAGTTTTAATGGTGACAATTATATATATTGAAGAGATTGAGACATCAGAATTGTTGTATGAGTATAGGACAAATGTAATATATTTGAGTATAGTCTAAACTCAGATAAGAAAAGACAGATGAAAGGACAGATTTCAGAACTGAATTAGCTAAGCTTTAAGCTAGAAATTATGTATTACAGAATTGTTTTCGAGAAATCTATTTTAATGAAACATTGGAAGCAGAAAATCATAGCAGTTATTCAGTGGATCACACAGTTTGGCTGAGATATTATGCATGTCTAGGAAGGTATTTGTCAAGCACAGGTGTATCAGCTCAGCTTAACAGTAAACATTTAAAATTGACACAGAAGTTAAATTCATTAAAAAGTATATATGGACAATTCCTGGAGCAGAAAGAAAAGACCAAAGTTTATAGTTCTGTCATTGTAAGTTACTCTAAGCATATGGGTTTTTCTTGCTCACATTTCTCTCTGGCTTTGTATTTGGGTCCATTTTTCCCCATAGATACCAAGTACATTGACTGAAAAGTATAAATCAGATTAAGTGGAGCTTCTAACATATTTGCTGTTCATGAATTTGCTTCAATATGTGAGAATTCATGAAATTATCTCTTTTTTGGCCGTATAGTTAATGGCTATGTTTAACTTCTAATGACGTTGTTACTGTGGGTAGTTGATTGAATAAACAGAATTACATTAGTGGGGACTCAAAAGTTAAGGCGATAAGTATTGGGATTGTATTATTTCCCCTCAAAAAGGTTACTATAGGACCCTAACAAAATGTTAATATAATCAGTGGTTGTAGTCTTCTCTATGAACCTAGAAATGACCTATTAGGGTTGGTTGGAGTGATGTCCAAATGCCAGGGGAGAGGCATGAAGTGCCACAGGGTGGGGGGCGACCACACATAACCATTATATTTTGAAGGCTCATCTGGGTCTCTTTTGCCAAACTTTCTTTAAATTGTTTTTAGCCTCTATTGTTTCCCTGATTGATGAAGTGATACTAGTAATATTTTGCAATCCTTCTTTATAATATTTGCAATAAACACAATATAATCTACAAATAGGTGCATCTGAAAGACCTCACCATCCACAAGAAGTTCATTCGCAACCTGAATTCTGAACCAAATCTACTCCATCGCAGTGGTGAGGATACCTTTGCCAAGTATACATCTTCCTCTTTTATGCCTCACCTGATTTATTTTTTATCAAAGTATCATTGAGCAGGGTCATTTCTTTTGTCCAGTAAGGTGTCATTTTGTTTGACAGAATGAACTTTTTTTAATAATCAACAAACAATAAGTACAGTGGAATCTTATGTTCTCAACATCTTTTAATCAACCGTGAAATGATAAAGATTTTGCCTATTGTTGAATATCTCTTGCTAAAACATGCTTATTTCCCTCCTAATATCATCCTTAAGGATGCCCTTGGTTTGTGTATAGATAACCCACGAAGATTTTGTATGGAAGAGAGAAAAGTTATATAGTTCAGTAGTTATTAATGTTCTCTCAGTCACCAATTTTTATATCAATAAAGTATTAGGTATCTCCTAGTCATTCAGATAAACTCTCAAGGTCTCTCTGAAGAATTTTTGAATTGTTTGTGAGACGTGGGAAACGCTGGCACAGGACCATTCAATGTGGCATGCCCTCATCCAAGAAGGTATTGTACTCTACAAGCAAAGCAGAATTGAGGTAGTTCAAAAAACAAAAACCAAAAACATGAGATATGCAAATTTAGAGATGTCTCACTCCAAATGTTCATACGGACCATTCATGCCCAACCTATGGTAGAGCCTTCTGAGCTTATACTGGTCTGATCAGGCACAGTCAGACACAATGTACCTTGACCCCAATATAATGATGTCATTTTGGTCCTTTTTGAGAATTAAGAGCAACAACCATCTACATGGGTCCCTTAATGCCTTCACTATTGCTTTATCTTCAGCACAGATCTTTTCTATATACACTTTATCCAATCCCACTGCTTTTTCTTTGTTTATCCTCTCTCATGCTATTCCTTTCTCTTCCAAAGCACATCCAGGACTGTAATTTTAGGATTCAGGTACAGTGGTTCCACTGTACTTGATAAAGAAAACAGTTTGTTATGATGATTTTTGCAAATATTTTACATTTTTCTTCTGTCGGTGGTATTCCTTCAATTTTCATCCTTGAGTGACTTTGCTTAGCTGGGTATCTTGCCAATCTTTCTGTAAACTGTTTATACCTTCTTGTGTTTCTTTTTAATATGATATTGTGCATACATGATTTTTTTCATAACTCATTTTACAAATTAGTTTGTAATCTAACCCAATGTTGCTTTCAGCAGCCATCTCTCTCCATTTGACAAGCAAGGCAGGTATTTGCTGACTACAGTGTTTTCTCGCTTCTGTGATCAAATTGTAGTGCCAACTAATTTTTATTATTAAACTTATGGATAAAATTATCATAGTCAGCATTAATATCATTTCTATTATACATTTGCTAGTTTCAATTTTTAATTATTTGTTCAGGGGTTAAGTTGTTTCAATTGTATGCTTTACATTTTTCTCATCATTATTATGTCTTCTTTAAAAAAATTCTGATCTTGGCTCTGATGAATTAATAGTCTATACCCAGATGACTTAATGATAATTGCCATATCAATAACAAGTCTTTTACTGGTTACTAAAACAAAAAAAACACAAATAAGACATAGTTTCATTCTTTTGGGTATTTTTCCTTTTCTTTTCTTCTTCCTTCCTTCCTTTTTGCTATTTTTCATTTGCAGAGTTTACCAATATTTTTTCACAGAAAGCATTCATGATATAGAGGCTTGAATTTTCTACGTAATCTACAAGTCTTTGTCTGCTCTCATTCCTTCCTCCTGAACCATATTTTCCGATGTATTTCTGCTCATCTTTTCCATTTTCTTCCTAGGCAATGAAGTCACCAGGAATTAAATAATGTATTAAGAAAGTTCATAACTGTGCTAAACACTAGGAACACAAGGAAAGAGAAAAGACAGTCCTCTGCTCTCAAGGAGTCTGATAGGAGAAAGAAAATACAAACAATCTATATACAGGGAAAAAATGGAAAACAATCACCAAAGGAAAGGCACTGTAATGAAGTTCAGGAAAGGCTTCCTGCAGAAGGTAAGATTTTAGCTGGGACTTGACAGAAGGTAGAGAAGTACAGAAGACAAAGATAAGGAGCAAGAGTATTCCAGGCATGAAGGACACCAAGTACCAGTGTTATATTGATTTAATTTGGAGGATCTTATCAACTTTATCACTTCATCCTCAGCAACCAAAGCTGGTGCACAAACTGCAAATATTTTCACGGTGATATTTTCACAAATGCTTGTCCTTAGTACTGTAATACACGATGACCAAACATCCTACGAAATAATACCTTTTTTTTCTTTCTAGTATGAGTATAATAAAATCCATTTATTGGAAAAAGGACTTGTGTGGATTAGGCATCTGTTTAAGTCAGACTGAAGTTGTTTTAATTGCATGCCATATTTTTTCTCACTTTTATTCTTCTCATTTTGTGCTTTTTTTAACTTTAGATTATATTAAGAGAAGCATATTGCCCAGCAAGTGGAAGTTATCTGTTGGGAAAAATTCCCAATTTGAAAAGATATGTATGAACAGGTAGTTTTCAAAGGAAGAATTCTAAACTATTGATAGCAATATGGAAAAAATGCTACAAATTACTAGAGAAAGATATATTAAAGCAGTTCTGAAGTTCCACCTCATACCCATCAGATTGACAAAGATGACAAAAAAGAAAGAAAATGGCAAATATTGGAGCAGCTACATGAAAATAGACACACTGATGCCTATTCCTATAGAAAACAAAGTAATTATCCTATCCATGATCCCTCAAGTATTTTTGACTACTGGAGGCAGTTCAAGCCACTTGGGACAGAATACTTCCAAATGCAATGCAAACCATTGAGTGGCATTGAGTTAGAAGCATCCTAAGAACCTTGTGAAAAAGTTCAACCTACAAGAGAAGAAAGAGATTGGATTGATTTGTTATGGACTACTGTGAGTGCGTTGCATCTGTGCGTATGTTTCCATTGTATTTGTTTATATCCTATAAGTGCTGTGAATCTTCTGTGGGAATGAAATAATGACTGTCCTATATCCATGTGCATTTTATACCATAAGTACTTGAATGAAAGCTAGGGACCCTATCATCTACATGTGTGTAAACCTAGACATGAGATATATGTCAGCTACATAAAGAAATTCTAGATGACAATAATAAGAAACCAAAGATAAATGGTGATTTTCTTTTAGGGTAGAATCCAAAATTGGACTCAGTCTATGTGAATCCAGAGATATAGGGGCCATGTGTGACACAGAATTAGATTGGGAGTCAAGAGATCTGATCTGCAGACTCACCAAAACCGTTTTTTCTCCCGGTTGTCTTCAACCTGTCATTTCTCTCTAGGCTACATTTTCTTCCTATATCAAGAGAGGAAGTTAGATTATTTGATCTGTAAGGTCTTTTCCAGCTCGAATATCCTCTGATTTTATGATTCTACACTACAGAAGAGTACTTCATGTTTTAGACAGTTTCCATATTGATCTGGGTCAGTCAATATCTAGTAAGCTTGGTTTGAGAAGCTATAGGAGTAGTGAGAAAGGGATGGATGTTGTCAAAGAAATGCTGAAAATGTCTGATAGGGTAAGAACAGCAAATTAGTAGGGATAAAGTAAACTAGAAACAGGCAAAATGGCGCGAGATGAATGTATTCTGGTTGAGATAAGTATAAATGCTACAAACTTACAAAATACAACACTTCAAAGATAATTATGTAAATTTTAAATATTGTTATGTTTAGTCAATTTTCTAGACACAGATACGTACTAGCTGTGTGGCTTTGGGCGAGTCACTTAACCCTGTTTGCCTCAGTTTTCTCATCTTTTAAATGAGCTGGATAAGGAAATGGCAAACCACTACAGTATCTTTGCAAAGGAAACCGCCCCCCCAAAATGGAGTCACAAAAATACTAATCAACAAAACAACAAATACCGGTGAAACCGTAGGCCTAGTGTGAGAAATGATTCATTTGGACCCCTACTCTATTCCAATCAGCACTAATCAGTTTGGTATTTTACATGAATCATATAGAGATGATTAGATAAGAAAGGTTCTTCTAGCAGGCCTTTATAATGGGCCTCAAAGTTTAATGTAATGGTCACTCCTTGTTTACCAGTTATGAAGCTCACTTGTTCAACCACAAGAATGCTGACAATAAATCTCTCCATCCTATTTTACTCAAACTTTATGTCCAAACCCAGCATGGGTGGGAAACCTTGATTCTTTGGAAAGTCCCCCGACTTATTTTTGTACCCCTGGACCACTCTCCCTTGTCCAGCGTGAGCAGGTGACCATCTTAGGACCATTTAGTCAGTGGAGATGCCCAGTGATGAGATTCAGCCAGTTCACACTGGTTCACTAGAACCAGTACTTAATTTTAGGCTGGGTTTCCTGAACTGGTTGTTAGCTGGGGCAGGGCCTGCACTCCCCACGTCAGCACTCCCCACTCAGGGGCAGCACCTCGGCTCAGAACCTCTTCACCCAACCCAAGACCTTGCCGATGACATACCATTTCTAGCTGATACATCTTATTTTGACCCTTAAAGCAAGGTCTATCAACCAGTAGGATTCTGTATTTTGTGTAGCTCTCTAGAGTGTTCAAGTATCAAATCTAGCATCAAACCTTATAAAAATAAGGCCCTGGGAGGCAGCCAGGTGGCACAGTGAGTAGAGCACTGGCCTTAGAGCCAGGAAGACCTGAGTTCAAATGGAGTTAGATCAACTGACCAAAGTGTCCAAACAAGATGACTTCCCCAATCAATCTGCCAGCCCGAGGAAGTGTCACCCAGACTGCTACACATATAGCGCATGATGGCAGGTATCCCATCTTTTATAAATTAAAAGCATATTATTCAAAATTAATAAGACCATGTAAATATAAAAGAAGTTTAAATAATTAAACTTTCAAATGATATTTTTGTAAGTTTGTAGTATTTATACTTCTGCAGCTATTGAAATGTAAAAGTGTACCATGACTTTTGGGACACCCTGTATTCCAAACCTCTATACAATACCAATATAATCCATACGTTAGTCACTTGGGTTAGTTAATTCCAATGCACCTAGTTCTTCCCTTATTTGTCATTTTTAACTGTCACATGTAAGTGTGATCACCTCACTTTCCCCAAGGGGGTGGAGAGGTGGTAGAACTATTCCACAGCCAACTGGAAAAACTAGTATTTTCAGAAAGTCTCAAATCCAGATTTTTCTTTCCTTTCCATTCATCCTTTCCATTTCTAATCCTTTATGCAGCATGAAGTAATTGTTCCTTTCTGAGGGTTTACACCTGTCAGATATTTTTGGCTGACTCTCCCTACAATCCTTCATCTTCACTTAGCCCTCCTTTGTAAATCAGACCTACTGCCCTTGTGACCACGCATTGCTTTTATGTGCAAGTCCTTCCTTCCATTTGTCTAAATCTTCCCCAAACTTTGACATATTCCTTCAGACATGATCTCACCAGTCTTTAAGACAAACACTAATACCTTGCTTTTTTGTGAACTCTCTTTTAGCAGAGACTTGAGGCAATTATCTGGTTTAAGTGGAGGACAGGAGGGTGCAAGAGAGCGATGGCTGAAAGAAAGACATGTTTTCCTCTGAATTATCTAGAAAGCAATCATGGAAGGACTCAAACCATCTAAGAACCTCCATTCTCCCACGATGCTCATAGATAAAGATCTCAGCATGGTATAATGAAACCTAAATGAGAGTCAGAAGACACAGACCAACAGTCTTGGGAAAGTACATTAACCTCTCTTACTCTTAGTTTACCTATCTACAGAATGAGCTAGTACTAAATAATCACTAAGGACCTTCTGAATTGTAACATTCTGTGATTTTTGGAAATGACAACAACCACAATGATCGTTATAATATAATGATAACAGCCACAGCAATAATAATAATATCACTCCTACTACCTCAAGGGGTTACTTTGAGGACCTAATTAATTTCTATTTAAAGAATACTCTGTAACCATAACATGATAAAGAAATATGATATGTTATTATTGGGGTTGTTTCAGAGAGAACCCATACTGAATTTTGTATCCACAGCACCCCCAGGTCTCCAGGGTTTTACTTCCTTTTAAGGCATATTTGTTTCAGCTTTTTCTTTCCCTTCTCCTTTGCATTTTTTCCAAAAAATGAATCTTATTTTGCAGTTTATTACCCATATATCGAACCTGTCTATATCTCTTGGAATAAATGCTATCTATCATTCTTATTGGCCTCCCAAGTTTGTGTAATTTGAAAATTTCATTAACATTCTCTTTACTCCCTCTCCTATACCATTAATAATATTGTTGCCTATGATCAGATGTAACACCAATTTCTCTGGCACCCCTACTAATCAACTACCCCGGCTAGATATAGCACGATTTATCACTGCTCCTTGTTTACAAAACCACTGGAAATTATCAATCCACATGACAGTGTTCATGTGCAAGCCGAGTCCAATTAATTTCATTAGTAAAATCTCTAGACATGGGATCAAATGTGTCCCCCAAATCAAGATGCATTACTGAGGCTTTGTTCCTCTCACATATGAATTTAAAATAGGCTTTAGATCAGGGTGGTATGATTTATTCTTTGTAAAACTATGTTTGCCTGCTCACCTCTGATTTCATTACTTCTATCATATCCAAGGATATTTTTCTCTGTAGGGTATAACTTCCCACAGAAGTAGCTCAAAGAACAGTCTTTCCAGTGAAAAGATTGGTGCACATCTGGGTTATTTTCTGGAATTTCTATTAGATCTATGGTTTTGTCAGTGTGAGAAATTACCTCCTGGAAGGCAGAGCACAGCTCTTCAACAGTATGAATTAGAAGATAAGGCCTATGTAGGCTACTGACTGAGGCACGTGGAGGCCTTATAAATGACTTGTCTGGTGTCATACACCTGAGCAAGTGTCACGTTTCAGGGGCAGGATGTGAACCTAGGTCTCCCTCATTCAAAGACCAGCACTAGTCTAGCTACTATGTTACACTGCCTTTTTGCTCCGAAATATATCCAATTATTTTAAAAGTTTGTTTGGGGGGAACTTGGCCGGGTGGTAGGGGGAGAGTCTTGCCCAGCAAAATCTTAGAAGTGTTTTATTATCACCATCATCTCTGAGATACTGCTAACTACACTAATTGCTAATATCCAAAATGAGATTCATTTTGGAAAAAAGTAACCTTAGAAGAAAAAGGAAAGAAGAAACAACTACGTTTCAGAAGGAAACAAAACCCTGGAGACCTGGGGATGCTACAGATAGCAAATTAAATGTGATTTCCTTTCTGAAACAGTAACAACTCACATTTTTATATCATGTTAATATAGTCATCTATAGCTAGACTGTATTTTGACACTGACAGTTGCTTTACACCCAATATCTTCAATTAGCCTCACAACAACCCTCTGATCCAGGTATTTGCCTTTATGATTCTATTTTGCCCTTGTCATCTTTAAGGGACCCTTCCTAGGGCTCAGGAAGTTTTCCTCGAAGGGAGAAAGATGCACCAGAATTTATGAGATACCACCAGAAGTGTGACTTCCCTATCCTACTTAGGAAAGAGGAAGGAGAGGTGAAGCTGTAGCACCCTGAATGTGCTTTGGAACAGGAAACCATGCAACAGGGAAGAGATGTGATCTGTACACTGACACATGCGTGGTTTTCTTCCTTTCTTCCTTCTCCTGACCTTGATACTCCAGGCTTCCACTAGGGAGAGGGGAGAACCGGGGCTGTGACTTTGATGGCAGCTTCTGCCAAACTGGTCAGTGATGGGAATCACAGGGGTTAAGACAGGTTTGACCATGACCAGCACTGTCCTGAAGGCACGATTACTAGAGCTATTACAGCCTTGAGAAGGCCCTGAGCAGAGACTGGATCTGGGAGACATGAGGAGAGGAGACAGACCATAGCCAAAATGGCCAGCTTGTGAATCCCAACACACTCAGAATCTACTTTCTCTCCTTTTGTCTTGTTTCTAGATCCCGAAATGAGGTACAGACAACCTTTCCCTTATTTTATTCCTACAGGTCTGTGGTTGGAAGTCCCTAGCATACCTAAACATCTGAGAACTGGCTAGAAGTTTAGGAAATGACCTGAGGCATATGACTCCATGTGGGAGTATTTCATATATTACCTTTTGCTTTATTTGATTATATAATAAAATATGTAATCACAGCATATAAAGTCTCTAAATCTTGTAAATAAGGTAGGCCATGAACTGAGACAAAGAGAGCCCAGATGGGATGGGAACTCATGAACTAGGTACAGACAACAACAGATTTTATATCTTAATATTTGAGCTATGTAATATTTTATCTTCTAAATTGATTTCAGGCTTAGCCAGTGAGTATTATTACAAATCATTTAACGATGTCATCCATTCTGGGAATTTGCAGGCTAATTCACTCTGGTGGCCAATGTGGATACAACCTCTTAATAATAGTAATAATAGCTAGCACTTATATAGTGCTATAAGGTTTGCAAAGTGCTTTACAAATATCTCATTTTTATTCTCACAACAACTCTGTGAGGTAGGTGCTATTATTATCATCATTTTACAAATGAGGAAACTGAGGCAGACAGGGTAAGTGACTTGCTCAGGATCACACAGCTATAAGCATCTGTGGCTGGATTTCAACCCAGATCTTCCTAACTCTGGGTCTTGTGCTCTGAGCCACCTACCAACCTAAACAAACATGAGTCAAGTACTTCTACATTCAGGACATTCCCTGCTGTCATTCAGTTCATAGTTAGGGGTGGGAGAATGACAGAAATGAATTTCTGGGCATCTTTTAAGGCCTAATTTCCCTACCTGTAAAATGATCTTTCCTGTCTCTGAACTCAGATCTCCCTGACTCCAGGACTGGAGTCCTACACTGTATCACTTGACAATTATATGAATGAACTTGCAATTGCTCCTTTTATCCCCCCAAAAAAGTGACATGACTGGTCGCTTAAGTTGAGTATCAGTTAATAAAGTTAATAAGGCAGCACTCAAGCCATACAATCCAAGGGGACTGAGAGGGGGGGAACCAGCATCACAAATGCCACATGCAAAAGACAAAATTGATGCTCAGAGAGGCTAAATGAATTTTTCATGGACACACAACCAATGTGGATCAGAGGTAGAATTCAAACACAAGTCTGCCCGGTTTCCTATCTAAAATTCTATCATGCTACTTCTTCCCTGTGCTAATTTACCCACAGATACATTGTTAACGAGTCATTTCTGTCATGTCCGACCCTCCATGACCCCATTTGTGGTTTTCTTGGCAAAGATACTGGTGTGCTTTGTCATTTCCTTCTCTAGATCATTTTATAGATGAGGAACTGAAGCAAACGGGGTTAAGTGACTTGTCCAAAGTCATACAATTAGTAAGTATTTGAGGCCAGATATAAACTCAGGAAGATGAATCTTCCTAACTTCAGGCCTGGCACTCTATCCCCTGTGTCACCTAGCTACCCACAGATGCACAGAATCACAAAATAGTAGAGGTAGAACACAATTTAGAAGTCATCTAAATCCAACCTCTTTATTGTACTCATGAGGAAACTGTGACCTAAAGAGGTCAAGAGTTTTGCTTAGGGCTGCACAACTCATTGGTAGTGGACTGAGCTCAGAAACCAAATCTCCCAACTCTTGGTTTGGTTCTCCTTCCATCCGACCACATCGAGCTGGAACGCAGTTATTCCCAGTGTCTACATTCAATATCTTCAATTAGCTTCCCAACAACCCTCTGGTCCAGATATTTGCCTTTATGATTCTATTTTGTCTTGTCATCTTTAAGGGACCATTCCTAGGACTCAGGAAATTTTCCTCAGAGGGAGAAAGATGCACCAGAATTCATGAGATACCACCAGAAGTGAGACTGCCCTATCCTCCTTAGGAAAGAGGAAGGAGAGGTGAAGTTGTGGCTTCAATCTCTCTTACCTATCTGGATACTTCTGTCTAGCATGATACAATGAAAAGAAGGCCAGATTCAGACTCAGAAGATCCGGGTTCATTGGTTTTATTCCTGCACTTCCAAAGTTTATGCAATTTGCAGTTTCAAATCCTGATTCCACCACTTGCATGACCTTGGCTAAGTCCATTAACTTCTCTGGTCCCAAGTTTTTTCATCTATAAAATGATGAGATTAGATACGTCCCTTCCAACTTCTCATCTAAGAATTAATTAACCTTTAGTTGTGGATATGCACAGTAATCATCTCATAAATTACCCTAGGTTAGTTTGCTCTTGATACCTACCATAACAATAAAAATATTGACAATAATAATAGCTAACATTTATATAACACTTACTATGTGCCCAGCACCATGATGCTCTTGATTACCAACCATCATATGGAGCTATGACTAGGGTTGGGTTATTGGGGCTTGGTCTCAGATTTTTACACTTTTACACTTTTAAACTTACAGGACACCAAAATTGAATACACATACTTCTCCATCTAGTTACTAACTTAAAATCTAATACATAGCTAGCAAGAATAAATAGTTTTAGGGGCTGCTAGGTGGCGCAGTGAGTAGAGCACCGGCTCTGGAGTCTGGAAGACCTGAGTTCAAATCTACCCTCAGACACTTGACACATGTACTAGCTGTGTGACCTTAGGCAAGTCACTTAACCCCAATTGCCCTGCCTTCTCCCCTCCAAAAAAATAAAGATAAAAGCATCAATTTAAAAAATTTTAAAAAAAGAATAAAGAGAATGGAATACACATTCATGTAGCACCCACTAGGTGCCAGGCCCTGTATCAAGTGCTTTTCACAAATAATATATCATTTGATCCAGACAACAGCTCTAAAGGTAGGTGCCATTATTTTCCATATTTTACAGTTGAGGAAACTAAGGCAAATAGAGATTCAATGACTTGCCCATGGCCCCAAAGCTAATAAATGACAAGATTTGACCTCAAGTTTTCCTGACTCCAGTTGCAGCAACAACTACCACCAGCTGCCTCAGAAAGTTACCAGATTATTACAGTCTCTGAACCACCATAATAAGTACCTCCCTCTTTCACTCAGCTGAATTTATGTTAATTATTTCTCATACTACTTTCATATAATGAATTATAAGGTTAATTTTAGGCTATGCAGGGTTAAAATTGCTAGTGATAGCAATGTAGATATGAGCATAGTCCAAGAATGTAAATTATTTTGAATGGTCACCCAAATGAAATATAACCAGAAAGATGAGTAGATTATAAATTCTTTGAAGACAAACATCATTTCTATTTTGTCATCTTAATATTTTTCTATCTTCAGTGACTGGAACATAATAAGCACTTAAAAGATACTTGTTGATTCATCAACTGAAAATAAATATGTTGTAACGAGCATAGTAGGCATTTAATTTTTTTTCTTTGAATTAATTTGATATTTCAAAACTATAAGATTGGTCTACAATTAACTTAAAAGCCCAATTCAAATGATTTGTAAATTATCCATATTTTTAAATTATCTTTGTTACAGATCTCCCTCCTCACCCTATCTATATTTTCATTAATACTAGAAAAATTAAATATATGAAGTATAGTTGTTAATGTTAATGCTTACTAACAAAGACTGAAAATACAAGTTTCACTTTAGGGTTTGAGATAGGGGAAGAAAAGGAAGGGAAAATAGAAATTACCTCTCCACAATCCCGAGCTGATGTCCTCTATTCTCTGGCCACATTAGATTCTGGAAAAGAAGGTGGGTAGGAGAAAAGGAAGGAAAATGAAAGGAATGGGGGGGGGGAAGGGAGAGAAGAAAATAAAGGGAAATGAGTTTAATAGCCAGAATAATTATCGTTTTTTTTCACCAGGCCTGAGATTTTACTGGCATAAAAATCATAACAAGACATCAAGAACAGTAATAAAAGCTAACGTTTATATAGCCATATAAGAGAGAGATATGTAGATATAGATAGGTAGGTAGAGAGATAGGTAATCTTGTTTGAGCCTTATGAAAGCCCTGTTTTACAGATACTGACTTGACCAGGGTCTTACAGAGTCTAAGGCCCTTCCTCTCCCAATGCAGACGAGCACTGCTCAGCAGTTTACAGTGTACAGAGAGTTGCCTAAGGCACTGAGAGATTGAGTGACTTCTCCAGATTCTCACAGTCAGTATGTGTTAGAGTGAGAATTTGAACCCAGGTCTTCCTACCTGGAAAGCTCGAACCCACACAAACATCCTAACTCCTTACATTTGCATAGCACTCTACAATTTGCAGAGCTCCTTTACTTCCATATTTCATCTAATCCTTACACCAATTATGTGAGATAGGTTTAAAATTATTCAGTTATTCTTCTGTCAATAGACAAAATAAAGTGTTTTAATATCAGTTATAACCAAACTAGAATCGGTTGTTTTTGGCGTTCACCAAAAATGAAATTCAGTAGTCAAGGTAACAATCCTGTCCAAAAGGTTACAACTTTCAGCAATTTAGAGGTTCGTTTTGCAGCCAACTTCTCCTGGAGGCCCAACAGGATACAGTTAATAAACTAATGCTTTCTGTAGGGGCCTTCTTTAATATAAGGGGCAGACATCTGGTAACACCTAACCCAAGTATTTTTCCAGCTGAAGTTTTCTCCTCCATGTTATACATTATAGCACTTTGGGGTTTCAAACTGTCAATAGTACAAGAACTGAGAGGACTCAACCCTCTTTCTTAGGGAGAGAAAAAGAAGACTGGCTATATTTATAAATGTCTTTCTGTCTAACCAAAAATCCTTCCACAACAGAATGTCAACTCTGACTCTCTTCACTCAAGAAACTAAAGCTTCATGCTCTGACTTTAACCACTGATGTGAAATATCTCTACTATGGTTACTATTTTAAATGTTATTCTGAGCTTGATAAACAACAAAAAGCATAACTATTTCCATATATAAGGAATAGAAAAAGGAAATTGTAAATGAAACCAGGAATTTCTATTATGTGTTTTGTTGTTGTTTTAAAGAAAGTAATGAATTCAGTATGTTAGTTTCAAAACTGTTCTGCGTCCCTGGGTCTCCCTTTGCACTACCTTTTGCTCTCTGAAAGGCACTGTTGACACTTTTTTGAGTTACTATTTGTAAAGCACCTAGCACAGTGCCTGGTATGTAGTAAAGTACTTAAAGAGAGCTTAATCCCTTCACCCTCTTCCCTCCCCCGCTTCTTTTATTTTTGACATCACTATCATTTTCGCTGCTCCTTCCTCAATTGTCTTCCCCATCCCCCAAAAACCCTCTTTTATGATGAATATAGTTAGGCAAAACATATGAATACATTGGCCATGCAAATACACACATACACATGCATGTATATAATATATACACACACACCCCACACACACATACACACACACACACCACACACACATACACACACATATATATGTGTGTATATGTATACACACACATATATGTATATGTATATATATGTATATATATATGTATATATATATATATAATTCTGTACCTCTGCGTCTGGAGGTGGGGAGCATGTTTCATCATTGGTCCTCCAGAGTCAGGGTCGGTCATTCAATTGATGAGACTTCTTAAGTCTTTCAAAGTTATTTGCCATGTTGTGTGAATGCTTGCCTAAAAGACTATTTTATGGAGAATTCACACAAGGGGGCACTCACATGGTGGTCAGAAGAAGTGATACAAAAACACTCTCAATACCTCTTTGAAGAACTTTAGAATTGATTGTGTAACATGGGAGACACTGGCAAAGGACCATTCAGCATGGTGTTGTGCTTTATGAGCAAAGCAGAATTATAGCAGTTCGGAAGAAATTTGAGATGCGTAGATTTAGAGATTCCACTCCAAATATTCACCTGGACTATTATTCCAGGTCAATAGTGATGTCATTGTGGTCCTCTGCAAGAATGAAGGATAACAACCAAATCAACTTTACATATTAACTACAAAAATTATTCCATCGCTTGTCCTTCTGCTCTATGTACTTCTTCCTGTGGGGAGTGGGGAGGAAGGGGAATACATGCGCATGTGCGCTCACACACACAATCCATTCCATCACGCAGCTGATCTCCTCCCTTGGATTTTCCCTGACTGTAGGTGAGGTAGACAAATACTATTCCATCAGCTCACCTCATTAGTCTCCTCATCTGAGCTGCCTAAGACTTTGAAAAGAATACACCATGAGACCTCTAGAGAAGTTGATAACCTACATGAACTCATTCCTCAATGACTGACAAACTCCCACCCCATCCAAGTAATTCTGAACCTCCGGATGTTATTATTCAAACACCATTCTTAAGCCCCCCAGTACCTCATCCCCTAGCACCATCCCTACCATGTTCTGCTATAATACTACTTACTCCTTCCACTGGGATGCCTACCCAATAGGCAACAAATTTGCTTTTATCTTAAGCCTCCTTTTCCCACTTCTTCCTTCTTCTGTCTCTCAATGAGATTTCTCAGTTAATGTGCCTCCCTAGCCAACCTTTCCAGCACTGGTTACGCTCATTCTCTAACCCTTGCCCCCAAAACACACACATGCACACTCACTGGTTGGGTAGGGAAGGGAAGGTGGAATATAACTTGCTCCTCATTGCCACTTTTAGGCTTTTTTTCTATCACCATAACTCAGTAATTTTTCATTCTTTGAGGGCAACCACATCAACCACTCAATCAAAATTTTGATAACTGTCGTCAACTAATCTCCAAAACACTATCCTCTTTCCTCAATGTGCCTGGCTTATAGGCTTTTTCTCCTTCTCAATTCCTTACTTCATACAAGAGAACTGCAACATAAACATCGGAACTACATCAAACACACTAGCTTCGTAGTTCCTAAACTCGTTCATTTCACATGAGCGACTCCTCTACATCACCTAAACGATATACGAGCCCTACCCTTGTATCATACCTAGCTATCATGGTCATAACCTTGATCTTGCCACCACCCACAAATGCACCACTGCAATGTTCATGAAATCTGAAACTCCCTTATCCAATCGTAATCTGTTATCATTCTGTCACTGTACCTTTCTGTCTCTCTCTCTGTCTCTGTCTCTGTCTCTGTCTCTGTCTCTGTCTGTCTCTCTCAGCAAATCCTGTTCTCAGTCTTTACCTTGATCTCTAATCCCTCAGGTCCTCAGTTGTTTCCCATACCATCACCCCCACATTGGCTACGTGGTCTTCCCTTCCCTATCTTGACCCTATGGTAAACCAGTTCAACTATATAGTGTCTTCTTTTCTTGAGTCCCTTTCCTTCTATCCTACTACCTTTTTGTCCTGCCAAGCCTCAGCCTTGGATTATTCCTACCATTAACTGCCTTTGGTCCTCCTCATGAGCTGTTGAACAAGTCTGGAGAAAATCACAAAACCGTGCAGTCTGGACCCAACACAGATTTATGCGACTTAATCACAGCTGGGCCCTCGCTGCGGCAAGGAAACCCCTTCACAACTCCCTAATTAACTAAGCTCACCACAGCAACTTTTCCATACCTTTTTGTCCCTCCTCAAGCCTTCCATAGTTCTCTTCCCCACACCTTCTTAACTGAGAATCTTGTCTCATATTTCACTGAAATAAATCGAATCTATTTACCGAGACCTTCCTCTTAATAATAATAGCTAGCATTTATATAGCACTTATTGGTACCAGGCACTATACTAAGCACTTTACAATTATGATCTTATTTAATCCTTAAAACAACCCTAGGAGTTAGGTGCTATTGTTATCCTCCTGAAGAAACTGAGGGAAACGGAGGTTAAATGACTTACCCAGGGTCATGCAGCTAGTACATGTCTGAGGAAAGATTTTGAACTCAGGTGTTCCTGCCTCCAGGCCCAACACTCTCTTTCCACTGAGCCGCCTGGCTACCTCTTCTCCCCTCTCCCCCATCTTAAATCACTCAGATTTCTTTTGCCACTCTTTCTTTCATCCCTACGTCATGGGATGAGGCGGCCTTTCTCCTTCCCAAGGCAAACGCTTTCCATTCCCATTCCATCCTGTCTCCTCTAGATCACTCTCACTCCCTCGCTTATCTTTAATCTCTTCCTGTCTGCTGGCTTTATTGCCTACAAACACGCCTTTGCCTCTCTAGCTTCAAAAAGCCTCACTTGATCCTTCCCCTCTAACTATCGCCCCATATCTCTTCCTCCTTTTGTGGCTAAACTCCTTGAGAAGGCCATGGTCAATGCGTGCCTCCACATTCTCTCCTCTCACTCTCTTCTTAACTCTATAATCTGGCTTCTGACTTCATCATTCAAATGAAACCTCTCTCTGCAAAGCTACCAACGATCTCTTAATTGCCAGATATGATGACTTTTTCTCTGTTCTCATCCTTATAGAGCATTCTGCAGCCTTTGACACCATTAATCACCCTCTTTGCCTTGACACTCTTGTGTCTCTAGATTCTCATGATACTAGTCTGGTTCTCCTACATGTCTGACCTCTCCTTCTCAGCCTCCTTTACTATGTCTTCAGTAAAGTCATACACCTAGAAATGGTTGGTTTTTACTACTTTATAGTATTTTGCTTAAGGATCTCATTAGCTCCCATGGATTCAATTATCATCTCTATACTGACAAGTCTCAGACCTATTTACCTAGCTCTAATCTCTATTATATAGATTCACAATTCTAGCTGTCCATTGGACATCTCACAGTGAATGTCCCATAGACATCTTAAACTCAAGTCCAAACTTAAGTCCAAAACTTAACTTATTAGCTTTTCCCAAAACCTGCCTCTTTTCTGAACTTGCCTGTTACTGTTGGGGATACCACCATCTTCCTAGTCACCCAGGCTTATAATCTAGGTGTCATCCTAGACCCATATCCAATCTGTTGCCAAGTTCTACCAATTTTGCCTTTATAACATCTCTCATGTTTGTCCTCTTCTCTCTTCTGCCACTGACACCTCCCTGGTTACAGTGCTCCCCGCCATGCCTGGATTATCCCAACAATTTTTGTTTGGGCTCCCTAACTCAAAATTCTCCCTACTCTAATCAATCTTCCCCTCAGCTATCAAACTTATCTTCCAAAAGAACAAATCTGACCATGTCACCTCCACCTAACCTCCATGCTCAACAAACTCTAATATTTCCCTATTACCTCCAAGTCCAAATATAAAATCTTCTGCCATTCAAGACCTTCTCAACCTGGTCCCCTCCTACCTTGCTAGTCTTCTTCTACCTTACTCACCCCATTATACTCTGTGATCCAGTTCACTGGCCTCTACACTATTCCTTAATTAAGACAACTACATCTCTTGACTGGGCATTTTCTCTGGTTATGCCCCATACTCTCTTTCTTCATCTCCACTTCCTATATTCCCTGGCTCCTTTCAAGTCTGAACTAAAACCACACCTTCTATAAGAAGCTTTCCCATTTCCCCTTAATGCTAGTGCTTTGCCTGTGTTGATTTCCTCAAAACCTTAAGCCCAGTTCACTCTGAAGCTCATAGATTGGACCACAATAGGTCCCTGCCCAAGCTCCACTTAATGAATGCATTTTGGGCCCTCCTGGCTTAGAGGGAATGTCAGTGGTAACTGTGTCTCTTTGGAACAGCAACCCTGAGAGTCTTCCCCTCTCAGCTTGATTGTTTTTCCCTTTAGTTCCATCCCTTGACTCACTTCTTAAAGAAGCCTATTCACTGAATGGATTTTCCCTCATTCATAGTGAGTACATGAAAAGACCTGAGCCTAAAAGGCTCTCCCATTGCATCCTGGGTCATCTCTAGTCATCCTGATGAATATCAGGTCACTGGATCCAGATGGCTCTGGAGGAGAAAGTGAGGCTGGTGACCTTGCACAGCCTTCCCTCATGCAGATCAAAGTTAACTTCAAGTGATGTCATCATTTCTCTGATGCCATGGTCCTCTTTGAAAACAAAGGACAGACATAACCTCAAATTTATCCTGCATATGTCTTGTGCATACATAATAACTGTTTGTATGTTGTCTCCTCTACTAGATTGTGAACTTGAAAACAAGGCCTTTTATCTTTTGCCTTTCTCTGAATCTATCCCTTTGGTCATTTTAGTCGTATTCAGATACCACTAATTTTTTTTCAGCTATTCCCCAATTAATGGACATCCCCTTAGTTCCCAGCTCTTTGCTATAACGAAAAAGAGCTTCTGTGGATATTTTTGCACATATAGATCCTTTCACTCATTCTTTTATCTCTTTGATACCTAATAGCATTGCTGGGTCAAGGAATATGCAAAATCTAGTGACTCTGGGGATGTAGTTCCATATTTCTTTTCAGAATGGCTAGAATCTACCCACTTCCCTTCCCTTCTCTTCACTTCCCTTTTCTTCTCTTTCTTTCTCTTCCTTTCCCTTCCTTTCCTTCCCTTCCTTTTTCTTCTCTCCCCTTCCTTTCCTTTCCTTTCTCTTCCCTTCCCTTCCAATCCACAGATCCATCAGTGGTGACTATGGATATTTCTTAAAGAATTTCTTCTTTAACTGAACGAGATCTACCATGTGGCCTTTAAGCTATTCAATACATGAAAGAAAAAAATCCAATGACCACCTTAACTTCTCATTTGTCTAGATTCTCCATGCTTAATTCCTAGAGTAAATTAAAATACATGAAAAAAGCACAGTACCTGTATTACTTACTTCCTCCTAGGAAATGCATCACTGACTTCAAATTTAATAACATGTCTTTTGCTTTGGGAAAAAAATTGAAATGAGATCTCCTGGTTGAACAGTGTTTCAGTACATGAAAACCACACTCGGAGATATTAAATGTCATATTTTTTTAAATTTAGATTAATACCTATTTTATATTATGGTCATTTCCATATTCCTTCTGACTCTCTCTTATAACATAGAAAAACAATGGGGGAAAACATTATATGACATTCCACTCTTAAAGCACCCTTACCTCTCTTTTTTTAATTAATCCAAGTTTGCCTGCTTTTCATTCTTTTTTTATTGCCACTATTCTAGTTACTTTAGATATTGTCTCCAGGTTCTCTTCAGACTCTGATGGAGATAACTTAGGACCCTGAACCCAAGAACTTTGGGAACAGCAGTGTATCCCCAAACCACCATATCTGCTTCTAGTCTCAACCCCACTACCATCATTAAAGGGAAAAACCATTATGGAGAAGGGCCTACCTTTCTCACCATCAGCAGCAACTGCTGCCCAACTGCCACCAATGCGATAAGATTCCCATGTACAACAAGTTCTGTATTTCTCCAGCCTTCACTGCTAACATCTGGAGAAGAAGCTCTTGGAAAAGAGATAAGCCATCCCCACCCACTCTAAACTGAATGCCACCCACAGGGTAGGCAAGCCAGCCAAGCTAAAATAGCAACAAATTCTTGAGAGAGAGGAAAAAAGAAGCATGTGCTAGGCACAAGTCAAACCATCATCACCACCTTGACCATCATCTTCCATCAGAACCCAATACACACAGCCCAGAACCCTGAACTCAAGAACCTTGGGAATAACAATGCTTCCAACACAGTGCCTGCAGCCATCATCTTGGGAAGTAACCCCTGTGGAGACACAGGATAACACCCTACACATGCGACAGCCATAGCTACTAAAGACCTAGAAAAGAAAGTTCTTCCTATCAACTTCCTTGATACTATCAAATAGTTCAGAAACTGACATAATTTTATCAATGGAAGTGGCATTAAAGAAGACTATTATCTCTTTGCTGCTGAAACCTAAGAACCTTGGGACTGTTCCATCTGACTTATAGATGAAACTTTCCATATGTGTTGTCTCTCCCATTAGAATAGGAGCTCCTTGAAAGCAGAGACTATCTTACTTTTCTGTTTTTACCACTCAATGCTAATGCATGGTGCTTTGCACATAATCATCACTTAATTTTTTTTCATTTATTCATTCATTCCTGGTTCTTCTCACTTCCTTCCACAACTGTTCATATGTCTTCCTATGCTTCTCTGAATTCAATGTTCTTTATGCCAGAACCTATACAAGAAATTACTGTTTAAATTTGTCCATGGAAAAAATGTTGTCTCTAAAGATAAACTGACATATTTTCCTTTGGTAGAAAACGAAAATTATGTAAGCTTATATGGTCAGCTTGCCTAGACATATTCCAAGAGGAGCTGAGTAAGCCTTTCACTCTCCTATTATCTCTTGGACCAGATATGAATTCTTGTTGTCCTGGTTCCTCATTGGCATTTTTTCTATCACAAACTCAAGTCCACAGCCTCCGTGCAGCAGCACTAAGGGTCCTTGGATTGATATCCCAAGAATAACAGAATTCTTACATCCTACTTGGCCAAGGTCTATAAAAGCTGAAACCTTAAGAAAGAAATTAGAGGGAAGATCTCCTACTGAAAAGGATACCAGATGATCCAAAAAGTTTCTCATGAAGGGGGAGAATATCCAAGAAGTTCTAAGAGGAAAAAACAACAACAACTGAGAGACAGAGGATGGAAAGCTCCTCAGGACAAGAAGAATAAAAGGAGGTGAACTGCCTCTCATTTAATTTACATTAGTTAAATTTCTCTATAGAAGCAGCTAGATGTCTCAGAGCGCTGGGCCTAGAGTCAGGAAGACCTAAGTTCAAATCCAGCCTCAGACCCTCACTAGCTATGTGACCCTGGGCAAGTCACTTAACTTATGTTTGCTTTAATAAATTGAAGGAGGAAATGGCCAACCATTCCAGTATCTCTACCTAGAAAACCCCAGGGTCACAAAGAGTTGGACACGACTAAATGACTGAACAAAAAAAAGCAAACTTCTATATAAAATATCATAGTTGGAGTTGATGTCATGTCTATTATCCATTTCCTAGCTTTTAACTATCACTTGCTATACTTGTTTAAATAGTCCAGGATTGCGTTGTTTCAATCATGTGCTCGAATATTTGTCTGACTATCATTCTTCTTTCTTTTTATTAATTCTGATCTTAGTTCTTGATAAGTTGCTAGTCTGACTATATAGAGAGAGTAATGATAACATTGCTGTAATCATTGTATATATTGTTCTTTTGCATCCTGCCTAATTTTATGCAAGTCTTCCCATGTTTGCTCATCTTCGTCATTCCTTATAACCAGAAATATTCAATTAACTTCATAAACTTAAATTTGTTAAGCCATTCACCAATCAATGGACACATTTTATTTTCAACTTTCTCTTATCATAAATATGCTATAGTGAATATACATTTTGATACTTGGTATGATGGGGTTATAGGTTTCTCACTGGACCCCTAAAAAGAAAAGATCATGTCTTTGAAAGGAACCCAGTCCTTAAATTTTCCCATACTTTTCACTAGCCCAGATCACTGCTGCCTCTACGAAAAATATCTGGCTCACCCCAGCCCACCTTAATTACTTAATTAGTTTACTGGACACTCCTTAATCCCATCTAGACCCTTTCTCTGTGGCCCCTAGACCACCCAATTCCCTAACCCCATCCAAATTTTCTCACAGTCTTTTTCTGTATAAAAGTACCAATTTTACCCCCATCAAATTTTGCAGAATCACTAGGAGTCTTGCCTGCTTCTATTGGTATCACAATATTGCAGATTCACTAGAAATCTTACCCACCCAATCAGTATACAATGAAACTTCACTACCTAAAGGAAGGCTTGAGTGGTCAAATTCTTTTAAGGAAGACCTGCCCTGTACCCTTGCGTTTCAGGGTTCCTAGCACCCCAAACCACAACAGGTATATGTAAATAAAATCAGCATGGAGAATCAACAAATGTCTGATCAATTATCATGGTTATTGTTAGTGGCCTAAATTCAAAATAGAAGGGTCCTTTATGCTTGCCACTAAAAAAATAACTGTTTTATAGTAATGAGCCTTTTAAAGCAATTTGTTTGGGTCATGTTTGAAAAGTATCAGCTGTATCAAAACAAAACGTACCAATACTTTTTTTCAAGAATTATTAATGTTCGTTGAATATCTTGATTCCAAATTTTTTCAGCTTTTTCTGTTGTACTTTGTTTTGTAAAAGAGAATAGCAGAAGACAATGTTCAATGGTGACTAAATCTCTTAGTCACAGTCAGTGCTTTGGGTGTAGTTTTAATAGATGTGGCAAAAAAAATCACATTAATGGCTCCTTGATGGGAAGATGACAATTTATTTAACTGATTTTAGTTTTCCCTTTTCTGAAAAAAATATCTAAGTAAATGCAGTTGAACAGTGTTTATCACCTGAAATGCACCGTTTGGAAATAGAAACAGGAAAACATATTTTTAAACCATAAATTTCCCTGTATTCACCTCTTGCATAAATAAGTAGTCCCAGACTTTGCAAGAAATATTAAAGTTCATTTAAATTGCAAATCTGACCTTATTAAAATGGCTTTCTCAGAGAGCCATAAACAAATAGTGTGTGTCGGTAATACTGCCAAACAACAGAATACATTTTCAACCAGCTCTGTAATTACAGTGGAAAAATATCATTTTCACAGTTCAGAAAAGCTTAGAAATGGAAGAAAGCAACCCAGCTTATGACAATATCTTGCAGTGGGAGAATAAGTCCATCTGGAAGTTCCCTTTAAAAATTCCTTACTACGATTACTCTTTCGAAGTCAATGTAAATTCTGATGAACAGCTTGAGCACGTTATGATGCTCTTGCTAATTTAATGTGTTTTGAAGACTTTTCTTCTACAGCTAAGACATTGCCTCTTAACGTTTGAAGCACAGCCATTAAGATTTACTATGTTTAGGACTCAGAATAAAAATGGAACAATTAAGAGGAAGCTTGTATCTGCAATGGGTAAGAAGAGCTAATAAATTTCAGAATTAAAAGCCAAACAGATAAGCTGGGCTGGTTTCTGGGTTTATAGAAAATCCATATTTGAAGGTATATTTAAATCAGTGTATTGTCAGCAAGCAAATTGTTTCCTTTTACTTAGAAAAATAATCCAGGTTATAGCAGGCCGCGCAAATCCAATGTAGCAGAAGGGAAACTTGACTTCATTCTTGCTGAGCTTAGCAACTATGGATTTATGGCCAGTTGGATCCTCATACTCTGCTTCTATGCATGCATACAATTATGGTATTGAGTTTACAAAACGCACAGAGCAAGAGGAAGAGAGGAAGAAGGGGGAGAGTGAGAGAGTCAGAAAGAGAGACAGAGAGAGTCAGAGAGAGAAAGAGAGGAAGACAGAGAGAGGGAGAAGAGAGAGAAGGGGGAGAGAGAGAGAAGAGAGAGGAAAAAGAGAGCAGGGGGGAGGGGGGGAGAGAGAGAGAAACCGAGACAGAAATGCCACTAATTGGAAATGAACTCACTGCTTTAAAAAGTGGGCTAATGTTTACTATGCAGAAATCACTTTATACCTCTTCTCAAAACTCATGTGTCTTGTTTAAATGAGCTATTAAAGAAAGAGAGGTAGTATATGAGGCAGAAAGAGGAATGGCTTAAAACAAAGGCACATAGACAGGAAATGAAGTAACGTGAATGAATGAATGAATGAAGCATTTGTTAAGTCTTTACTATGTACAAAGCACTATGTCAAACAATAAGGATGCATACTTATGTATACACATATATGTGTGTATGCATATGTATATATGCACATATATACTATATATTAATGTGTATATATGTATATGTATACATACACACACATATGTAAGAATGTACTTGCTTTCAGAGATCTCATATTCTAATGCATTAGATACATACAGAAGGTTTCAGCCACAAGTCAAATGGAAAAGTCCCACAATCCTTCCTTAGGGTTTAGTGGCAAAGCAAATGATAATGTCTCTTTAAATGTCATTTTCACTGATAAAATTATACTAGTTTCTAATATTGGACCAACCAATAGTACCAAAGACTTTGGTGACAAGACTTTTATTTTCTGGGTCTTCAAAAAAATATCTCCACAGGGGTTGCTTCCCAGGACAATGGCTATAGGCACTGTGCTGGATGCTTAGCTATTACAAAGGCTTTTGTATGAGGAACAAAGGGCAGTTTGCCTGGATCACAAACTGCAGGAGGGGGAAATAATGTCCAATGAGGCTGGAAAGATAGTTTGGAAAAGGATCTGGAAGGCTTTAAAAGATAACCGAAGGAGTTCATATTTTATCCTCAAAACAATAGGGAGCCACAGGAGTTGGTTTGAACTTAAGGAAAATCACCTTGGCCTAATGGTGTGTGATGGACTGGAGTGGGGAGAAATGAGAAACAGTGAGACCAATTAGTAGACTGCTATAATAACACAGACAAAAGGTGAAAAAGTGATAAGACCCTGAACTAGGTTGATAGCTGTGTCAGCAGAGAAAATATGTTGGATGCGAGAGGTGTTGTCAATGTAGAAATGGCAAAATTTGAAAACTGATTAGATACTGGAAGTGAGGAAGAGTGGGGACTCAAGGATAATGCTGAAGTTACAAATTGGGGGGACCTGAAGAATAGTCATGCCTTTGACACAAACAGGGAAGTTTAGAAGAAGGGCGTATTTAAGGGAAAGATGGTAAGATCAATTTTGGACCTGATGAGTTTGCGTTGTTTCCAGGACATTCTGTTTAATGACCAAATGACCAATAGCCAATGGGTGATGCAGCACCATCAAACAGTTTACCAGAAATGGTAGAAACATACTTAGTCTAGGGACAAACAATACTCATTGGAAAGCCAGGAAGGTTTTCCTCATATTTTACATTTATTCTTTCTGAATAAATGGGTCCGTCCCCTGACCAGAGTACTGGAGAGTATAATTTGTTCGGAGGAATGCTAGGCTTTTCGTATTATTCGAATTCGAATCTCTGCCTTCTTGCTCTTCATTGGCCAGAGGCAACCTCCTGAACTGCCCACATCATGCCCCTCCTTAAACAGCTCGTTAAACATGTGCAATAACCTCTAACCTTTCACCGGATCAGAAGTCCGGTTCTGCTAGATCACAGCTCTGATCAGAACCAGTCACCTGACTTATATTCTGCTAAAGCTGGGAGGAGTGCTTTTAATCCTACGGAAACAAAATTCTCCCCATCTCTTCCCATAGAAAGGTAAAGTCAATGCTGCTTAGCTTGCATAGTGAGGATTCATGCTCCACCTCATTCACATCAAGGCTCTTTTCCTAGACCCTCTTGACTTTTGCCTTCTTTTGTGTTTGCCCGGCTCAGCATCAATTCTGCTTGGCTACTGGTTCCTGGTACAGCTGTGGGGTGGCAGTAATAGAGGCAGCTCCCTTAGCCTTCCATGCCAAGCTTTCTCCATCTGTTATCCTTTCCCCTGACTGTGTGCAGCTATGGATTCCACCTTCCCCTTACTCAGGAATAGGGAGCCTTTATTTCTCAATCAGTCTGGCCCCAGACTACGACAGGTTCAGAGTAGCTCTCCAACAGCTCAAGTAGGGAGACACTGGGGATTTCTGCCCTCCAGCTAATATTGTCTCCAGCATCCTGTGACACCCAAAGAGCTCGGGTTCACTTTGATAGATTTTTTTCACTCTTTTATTTCATGCCCAGAAAGCCTGGGAAAATGTATGAATGGCACTTCCAGAAGGTTGGGGCCAGATGACCATTCACAGGCATTCACTGCAAGATGGTACAGAATAAAAATGTTATGAACATGAGAATAATAGAATAGAAATCTTTGATTGTTCAATGATTAATGCCAAAGATGTAGGTAACTCCTCAAAGTGACTTAGAGTCCCAAGTGTCAGAATTTTTCTAGTAGAGTCACTATCCCATAAGTCTATCCCAGACGTGAGGCACCATGTTAATTGAAAGAGGAGAGGCAGCATTGCTAATAGCAGCTTTCTTTCTCTCCACCTTCCTGCTGGTCTTCACAGCTTCACAGAAAATACTGAACCTGTTTCTCCAATGAGGCCACAGACTTTTCATGAATTTATCCAATTCTCCAATGCCATCTCCTTGGTTCAGAATGAGAGCAAAAGAAATATTGGAGTTTGTTCTGCTCTTCTAATTGCTGCCTTCTTCCTGTCTACAACTAGAGGCAGTTAGGAGATCCAGTGGAGTCAGAGAGACCTAAATTCAAATATTTATGAGTTTTGTGACCTTGGACAAATCACTTAACCTCTGTCTGCCTCAGTTTCTTCAACTGTAAAATGGGGATAGTAGTAACATGGTTGTTGTGAGTTTCAAATAAGATAATAACTACAAACACTTAGCACAGTGCCTGGCACATAGCCACACTTTATAAATACTTGTTCCCTTCCCCTTTCCCCTTGTGCAACCTTGTTCTGTCTTTCCCTCCTTAAAAGCCCTGACCTTAGGTGAACACAGTGGATAAAGTATTGAGAATGAAGTCAGGAACACTCATTTTCCTAAGTTCAAATCTGGTCTCAGATGCTAACTAGCTGTGTGACCCAGAGCAAGCCACTTAACTCTGTTTGCCTCAGTTTCCTCATCTGTAAATCAAAAGATTTGAAGCTGGAAAGGATCTTAAAGATATTCTAATCCACCCCCTCTTTTTGTAGATGTGGTGGGACTGTGGTATAATGGATAGACCACCGTGAAGATCTATTTAGACACTTACTAGTTTTGTGACCCTGCATAAGTCACTAAAACTTTTCTATACATCACTTTCCTTATTGGTACAGTGAAAATAGTAATAGTACCTACCTTGTACAGTTCTGGTTGAGATCAAGTGAGATAATGTACATAAAGCACTTTAAAACCATGAAGGACTATATAAATATGAGTTATTATTATCTATTTATTACAAAAAGAAGGATCCAAGCCTCTGAGAGCCAAACACCTTCCCCACAGCACCACAGGCAAGAAGAAGCAAGACCGGAATTTAAATTCTAAATCTAGTGTTCTTAACACTGAACTCCTGACGTTGTTGCTACTGTTATTCATCCTTCATTCTTGAAGAGGCCCAATGGCAGCACGACTGTGATGTCTTGACTAGCACATGGAGTCATCAGCCGCACTCTCTCCTCCAGAATCATTGAAGTCCAGAGGCAAGACAAAGGTCGAGAGACTGTCAATGGCCCAGGATGTGGTGGGTCCTCTTGGTTTTTCTAAATTCAGGTCTTTTCCAGGTCTCAGTTTGTCTGAGGCAATGTCCATTCAATGACTAAGGACTGGGTAAGAATTGGGACAAAAGATGGCCCGATTTACCAACCCAAAGACGTCAGTCTGAGAGGTGAAGACCCTCGGAGCTGCTTACTTTTGTAAACCATCCAAGACCTCTTCTTCCTCTATTGGACCTAAGTAATAGAGTCCAAATAGATAGGAGTTGCTGTCATTCCCTCAGAGCTAAGTAATTTAAGAAGATGAATTAATTTTTACAGGCAAGAACATTAATTAGCTACATGGAAACCCACAAGTCATTTATTTTTCCCCCCAATGTGTGATACAATGGATAGAGAGCTAACCTTGGAGTGAGGAAGACCTGGGTTCAAGACTTGACTGACATACTGACTGTATGACCCTGGGCAAGTCATTTTATTTCTCTGCGTTCTAGAAGACTCACTAAATTGCAGAAAAAAATGCTGATCTGCAGTGACTGAGGAAGGTTCTTGCCAGTGTAGCTCCTTACACTGATAAAAGCGTAGCTCTGGTCAAAAAAAAATTACGTCTCTTAACTCTTAGCTCCTACTGGTTCCAACTGTGCTATGCTACCTCCTGCTACTGGACCATCTTCATGCCTTACCTGCTCATGTACAATCAGGGATGTCCTGGAGCCAACTTGAACTGTCTGGCAAGGGCCTGGTGTTAAATTTTCACTCTGAACATTTACCACTCAGAAATCAGCAAATGCTACAAAGCAGTGTTTGATTTATCTTAAATCTAGTGCCTTCTCTCTGTTAATTATCTCCTATTTGTCCTGTATATAGCTTGCATTGTATATATTTGTTTGCACATTGCCTCCCCCATTAGACTGTAAGCTCCTTGAGGGCAGGAACTGTATTTTGCCTCTTTTTGTATCCCCAGTTCTTAGCATAGTGCCCGGCACTTGTAGGCAATTAACAAATGTTTATTGATTGACAGTCAAGACTGAAGAAGGTAATGGAGAAAATGCAAATGAAGATGAAATTTAAGTGTGTCTTCATACTTTTTTTTTCCCCAGAGAGCCATGTATTCAATAGTCACTCTGACTTTTGTCTTGCTACTGGACAGAGTGAGGGTAATGACTTTGTGCAACTCTGCCTCACTTAAACAATTCACACAGGAATCAAGACATCACCCCATAATGTCACTGATCATCTTCAAAAACAAAGGATGAACAACAACAAACCAACACACCCCTGCCTATAGCTCAACTCTCTAGCTTCTGGCCCAAAGTCTACACTCCTGATCAATGAGAATTCTCCATAATTAGCCCAATCCAGACTCACAATTCCTGTCACTCTCTGGCCATTGTCATACCATCCTGTCACCTGAGTAAACCTCGCCCCCCTTCCACCTCTGGTTTTGGCAAATCAAACCTACAGTCTTATATTTCCCAGAAAGCACTATCTATCAGCTGCCCTGTGGCAGCTATGTGAATTCTCAGCTGAAAACAGCTCTCTCTGACCACCATTGTTCCCCTATATGCTAATAATATAAGTTCTCCTTAAGGACAGGGACTGTCTTGCTTTTGGTATTATATCTTCATGGCACATAGTAAGCGTTTAATCAATTTTTTTCATTCTTTCACCTGAGAAATTATGACACATCTTGCATTAATCAGTGAGTAGAATAAAATGAAGGGTTATTTTAAAAAAAAGCATAGAGAGGAAAACTATGTTCTTTAAAATTCTTAGCAAATAAAATTTTCTACTCTACTGAATGTTGACTCAAGGGGAATATTTTTCCAAATGATCATAGAAATATATCTGGTTCTTTACTGTCCCCTCAAGGCTACAAAGTTTGCTGTTCTCAAACCTGTAGTAATTAACAGGGTCATAGAATTTAGAAATATAAGAGAGTGTAAAGATTATCTTGTCCAATCTGTTCACTTCACAGAGGAGGAAACAAAGGTCTAGAAAGGTTAAGTAACGTGCTCAGGGTCAGAGAATCAGACACATTCTAAGTAGTTGAGGCAAAGTTGGAAAGTGGGTCACCTGACTTTAAGTCCAGTGCTCTTTCCCCTACATAGCACAATTTTTTGGCTTATCATTTCCCATTTCTTATAATTGACTAAGATGGGGACTCTGGAGATGCTGTTATTTTTTTTCAGCTCTACAATTCAAAGACAGGATGAGTTTTCGTTTTCTCTGTTAGACCCAGTGAGAAAATAAATATTAAATGAAAAAAATTATATAGCACACCTCCATTTCCTCATGCCCCCCAAAAAGCATTTTAATATATAAATATCTTATCAGAGTGGGGAACTACGAGTGTGTAATATAGCATACGCTGAATGACATATTTCTCTTTCTTTTTTAATCTTGGTTACAAGAGATGACTCTAGGGGTGTGGGAAAATATCAATAAAAATAAGATTTTAAAAAGAAATGTAATGAGTGTAATATATAGAGTTGCTAATTGTTTTATTTTAGGGTTTGCCAGCTGATTGATTGTGATCAGTTGGCTTGTATTGAACTTGACTTGGTTGATTATGAAGTTGGCAACTGAAGCCAGCTCTACTCTCCCTCTCTATGGCATTTCTAAAATGGATCAAGGAATGACTGAAAAGCTCTATACAGTCTTGCTCCCTCCCCACTCATAGGTAGCCACTACTACCTACCTCTCACCCCAGGGATTTGCAATAAGAGTATTCCCTGTCCCATTTGATGTCTTGCCCTGTCTCCTCCCACTCCAGCCTTAAAACCAGACTAGTATAATCAGCAAATATACTCTTGCCTTCATGTTAAAGAAACTTCTGCGACATTAAAAGTAGGTCCTCCTCTAGAAAAGGTCGGAGTTCCTTTGTTTAGTCCAATTCTAAGGGTGCTGTGAATCACCTTTAAGCTAATGGAACTCTCTCTTAAAACTCCCACAGCTCCCATAGAGGGAAGATTGGGAGAAGAATGGTGGAACAGCAGTAGAAAGGACCAATCAGATTCTTCCTGTGTGTTCCCTATCCCAACAAGGGTATTTTTACCACTCCCGTACCTTCTTCATTTCCCCAATCTCTGAAGAACACTAGTTAAAAGGACTTTAAAAAAAAAAAGAGTAAACTCTGATAACAACGGTCAAATGCTTTAGGCATTGACTCTTGTTTGAGAACAGCAAGCTTTGTAGCCTTGAGGGGACAGTAAAGAATCAGATATATTTCTCTGATCATTTGGAAAAATATTCTCCCCGAGTCTACATTCAGTAGAGTAGAAAATTCTATTTGCTGAGAATTTTAAAGAAAATAGTCTTCCTCTCCACAATTTTTTAAATAACTCTTCATTTTATTCCACCCACTAAAAATCTCCACTAAAAGATATACATCAGGGGCAGCTAGGTGGTGCAGCGAGTAGAGCACTAGCCCTGGAGTCAGGAGAACCTGAGTTCAAATCTGACCTCAGACACTTGACACACTTACTAGCGTGTGACCTTGGGCAAGTCACTTAACTCCAATTGTGCTGCCTTCCCCCCTCTAAAAAAAAAAAGATATCTATCAGATAAGGTTCTGGCCTCGTCAACAAGCTAACCAGAGAAGGAGACAGTGCCTTCCCTAGAGAAGTTTTCAATCCACTTGGGAAGGGAAGTTGCACCACACATGAAACAATAGGAGGACAATGTATAGCAGTAAATAATCATGTCAAGTTGTATGAAATAGACTATAAATGCAAAGAAGGCAAGGATCAATTTGGGATGAGGTTGGGGGAGGAAAGGGTCTTCACTGAGAATGTGAGAGCTTGCCTTGGCTGAGAGGCCATGTTGCCGAGTGGTCAGAGAGCTGTCCTTGGAGTCAGGAAGACCTGAGTTAAAGTCCTGCTTCTCACACAATGCATGACCTTGGTCAAGTCACCTCTCAATTCCCAAAACAAATATGTAACATTATAAATTGTAGAACATGTGCCGGTGGTCTTCACTGGTATAGGAAATTTTCTCACCGAGTTCTCTATGTCAATGAAATTATAGGTGTGGTCAAAACATACACACATGTATTCCAGGTATCAGTGGGGGAGATATGAAAGGTACCATGGTATAGTGAAGGCATCTTGCAAATAGAGTGCCAGCCCTGGAATCAGGAGGACCCAAATTCCAATCTGTCCTCAGACACTTACTACTTGTGTGACCCTGGGGAAGTCACTTTACTTTGTTTGTCTCAGTTTCCTCATCTGTAAAATGACTTGGAGAAGGAAATGACAAGTCACTTTTGCCAAGAAACCCCACATGGGGTCCCAAAGAGTCAGAAACAACCGAACAACAAATGATATAGTAAAAACAGCACGGGGCCTAGAGTTAATTTGAATTTCAGTGATGAAGATGATGATGTGGTATGGCAGAGAGCACTGGCCCTGGAGTTAGGAGGACCTGAGTTCAAATCCAGCCTCAAATGCTGTTATCTGTGTGACCCTAGGCAAGTCACTTAACCTTGATTGTCTTTAAAAAAAAAGATGATGACAACATACTCTAGGTTCACAATTTTTTTAAACAAATGTCTCTGCTTATCCTTACAACAATCCTGAGAGGTAGGTGCTAGTATTATCTCCATTTTACAGATGAGGAAATGAAGACAGATACAGGTTAAATGACTTGCCCAGGGTCACACAGCTAGCATTTGAGGTCAGATTTGAACTCAGGTCTTCCTGACTGCTGTTCCAGTATTATATCCATTACACTGCCTCACTAATATGTAACTTACTTAGTGTGACCGTGGGTAAGTATGGTCATCTCTCTGTGCCTTACTTTTCACATCTGTAAAATAGAAATAACCATCAAAGAGGCTTTATGTATAGTAGGAAAAAGTGTTAGATTAGGAGTTAAGAGAGCCTATGTTTTGACCATGGCTCTGACACTTACTACTCCTGTGTCCATAGGCAAATCACAACCTCTCAAGACCTTGTTTTCCCCACCTGTAGAACAAGGAGAATGGATTCAATGATCTTTAAAATCCTTTCCAATTCTAAATATAAGGTGATCTTTAAAGTCCTTTCCAGTTCTAAATACAAGATTTTATGTTCCTATATTGAAATACCTATTGGGTACTGATCATGTATAGAAAGATGATATAAACAAAAGACCATTCTTGTATCTCAAACCCACTTACACACTATGCCTTGTAAACAAGGTCCACTTCCCATCTGCTTAGCTCTATCAGGGTCCCATATGAACCGTGGTCAAGTTAGATCACCATACAAATTCTAGAGCCTTTCTTAGAGATTCAGGACAACACCTGTGAACAAGGCACATTCATTGACCTGCTGCTTAGCACCCGTGTGACCATTAACCGGGTTCCCCTTCCAGTGAAAGTCCTCACTTTTCTCGACCTCAGTTGTTTGATGTGCAAAATGACAAGACAAAGTTAATGTATCTCTAAAGTCTCTCCCAGCTTTAGATTTGTTTAGAATAAAAATTTGACCTGTAGAAGCAACAGCTGTGCTAAAAGTGTTGCATAATAGGATACTGACATCACCGGGAAGATGAGCACTACTGAAATAACATCAGATGGTTTTCAGAGTTATTTTAAATGGTATTGGCAAAAGATTCACAAAAAGAGATAGATTCACACTAAAATTATGCACAGCTACCTTGAAGGTTCTTATGTCTCAGCTGAAAAAACAGAATTAGGATCCATGGCAAATGCTTTTAAGGAGTCGTTTTAGATATTCTTTTTTATTTTTTTTCAGTCACATCTGACCCTTTATGACCCCATTGGGGGTTTTCTTGACAAAGAGACTTGAGTAATTTGCCGTTTCCTTTTCATTTTACAGATGAGGAAACAGGGTTAAATGACTTCCCAAGGTCACATAGCTAGTAAGTGTCTGAGGCCATATTTGAACTCAGAAAGATGAAGTCTTCCTGATACTAAGCTCAGTGCTCTATCCACTGCATGGCCTACCTGCCCAGTTAAGGTGTATTGTTACTAAAAAAGCAAGAATTTAAATTGTATTTTTCCTAATCTTAAAATTAAGGCAGACTGAGGCAGTGTGATATAGCAGATAAAGGGCTAGCTTCTGAGCCAAGAAGGCCTGGATTCAAGTCCTGCCTTAGACGCATAAAGCCTGGGTGACCCTAGACAATTCATTTAACCTCTCAATGCTCTGAGGCAGTGGTGTCAAACTCAAATATTAATAGCTGCCATGGATACATACATAAGGATCCCTACAGATCTCATACTGATTTAATTTTAAAATGTAATATTATTTATATTTTATTATATTTTTATTTATTTTGTTAAATATTTCACAATTGAATTTTAATATGGTTTTGAAAGCATAAAAGAGTGTTACAGGCCTTGTGTTTGACACCCCTGCTCTTAAGGCCATGAGAGAAATGATTAGTAATAATCAAAGAGTTGGGGAAATCCAGAGTTCCCCCTTTTTCTAAAGTCCTCATTTCAAAACTCATTCTCTAAAGGCTGAATTAAGTTTTGCCTCATCCCATCAGACCTTACACAACCTTACAAAGAATTTAATCTAAGGTGGGGAAGCCCATAGTGCTCTGCTCTGATTTGGAGAGGGATAAATTCATTGAATAGATTGCCCAAAGCTGGAGGTAATTCAGAAGGAAATGACACAATCAAAATTCATTAGAAGAGGTCCAGCCCCTCATTATAATATTTATTCTCTCTCATTACTTGTTAACCAATCAGAGTTGATTGCCACCATCTGGAACATCCACTTTTTGAAGGGCCTATAAGCTATGAGCCCACCCACCATGAAGGTCTTCGGCACCTCTTTTATTAATAAAATGATTAAAACTAGGTCTCTTGAACTTTTTTAAACATCACAGGCAACTCTCTTACTATGGTTGCACAGATGGTGTTGACCCATTAATAGAGAGAGTTGCCTCACCCAGGAGTTGTTTATACCAAAGAAATCACAGGACCAGTACTTATTCTAAGATTAAATGCCAAATTATTCCATGAACTGGGAGGGAGAAGAGGAACATTTCTTCAAGATGCCCAGGCAAGAAAAACATTATTCATTCAGCAAATATACAAACATATATTGAGTGCCTACTATGTGCAAACCACTTTGCAAGGGACTGAGGAAATTATAAGTAAATTATAAGTAAAATTCAGTCCCTGGCCTCATGATGCTTATAATTTAGTAAGAGATATGATATGTACACAAGTACTAGGATGCAGAATAAAATGTGATAAGAAGGAAGGAGAGATCGCAACAAAAATTCAGAGAAAACAATCACCTCTTTCTAGGGACCACTGGGAAGGGCTTTACAGAGGAGTTTAAGTTGAGCCTTGAAGGCCAAGACTCTTTATCTTTCTAAGCTGCAATTTCCTTATCTATAAAATGAGGATAATTATATTGACACTGCCTTCTATATAAAGTTCTTTTGTGACTGATAAAAGCACTTTGCAAATTTTAAAACACTGTATAAATATGAGGAGAACAAAATAAACCAGACCAATTCCAAAATAATAACGAGTGCTTCGAAGTTTGCAGAGTATCTCATTTGATCTCCTCAACAACCCTGCAAGATGTGACTTGCTCAGGTTCACACATCTAGTCAGTTCTGAGGCAAGATTTGAGCTCTGCTTCTGATTCCAAGGTCAGCACTCTAGACCCTACCATCTAGCTGCCTTGAATATCAATACCCTCACCTGCTAGAAATGCTTTAGTGTAAATGACACCATGAGGTGGCATGAAATGGATCAGTTCCGCAAATGCTTTCATCATGTACTCATTCCGTATAATAATAAATTTGGAAACAGATCTTACCAATTATAGGTAAGGATTTCCTTTGTCAATGGCACCCTCAGTTCCAAGTAACTCAATAATCATTGCCAATAATTGCCAATCTTAAGAAATAACTTCATCCCTAAGCCTAGATTGGGGTGGGAGGGAAGGGGAAATGATCTGAAATCAAGGGGCTGCGAAATCTTTTTTTTTGGAGGGGGGAAGGCAGGGCAATTGGGGTTAAGTGACTTGCCCAAGGTCATAATCTGGTAAGTGTGTCAAGCATCTGAGGCCAAATTTGAACTCAGGTCCTCCTGACTCCAGGGCCACTGCTCTACCCACTGCGCCACCTAGCTGCCCCAGGGGCTACAAAATCTTAAAAAGGAAACATTGAAGAATCTTTGGTCATTGAAAATCTTCACTTAATCAAACTCCAAATGTTCTATGTAATGAAAAGGAAGATATAAATAATACTGATGCCACAAAAATTTTTGAAAAACAGATGAACTGAGACAGGAATTTCTAAAAGCCCTTTTTGGTTGAGTTTGACAGCATGAATTCAAACAGCAAACCAACTATACCACAGTAATTTTAAAAAGCTGGCATTTGCTGCAATCATCATGAACAAATGTATTCTGCTTCAATATCTGACAGAAAGAGGAAAAACTTTTTCAGGACCTGTTCACAAACAGTATATGTTATTGCCAAGGTGAGTCCCATAGGAGGAAATCTGAAACTCTGGAGGAATATGCTTTATCACAGGTATCAGATGCCACCAGGGCATAAGTGATTTGAGAAAGCTACTAAGGACCTGCAGAAAGTCACAGGGAAATTTCATCAATATCTAGCTGGTGTGTAAAGCCAAAAACTTGAACACCCTCTCATCCAATTAAAGGAAACAGGTAGACAGATAGACAGATAGATAGACAGACAGACTAGATAGATAGATAGATAGATAGATAGATAGATAGATAGATAGATAGATAGATAGATGCATGGATATATGGATGGATGCATGGATACATGGATGGATGCATGGATGGATGCATGGATGAATTCATGGATGGATGCATGGATGGATGGATGGATAAACATGCAAAATAGACTCTGGAAGCAAAAGCATAACAAAAACTCTAGATTACTGTAATCAGCAATTGAAGACGTAACCCTGTCCCAAGGTCCATTGGTATAGGACTCTCCCCTTGATGGTAGAAATGAATGCTCTGCCCTGCATGAGGGGCCTGGCAGAGCGGGTAAGAGGTAAGAGAGCTCAAGATCAACCAGTCTCCTTGGTAGCCAGGGGCACCCAAAGTGACGCAATCCTCTAAAAAGACTTAAAACTTGACCAGTCCCAAAGAGAATAGCAAAAGTTTAAGCTCTTGCTTCTCACCAATTCTGCCGGGCCCCTGACGGAGGGTAGGGTATTCATCTTCACCGCTAAGGAGAGAGCCCCATACTAATAGGCCTTGGGACAGGGATTACAAAAACAAAAGTCAAAAAGTGAAGTTGATACTAGGAATCTTAGCAGTATGTGATAGGTCCAAAGCTTTTCTGATACTTTCCTGACTTCCCTGGTATCTCACACTTCCCTGACACAGTTTCTACAATCATAAATTTAGAGACTCTCTTACAGAGTTTCCTAGTCTGCAAGCATAAAAAGTCCTAGCCATATAGTCTGGGACTCTCAGATTTGGTCAGTGCCTGAGACCACGAGTTTCAATATGGAAACAAGAGGGACCTGGAGAGGAGGGAAGGAGGCCTCACCCAGAGAAACCAAAGTAAATCTCTTTTTTTTTAATGTTGAGTGACTTACATTTCATCCCAATTTTTCATCCCAACACCAAACTTGAATTAAGAAAGTACTTGCTTGAGAGCTGCGACTGCATCATAGCACACAAGACAAAATAAACAATACGATGTCGAAAATTTACTACAGAAACTTAAACAAAATCAGAAAAGAGAGAGAGAACTTTCACAGAAGATGGATGTAGAAAATTTCTGGTGATTTATATGATCACAAGAAGTAAATAATAATTGATGATGACGATAAAGAATGAGTAAGATTGTGCATGTAGACGTGTAGGAGGAGGGCATTCCTGGTATATAACACATAAAATGAGCACAGAGAATTAGAAGCAGAAGTGCAGAGGACTCCAGATTTGTTTAAACTCTATGATTTATGAGGGGAGTAGTATAAGGTAGGGTTGGAAAGGAATGTGGGTGCCAAATTGTGGAAGGTTTATATGTCAAGCGTAGGAATTTCAGTTTTCTTTAGTAGACAATGAGAAACCAGTGAAGGTTTTTGAATATGGTTATGGAGGGTAGGAGAACACAATGCAGTTGTGCTTCAGGAAGTTTAAACTTCCAGGGGTATACAAGTTAGATTAAAGAAAAAAGAGAATAAGGCAGGAAAACCAATAAGGAAATGATTACAATAGATCAGGTAAGGGATAATGATATCCTGACCTAGGGAAGTGGCAATAGAAATGGAAAGGAGACAGATGGAAATAAAAGATACTGTAGAACTAACCAGAAGGCATGTTCAATTGAATAAAGCTGGGTTGGACTCTAAAATTTATAACCATCTGGTCATTTATTTTGTTAAAGTAATGTTTAGGCATGGGTCTAAGCCTTCGTTCCCCCTTTTACTTATCAGGAATATCTCCCAGGGATCATAGATTTAGAGTTGGAAGACACCTTAGACGCCATCTAGTCCTCTAGTCCAATCTCCTCATTTTAAACATTAGGAGACTCAGGCTGAGAGTGGTTAAGAGATTTGCCCAAGGTTACACAGTCACTATTCTCTAAGCTACGGAGCTTTTTTAAATTCCATTTCTCCAAAACATTTTCTATTATTTTTTTCTTCATTTTCACTTAATAAAAACATGAGGGGTTTTTACGCCAATGATTATGACTTTAACATTGGAAGTAATAAATTTTTGAGTCCTTAATGAATCTGTTCTGATTAAGTAGCTCCATCCTTCAGCATGAAAGAATAAGAAAAGAGTAAGGGCTAAAAGGCTATTTGGACTTGTTGAGAACAAGGGAGGACACTTTGATGGATATCTTTTCATCAGAATCTCAACAGACCACACAAAGTGAGAAGACCCTGTAGGATAAGAGAAATCCTCTAAAAAGGGAATTCGATAATAGTTTCTTATAAATTGATTTCCCCAGCTAGATGTTCCACAGGAAGAGGTGGAGACCGCATCCCTTCCACAGGCATATGTTTATAATAGCAGAATGCTCCTTGGGCATATGTTTACAATAGGAGAATAGGGGAATGCTGGGATGGTCCTTGGTAAAATTGGGAAGTGGCTGAAATTTGTCTCTGAGACCTCTTCTTCCTCTTCTAACCACCTTCTCCTTTTTAGTCACTCTTTTTTCCTTCCCTCTCCCTCCAGATTTCAAGTATCCTCACACCAGCATAACAACAACCACCAAAACAACAACAACGAAAACCCTTACCCTGATGGAACCACCAACTGATCCCCAGCGTAACTAAATGGGACAACTGGGCCTTTGCTACTCGAGTAGGAAATTCATAGGGCACCAACAGTGTCACCCCAATGCACATCTTCCTCTCCTATCCATCTGGCCCCCACCAACAAAGGCATAAAGCACCCCCTTCAGTTTGGATCCTCCTATGTCATAACCACTCTACAATCAAAAAACTCCAGTGGCTATCTCTTACCTCCAGGATCAATATTTTGGAAAATTTTAACAAATACTTTTTAAGCACCTTTTATGTGTCAGACATCATTAAAAACACTTTACAGAAAATTGGAACACTAATGCATTGTTGGTGGAGTCATGAACTGATCCAACCATTTTGGAGAGCACTTTGGGGTTATGTCCAAAGGGCTATAAAAATGTGCATACCCTGTGACCCAGCAATACCACTTCTGGGGCTGTATCCCAGGGAGATCATACAAATGGGAAAAGGACCTACATGTACAAAAATATTTATAGCAGCTTTTCTGTGGTGGCAAAGAATTGGAAATTGAGGGGATGCCCATCAGTTGGGGAATGGCTGAACAAGCTGTGGTATATGAATGTAATAGAATACTATTGTGCTATAAGAAATGATGAGCAGGCAGACTTCAGAAAAAACCTGGAAAGATTTATATGAACTGATGCTGAATGAGGGGAGCAGAACCAGAACACTGTACATAGTTACAGCCACTTTGATAGACTTGGATCTTCTCAGCAATACAAGGATCTAAGACAATTCCAAAAGACTCATGATAGAAAATGCTGTCCACATCCAGAGAAAGAATTACGGAGTCTGGATGCAGATTGAAGCATATTTTTTGCTCTCTCTCTTTTGTTTTGTTTCTTCTTTCTCATAATTCATTCCATTGGTTCTAACTCTTATTTGCAACATGATTAATGTGAAAAGACGTTTAATGTGAAGGTATATGTAGAACATATATGGGATTCCATGACGTCTTGGGGAAGGGAGGGAGGGTGAGAAAATTTGGAACTCAAAAGCTTATGGAACTGAATGTTGTAAACTAAAAATAGATAAATAATTTAAAAAAACACTTTACAAATATCTCATTTGATCCTTACAATGCTATTATTATCCTCACTTTATAGATAAGGAAACCGAGGCTAAGAGAAGTTACATGACGTTCCCAGAGTCACCCAGCTACTTAAATGTCTTCTTATTTGGGGCTGCTACAAAGCCTTTCCCAACCTGACCCCTTCTCATTTTTTCGGTCTTCTTATACTTTATTCCTCTCACATGGGACCCTGCCTCTCCCTCCACAATGCCTTGTCACTGGCTGTCCCCAATGCCCAGGATGCTCTCTTTCCTCACCTCCACCTCTTGGCTTCCCAGGCTTCCATAAAGACCGGATGCCTTTCCTGAATCCCCATTCCCCTCTGCACCTCCTCCCTCCTAGTGCCTGCCCTCTGAGATTACCTCCCATTTTTAATGCATGTATCTTGTATGTACATAGTTGCTAGCATGTTGTTATCTCTCCCTCCTTGCCCACCACCCTCCTCTCCCCTACCCCATTAGGATTTAGGCTCTTTGAGGACAGGGACTGTGTTTTTACCATGTTTGTCTCTCCAATGCTTAGTACAGTACCTGACACATTTTTGTTGATGCTGAGTCATTTTTCTTGGCAAAGGCACTAGAGTGGTTTGCCAGTTCCTTCTCCATTTCGTTTTACAGATGAAGAACTGAGGTAAAAAGTGTTGTGACTTACCCAGGGTCACATTGATAGTAAATGTCTGAGACCAGATTTGAACTCAGGAAGAAGAGTCTTCCTGACTCCAGTCCCAGCCCTCCATCCTAGCTGCCCTGACACATAGTAGACCCTTAATAAATGCTTGTTGACTCCCTCTCAAGCAGCAAGGAAACTCCTCAAAGTTCTGGGGTAGCCTTCCTCTCGACCACCATGCCCAACTTACTCTAGATGCAAAAATTTCTAGAATATATAGCCCATTGGACCTCGGTCCTAGGCTCATAACAGAAAGGAAGAGATCTGAGCTGGGTAAGAGTATGAATGCAATTACTTTTACTGCAGAAACCACGAAGAAACATTGAGGGGATGAGTGGCATTATCTTCACTTATCGAGGCTAGTGCTCCATTCTGGTTGTGGCTGTTAGACTCTTTCCAGAAGCCTTATCAACATTTGCTACTATACCCTCAGAGCTCTGGAAGCCCTTTTAACCACTGAGCAGCCCCCAGGGAGTCGTATGCTTGATGGAGCTGGCCAAGCAGTCACCTTCCCCAAAGCTCAGAACAAGTCAAGAAGAATAATGAACCAGGAGCAGTCTGAAAAGCCCTGCCAGCCCCGGGGATAGGCACACTTGGTGTGTGGCAAGGGCCACAGGCTGCTCGAGGATCATAGTTCAAACACAGACAAAAGCAAAAATAAAGACTTGTAGATGAGCAAATTGACCTGTGCGGCGATTATATAAAACACACAGGCCAAAGACGACCTGGAAGATAAAGTTCACAACCAACAGGGCTCAGCCATCCCGGCTGTCTCAAAGTTATTGCTTGTGAATCAGATAAAGATGAGAATGGGGCACCACAGTAGGTCGTGCATGAAGGCAGCAAGATGAGGTTTGTGTTAGTCTGACATTTAAGAGGTAGCTAGAATTCGACCACTTACCATCTGCTCTGGAAGATGGGATATGGCAGCTCAGTGAGGATAATAGGAGGGGGGAAGGGAGAGAGACAGAGAGAAAGGGAGAGAGAGAGAGAGGGAGAAAGAGAGAGAGAGAGAGAGAGAGAGAGAGAGAGAGAGAGAGAGAGAGAGAGAGAGAGAGAGAGAGCGGGGCAGGGAGCTGGAACCCAGTTACAGCATAAAAACCTTGGCACAACAAAGTGACATAGTTATTCCACAGCCTAATGGTGGTTCTTAAAGGAAAGAACAGAGAGAGCACATAAAAGCCACATTGTATGCTGAATGTTCAAAGAAACACTAGAGGAAAAATTATTTAGTGGGAAAATGATTACAGGGTAAATAGAAACTCTCAGGAAAATTGAAATGAGCATTATTATGGCAAGGAAAAAGCTATTTCAGCCAAAATATAAATAAATAAAAATACAAAAGATAAAGACAGAAAGGCTGATGGAATGATAGAGAATATCCCCTCACCAAAATACAACTTTTGGATGCAGTCACCATTTCATTATGCTTGATAAATAACCACCCAGTTGTAGCTACCCTGCATGACTAGACATGGAGCAACAAAGCATCTTCTCATGAAGAATCTCTCATTTTCATTTAATTGCTTGAATGAAGGATCCCAGCCATAGAAATAAAATATTGTAGAATTTAGAAAGAGACACATGAAGGTCTGAATATGTTCGAAATCCAAGGAAGAAGTAGACACAGGTTTGGATGAAAGGCAGAACTCAGAATGTTTGGAATGCAAGCTGAGTATTTGCCGCCTTACAAGTCAGCCTCATATCCAGGAATCCTCAAATGAAATCAGATCTCACCCACAAATGATTTCTCACATCTACTAATCCATCTGAAATCTGAAAAGTGAATACTACTCCTTGATGGATACTGGGAAACCTAAAAACAAAATACATCAGTGTAAGACCACATACCCTGGGGATGTCTTATACCTGTTCTTTGACCCGAATGGCAAATGATTTTAAGGATCCTTTTCCCCTAAGTAAGACACCGTTCGGATCTACGTATGTTTTCTTATAGGCAGAGAGAGTTTTGTCAGAAACAGATGGAACCCTCAAATGTCATGGCAAAAACATTTCATCACAGGTTGCCAAGAGTTGATCACATTCGGGATACCTATTTGCACAGTTTGGATGCACAGTGAGCACAGCAGGTAATATTTTTACCTACTGCTAATGTTTTCAGTCTGTCTAATATGATTTTAATGGAAAATACAATTTAATATTTGTGGGTGAGTTCCATGATAAATATCTAATCTGAGTACCAGAGTATCGGTGCAATATGCAAGCTGCAACTGTTAGTGAATTTCACATTCAAGCCATCTTAATTAAGCATCTACAGGTTAGGTTTGAGTCTTAGTTAAGACAGGTTACATTTATGATCTTAACAATGTCATTTTTCCTTTCTGGGTCTCAGCTTTCTCATCTTTAAAATGAAGAGATATCACTATTTGGCTTCTAAGGTATTTTCCAAGTCTGTCTGTGATCTTATAAACCAATGATCCTACATACCAGGCACTATGCTAGCTCCAGAGAATACAAAGATGAAATTAAAACAGTCTCTGCCCTCAAGGAGCTTACGTTCTGTCGATGGTAATATGTGCACAAATAAGAATGCAAAATAGACAGGAAACAGATGCGAGGTAATTTGAGTTCAGGAAGCATGCAGATGAGGGAAATCTGGAAATCCTCTTGTAGAAGAAGGCAGTTGGGCTAGGAGGAAAGGAAAGGAAAGGAAAGGAAAGGAAAGGAAAGGAAAGGAGAGGAGAGGAGAGGAGAGGAGAGGAGAGGAGAGGAGAGGAGAGGAGAGGAGAGGAGAGGAGA
>CM053624.1:200936333-200953495 GCA_028646595.1 Phalanger gymnotis | reverse complement strand
AGTCTGTGCAAAGGCACAGAAATGGAATATAATGAGTGAGGAACAGTAAGAAGGCCAGTTTAACTTAAGAGATTGACGAGCTAAGTCTAAATTTCTCAAGAGCCATTGTATGAAAGAAGGATTAAAGTTGTTCTATTTGGTCCTAGAGAACAGAAATGGGACAAAAAGATAGAGGGGGGAAAATTCTGGCTCGAATATAAGAAAAAAAACAATTAGAACTCTCAAGAAACAGGATGGATTACCCTAGAAAGTAGTGAGCTTTCCATCACTGGAAGTTTTCAAGAGGAATCAAGATGACTATGTGCCATGGAATAGCTATTTGGGGTATGAGATTGGAGGACTGATATCAAGAGGAAGAATTATTTTAACCATCTAATATCAGTGGAATTATTTCAAAGGCAAGCTCCAAGGTCAAGTTTGTCAGCTTATTCTATGAAACTTTTCTAGTAGGTGTTTCATTCTAGGAGAAGCACAAGATCAGAGGCTTTGAGGACTTAGATTTGAAATGGACCATAGAAAACGTATCTAACCTTCTCATTTTGCTCAAGCTTAATAGTCATGGAATACACCGGTGGTTCCATTGTTTTTCAGGTGTGTCTGACTCTCCATGACCCCATTTGGAGTTTTCTTGGCAGAGATACTGGAGTGGTTTGCCATTTCCTTCTGCAGCTCATTTTACGGATGAGGAACTGAGGCAAACAGGGTTCAGTGACTTGCTCTGGGTCCCACAGCTACTAAGCATCTAAGGCCAGAGACTATACAGGTATATGCACATAATTCTCACTACCCCATGCAATATAACAACGTCAGTTATAGGACATAACCAAATCCTAATCTAGGATCATTAAATCCTGTGGTTACATTGACTGGCTGATGGCAACTGGTTCGAAACCAACTATCCCCTATGATACTGTTTCACTTTAGGTCATGTTTTCAGCAAACTAGTTAATAATGTTATTAGATCAGATACACATATGCTTGAGCAGATTAGTGAAGGCAATTTCCCTGTCCCTTGTTAGATGATTCCTCCAGGGGATGGTCCCCAACCACATGAAGTTGGAGTCAGAAAACCTGAGCCAAGGCCCAATTCTACCACATAGTAGCTGAATAATCTTAGATAAATTAGTTATCTGCTCTGCGCCTCAATTTCCTAGGAGATTGTAACGCTTGCACTATCTACCTCAAGGGGTGGGCTCTAAGGATCAAATGAGATAATTTGTATAAAACATTCTGCAACTGAAAGCACAATATAAACCCTACATTCACTCATTATCGCATTCAACAAATATTTACAGACTGCTTACTATGTGCCTAGCACAGTAATAGGTGCTATGGGAGATATTAAGAAGTAAACACAGACTCCCTGATTTGTAGAGGTTTGTAATCTAGTTGGAGAGATAAAATAGACATATATGAGAAGTTTAACAATACAAGTGCGATCTTATTTGATACTTTTGAAAAGTCATTGCCAATCTTTCCAGATTTTTTTATGCATTACTCTTCTCTACACATACAGAAGCCCAGCCTTGGTTGTACCCCATGCCTCAAACACCCTACTTCTCCATTTCTCAGACACCGTCAAGACTCATCTCAAGTGCCACTTTCTCCAGAAGAAGCTAGTTGGCCTAGTGGATACAGCGCTGGGCCTAGAATCAAGAAGAGCTGAGTTCATGTCTCAGCCTCAGTTACTAGTTATATAATCCTACCCAAGCTATTTGACTGTTGTCTGCCTCAGTATCCTCATCTGCAAAATGGACACAGTAATAGCACCTACCTCCTTGCGTCATTGTGAGGATAAAATAATATAATATTTGTAAAGTACAATGCCTGGAACATAGTGGGCACTTAATTTTTTCCCCCTTTTGAAAGGAAAAGAACCCCTACCCCTGCAAATTCTTTCCCCTAGCCCAAATAATTTTGTATGTATTTGTATAAATGTTTTCTTTGGTGCGACTATAAGCTACTTGAGGACAGGAACTGTTTTCACTTTATCCCCAGCACCAAGAGGCCTCTTTCTGCAGTAGTTAGAGGGTTGATACTGTAGCCAGAAATACTGGAGTTCAAGCTCTGCCTCTGACACACACTGGCTGCATGACTCTGAGCAAATTTTGTCTTTTGGCCAGAGGTGTCAAACATGCAGCCTGAAATCCAAAACACTCCGGGTGTGTCTGAACAAAATGAAAATTTATTTAGGAAATATTTAACAAGGCTCAGGGTCAAGGTCCTCAGATTGCTGCACTGTATGGAATATTAAGTCCCTCCAACATGAAAGACTGCCATAATGGAAAGATTATAGGATTATGGAGTCAGATGGCTTGGGATGGAATCCTAGCTTTAGTACCCACATGCCCTTAAGGAAGTTACTTAGCTCTCAGACTCCATTTCATGTCTGCAAATCAGGAGGCTGAATTAAGTGATCTCGAAGGTCCCTTTCTACCATTTTTCCTTTATCATGCCCATTTTTGCATGAAACATTCCCTTGATATCTCTAATTTTCTTGAAAAGATCTCTATTATCCATTCTATTGTTTTCTTCCATTTCTTTGAATTCAGAATAAAGAAGCCACTTGATGAGAGTGAAAGAGGAGAGTATACAAGCTGGCTTGAAGCTTAACATCAAAAAAAAAAAAACCTAAGATCTTAGCACCTAGTTCCATTACTTCCTGGCAAATAGAGGGAAAAGAAATGGAAGCAGTATCAGATTTTATATTCTTGGGCTCAAAGTTCACTGCAGACAGTGACTGCAGCCATGAAATTAAAAGATGCTTGCTCCTTTAAAGGAAAGCCAAGGCAAATCTAGACAGCATAATAAAAAACAGAGACATCACCCTGGTGACAAAGGTCCATAGAGTCAAAGCTATGTTTTTTTTCCAGTAGTAATGTATGGCTGTGAGAGTTGGATTATAAGGAAAGTTGAGTGTCACAGAATCAATACTTTCGAATTATGGGGCTGGAGAAGACTTTTGAAAGTCCCTTGGACAGCCAGGAGACCAAATCAGTCAATGCTTAAAGAAATTAATTCAGGCTATTCATTGAAAGCTTAAATACTTTGCCTACAAAATGAGAAGAGAGGACTCATTGGATGTTAGAAAAAGATGAAGGCAAAAGGAGACAGAATGGAAGAGGATGGCTTGGGTACATAGTATCATGGAAACAACGGACATGAACTTGCACAGACTTCAAGAGATAGTGGAAGGTAAAAATCCTGGCTTTCTGTGGTCCAAGAGCAAGTCAAGCTCTGATTTCTACCATTTACCAATTTCTAAGGTTCATTCAATAAACTTGAGTGGTTCCCTATTTCCTCCAAGATGAAATATAAAGTCCTTGGTTTGGCGTTCAAAGTTGTGGCCTCTCCTACTTTGTGGTCTTCTTAGACATAAGAAGACACACATACTCTGCAGGTGAATGACGCTGACCTCCTTGCTATTCCTCAAAGCAAACACTCCATCTCCAACTCTGGACATTTTCACTGGCCATCCCTCATGCCTGGAATGCTTGCCTTGCCTCCTTCTCTCCACCTCCAGGATTTCTTAGAGTTTTTCAATTCTCAGCCATAATTTTACCTTTTACCAAAAGTATTGCTTGATCCACCTTCATACTAATATCTTCCCTCTACTGATTATCTCCAATTCATTTTGTGCGTGGTTTGGTTGTACATAGTTGTCTATATATATAGTCTCCTCCATTAGAGTGTGAGTTACTTGAGGGCAGGGACTTTTTTGCCTTTCTTTGCATCCTCAGCACTTAGCACAGAGCCTGGCACACAGTACATGCTTAATAAATGCTTGTTAACTGGCTAACAGATAGAATTTCTGTTACCTAAAGTATAATGAAAAATGCCTAAGCCTCTAGCATCATGCTGACATTAATAATTTACATACACAGCTGTGGTGTCTTCCCTACCACCACAGCCTTTTCTAACAGATAGCTTATAAAGTGAAAGGAAAATTAATTTTAGAATAAATAACTTCTGAGCACTGCTGAAGACAAGTTATGACCCTAAGGGACCCAGACACCAAAAGTAAAAATAAATTCCCCCTCAATACATGGTCCTTATAAATGTTTCTTCTAAAAATTGCCTGACATTTTATTCTAACACAACCTTAGAGGTTTGGAGAGAGGAAGGACTCATTTAAGAGCAGTTGAAGAATTATAAACTGTGGTTCAACACTCTTCATTTTACTCCCAGGGTAGCTTTCCCCTCTTCTACTCCTTTTTCCAAGCCTCTAGGTCACCAGGGAAGAGCAAGAATAACAAAATTTATTAAGCAGGGGCAGTTAGGTAGAGTGCTGGACCTGGGGTCAAGAAAACCTGAGTTCAAATCCTGCCTCATATACTTACAAGCTGTAATCATGAGGAAATCATTTAACTTCCGTGTGCCTTAGGTTTCTCATCTGTAATATGGGAATGATAATGATAGCACCTACTTTACAGAGTTGTGAAAATAAAATGAAATAATATTTGTAAAATCGTAAAATACTATGTATGTATGCAGCTTGCAGTCCAAAACACTAGACTATGCTGAACCAAATGAAAATTTAATTAGGAAATAATTAGCAAAAATAAAAAAATAATAAAACATAGGTAAGATTAATTTGTAATTTTCTTTCTTTTTTTGAGGCAATTGGGATTAAGTGACTTGCCCAGGGTGGCACAGCTAGTAAATGCTATTATTATTTGTATGTTTTATATGTCTATGTAGCATAAGTATTACTTATTATCATAATTATATACAGTATTATATATCATTAGTTATTAATTATTATCATAACAATTATTTACAATTATGTTTATATTTATTTTTATTATTTTTATATTTAAATTTATTTATATTATATATTTAATATTTATATTTGTTATGTTTATTATTTTATACATAATTATATAATTATGATTATTTATCATAAATATACATTTATAATTAATTATTAAATACAGCAGGCAAAGCACTATTTGATGCTGTTCATAAAGGCACTTAATGAAAATTTGTGGAATGATTAACCAGAAGTCTGATAACCTCAAAGTCTGAAAGGAATTAGGGAAAAGGACAAATAGGAAAGGGAGTGGGACCTAGAAAACATGCCAGCTTTTGAGGCAATAGTAGTTAAGTGACTTGCTCAGGATCACACAGCTAGTGAATGCCAAGTGTCTGATGCTGGATTTGAACTCAGGTCCTCCTGACTCTGAGGCTGGTGCTCTAACCACTGTGCTATCTTAATAGAATTTATTGCAGATATTCCAAGTCAAAGAACTTCTGCCATCAAGGAACAAAAAATAACTTTCCTCCTTCAACTTTCTACAGAATCTCTTCAGTTTGTTAGATACATATAAAGTACTAGACTGACATTTCTCAATATTGACACAAAAAACATCCACATGCCACCAATGGTAACTTCATAAGCCCTGGGGGGGGGGGAAGAGGGAGAAATGAGTCAAAAGCAATTTGTTATTTTTTAATTACCCGGTGTTTCTTTATTTTCTCTTTTTTAAAAATAAGATTTTATTGATGTTTTTTAGTTTTTAATCATATTTTCCGTCATGCACTTCCACTCTTCCCCTCCCAGTAAGCCATCTCATATGACAAATAGCATTTTTAAAGACAAAAAATTTAAAAGAGGAAAAGAATAAACATAACTAACCAATACACTGAAAAAATCTGAAACCATGTGCAATGTACAAAACCTGTGGACATCTCACCTCCAAGAAGGTGTGGGCTAAGGGGGTCCTCTCATGTCTCCTCTTCATTTGAATCACACTTGAAATTTATAATTTTGCTACATTCGCTTTTGATTGTGTGTGTGTATGTTTTTTCAATTTACATTGTTGTAATCATTATGCATATTATTTTCTTGGTTCTACTTTACCAAATATTTCTTTCAAAAGCAGTTCACAGATGATCTAGTCAGACAAAGAAAAGTAATTCAAACTGATACACTCTTATTTTCAGGAAACAATGATATTTACTAGAAGAAATTGAAGGAAAACAAGAAATTGTTCTTTTTTCTTCATTTCTGAACAAGAGAAAGACTTATTTTTTTCTAAATGGACCCGTTTATCAGTAACAAGAGTGCTGAATCCACATCCCTGGAGGACCATCCCTAAATGCCTACACAAGCTTCAGTTTTGATTTGTTGTTACCATCACAGTGGGTGGAGCCACACTGACACCTCTGCCTACTGAGGCAGAATCCTAAGCTATGAAGCATCGTGCAAGAGAAGCAGTATAGGGTCAGCTGGGTGGTGCAATAGACAGAGCACCAGCCCTGGAGTCAGGAGGACTTGAGTTCAAATCCAGCCTCAGACACTTGCTGTGTGACCTTAGGCAAGTCACTTAACCTTCTTAACCTTGATGTGTGTGTGTGTGTGTGTGTGAGAGAGAGAGAGAGAGAGAGAGAGAGAGAGAGAGAGAGTAAATATGAAGGATGTCTTCAGAGATATGTGCTTGGAAAAGCAGATAAGTGAGGTGCTTACATGACAAGAAGGAAAGATGCAGGCTGCCTGTGTACCCTATTGCTATAGGTGCAATAACATGAGACCTGGAAAGCAGGGACTTTGCTCCAGAAATCCCTGTGGAGGATTTCTGGGAGGGTAGATTTGGCATCTCTAGGAGACTTACCAACCTGAGCATCGTTTCTCTCTGACTTATAAACTGAGCTATGGACATTAATGGGAAACATTAATTTCCTATTTTTAATTGGAAATTAATTTAATTGGAAATTGGAAATAGTCCAAAGAGTTGTGCATCATTTCCTGAGTTTTCTCTCCTATTCCATAGCTGCATGCTGTGGCTAAAAATGGTACTTCCCTGGTGGCTAAGGAATCAACTTTTCTTTCTAGGAGTTTGTAGATAAGGTTTTTCTGAGACAGCTAGGTATTTAATGCTGATACCATATGTGTATGAGACTTTGCCCTATCAATCTTAGATATTTGACAGTTTCAAATGAAAAATTTCCATACCATGAGACATCAGTGTAAGACTTTAGTAGAGAAAAGAGAATATACACTAATTCAAAAAGTCATTAAATGATACATACCCTTTGACCTAGTGATACCACTATATACCCCAAAAGAGATCAAAGCAAGGAAGAGGAATCATTTATACAGCTTGTTTTTTGGTGGCAAATAACTAAAAACTAAGGATTGTATCCCATTTGGGGGAATGGTTGAAAAAATTCTGGCATATGAATGGAATAGAATACTATTGCACCAAAAGACATGATGAAAGGGATGGTTTCAGAGAAACTTGGTAAGACTTGTATGAACTGGGGGGAGGAGCCAAGATGGTGGCTGGAAAGCAGGGACTTTCGTTAGCTCCCTGCTAGGTCCCTCCAAAAACCTATAAAAAATGGCTCTGAACAAATTCTAGAACTGCAGAACCCACAAAATAGCAGAGGGAAGCAGGGATCCAGCACAGGACAGCCTGGATAGTCACTGGATGAGGTCTATGGCACACGGAGAGGAGGGGAACAGAGCCCAGCACCGGGGGCGGCAGGACCCACTAGACCAGGAGCCTGGCAGAACAAGTTAATCTTTCACAACATGAGTATTGTGGAAGGGTTTTACATAATGATACGCATATGGCCTATGTTGAATTGCTTGCCTTCTTAGGGAGGGCGGGTGGGGAGGGAAGAGGGGAGAGAATTTGGAACTCAAACTTTTAAAAACAGACATTCAAAAACAAAAAAAAAAGTTTTTGCACACAATTAGGAAATAAGATACACAGGTAATGGGGCGTAGAAATTTATCTTGCCCTACAAGAGAAGAAGGGAAAGAGGGATGGGAGGGGAAGTAGGGTGACAGAAGGGAGGGCTGACAGGGGAATGGGGCAACCAGAATATACGCCATCTTGGAGTGGGCGGGAGGGCAGAAAATTCATAATTCAAACTCTTGTGAAAATCAATGCTGAAAACTAAATATATTAAATAAATTAAATAAAAAAAGAAGTTTAAAAAAGACGTATGAACTGAAGCACAGTAAGGAGAACAATCTATATAATAATAATAAAGAAAAACAACTTTGAAACACTTAAGAACTCTGATCAGTGCAATGACCAGTCGTGATTGGTTGACAGGGAACTAGTGATGAAACATGCTATCCATACAGGGAGGTGAGGGACTGAAGATCCAAACACACCCAAGGTATCCCAAAAGTCTTGGTGCAATTTTAAGCTATTAAATCTTAAACCTGCACCAAGATTTTTGGTATATCCTGTAGTTTTTAAACATAAACAATGAAGGAATGTTTGCTGTCTTATGTATGTTTGTTACAAAGGATTATTTTTATGGGGGGGGGTGGGGAAGCAGGAAAATCAAATCCTTGCTAATTTTAAAAATTAATTCATTCCTCAAAATAAATGGCTCATCATAGAATAACCAAATGTTAGGAAGCAGAGGTCGTTGGAGGTGTGCTTTAATAAGCAAATTAGAACGATTATTACACCAAGTATTGGCATGTAAATAGATGTTCCTAAAAGAGTTCAAAACAATCTTGTCTAATAGATAGGTTAAATATACACCATGATATCTTTTTTCATTATTAATTTTTATCATATATAAAGCAAAAGAAAATTTCAAGCCAACTTCTGTCCAGATTATTGTAAGTTTTGTATTAGGTTTGAATGAATGGGTTCTTGCTGTAATGTTAGATATATTTAATATATACTATTATATAATATATAATTATTATATAGTATATATTAATTATAGTATATACAATATATTCTATAACATATATTATATGTTATATATAATAGTATATAAAAAATTAAAATATTACTTTCTGAAGGCAAAATAGGAAAGGCAATATAGTTGTTCAATTGCAGGGGTGATAAGGTGACAACCATTTCAGTAGGTGAGTTCATCTGCTTCTCCACCCCCCCCCCCAGAGGCTTCTTTTAACTGGTTTATACATGGAGATAAGCAAATTGTAGCGTTTGCTAAAATGACACCCACAAATCTGTTGCTGCTGAGTCAGCACATCCAAAGAGAACATTGGTTTTAGAATCAGTGGTCTTGTGTTCAAATCCCTGTCATGTCATTTAATCTCTGTGTCACCATGGGCAAATCTGTTTTATCGTCCAGCTGTATCTTACTCTTCGTGGACCATACTGTCCACAGGGTTTTGTTGACAGAGATACTGGAATGGTTTGTCATTTCCTTCTCTAATGTATTAAGGCAAACAGAGGTTAAGTGATTTGCTCAGGGTTACACAGCTAGCAAAGGTCTGAGCCAGATTTGAACTCAGGTCTTTCTGACTCCAGGCCAGGTAGGCTAACAATTGTACCACCTGGCTAACTTGTCAGTATAAAGAGGAAGTTAGATGCTATGCCTTCCAAGATCCTTTCCAGCTCTAAATCTATGAGCCTGCTAGGGAGTAGGGCACTGGCCACAGAACCCAGGAGGGCTCTAATGAGCAGCTGAGTGACAGCCTTCAAAGCACCACAGTCTCCAGAATTTGCCGCAGAAATCAGAAAAACATGAATTTTAGTCCTGCTTCTGATACAGAGCAGCTGCGTGACCGTACACAAGTCACTCACCCTCTCTGCGGCCGTGGCAAACGCCTAAGAATTTAAGTTAAAGGCAAGTTGCCTGTCTGTATCAGTGGAAGGATTTTCCATGCTGGGAATTTTCAACATGAATGAAATCACATAAAACGTCTGGAAGAGAACTACCTTGGGAGGAAAGCACTTACATGACATGGAGGTCAATAGTGTATTACATTACAGAACGAATTACAGCTGCTTCCAGGCTGCTGCTACCTTTCAGGGCAGATTTCTTAGAGGAAGAATATTTTTAGGAGAAATGATTTGAAGGAGAAAGTGATATGACAAGTTATAAATATGAGACCACATGGAAGAGTGGATAAATATAGGACAGATAGGAGGAAATGAAAGATAAAAATGTGATTGATTGAAGCAGGAGAACAAGTAGAAGATAACTGAGCATTGATTATGACAGCAGCTAGGTGACACAGTGGGTAGAACACCAGGTCTGGACTCAGGGAGACCTGACTTCAAATCCAGCCTCAGATATTTACTGTGTGACCCTGAGTGAGTCACTTAACCTCTGTGTGCCTCAGTTTCCTCATCTATAAAATAAGGACAATAATAGCACCTACCTCCCAGGGTTGTTGTGAGGAGCCAATGAGATAATAATTGTAAATTATTGTCCTAGAACACTGGAGGATCAAATGAGGTGCCCAGGGTCATACAGCAAGTATACATCAGAAACAGGAGTTGAGCCCAGAGTCTCCCTGGCTCCAAGGCCAGCTCTCCATCATATCATAGTGTTTCTTATTTCTATTTTACACTCAGAAAAATTGAGTCACAGAGACTGTGTGAATTTCCAAAACTCAATTCATTGATGACATGGCCTAAAAAGAAGGGCAACTTGGAAAACACAACCCAAACGGTTGGTAATTGTTTTGTTTTTTTAACATTTTTGATATTATTTGCAACCTAGAGGCTCATAGCATATGAAAGAAAGCCTTTTGAATTTTAACATGATCGTATCTTGTATTCTAATATCGGCATTTTATGAGGGAATATTTAAGTAGCATATCATTGACACAGTTGAAGTTGTGGAGTGTATTTTTAAATGCAGGAAGGAAGGAAATAAGGAAGCATTTATTAGGTGCCTACTATATGCCAGGCATTGTGCTAAATTAAGTGCTTCACAAATATTATGTCATTTGATCCCCACAACAAACAACAATCCTGGAAGGTGGGCGCTATTATTGTCCCCATTTAATTTAGCTGTTAAAAGTTAAAGCAACTGAGACCAACAGAGTTTAAGTGACTTGCCCAAGATCACACAGCTAGTATGTATCCAGAATGGGATTTGAACTCAGGCCTTTTCAACTCCAGGCTCAGCAATCCCTAGCTCTTCCTAGCTTCGCCCTAACACACACACACACACACACACACACACACACACACACACACACACACACACACACCAAATAATTAACTATAATCCTCAAATCCAAGGAAAATCAATGACAATAAGAAATCACTAGTCCAAAAGAGAGAGACAGAGTGAGAGAGAGGAAGAGACAGAGACAGAGAAAGAGAGAGAGAGAGACAGAGAGACAGAGAAAGAGAGAAAGGAGAGAGAGAAGGAGAGAGAGAGAGAGAAAGAGAGTGAGAGAGAGACAGAGAGACAGAGAAAGAAAGGAGAGAGAGGAGAGAGAGAGAGAGGAAGAGAGAGAGAGGGAGAGAGAGAGAGAGAGAGAGAGAGAGAGAGAGAGAGAGAGAGAGAGAGAGAGAGAGAGAGAGAGAGAGAGAGAGAGAAAGAGAGAATTTAATCCATAAAATTCTGGATGGGCTTATCGGGCTAAAAGACTTACGGTAGATATATTAGAAAAAGATTTACATAATTATGATGAGAATGAATAAGGGGAAAAATCATCCGGCAGATCTATTGACCAAGCAGACCAACACTGACTACATCTTTTTTTTTTCACTCAGCCGTAGTAGAAATGTAATGTGATTACAATTTCTACTCTGAGTCAGTGCCAACTGTAAGCCAAAAAATTCTGAGGCACCTCAGAAATCTATGCAATGGAGCTGTAGACAGATAAAGATTCAACCTCCTGTCCTCGGTATTGTTGTTGTTCAATCATGTCCAACTCTTCGTGACCCCATTTGGGGTTTTCTTGGCAAAGACACTGGAGCGGTTTGCCATTTCCTTCGCCAGCTCATTTTACAGATGAGGAAACTAAGGCAAACAGGGTGAAGTGACTTGTCCAGGATCACACAGCTAGTAAGTATCTGAGGCCATATTTGAACTCAGGAAGATGAGTCTTCCTGACTCTAGGCCTGGAGCTCTATCCACTAGTGTGGAGCTATTAGCATTCCTTTCCACAACATCTTGTCCCACCTCCCCAGCCTTTTATTAAGGCCAGACGCTCTAACCACTGTGCCACCTAGTTACTTACAAATTAGATGGCTTCAATATTGACACAAAAAGCTATCCTTTATCGGGGTTTCCCTGGGATAGGAATTTGCTAACGTGAGCATGACCAGGTGGTATTTGATAAGATTTGGGCAGCTCAATCCAATTGAAGGTTAATAATCCTACAAAGAGTTTAGAACTTCCTGCCTCATCCCCCCCACAACCCATACACACACACACACACACACACAGCTCAGCTCCCACCGACACTGATCAAATGAACATGCCTTTCTACCTACCTTGGACATCAGAGTTAAAAGAATCATTTAGCAAAGAAAATGCCTGAGAGCAAAGCGCCTTCCACTTGTCTCTGATGTCAGAAGATTTATTGTGCTGAGGTAAGTGTGTGAAACATTTTGATGTATTTATAGCTCCATTCTTCCGTGTTATGTCTTCAAAGAATGTGATGACCAAATGTCACTAGGCCTCCTCAAAAAAATGTTCCATGGACCCAATAAATATATAAATAAACTGACATTTGCTTGATGTCTATTGACTTTCCAGAGTCTCATGGTATATGAAATATACTCTCTTGAATTTTAAATAGCACCTGACTGACAAAGTGTGGGTTGTTTATATATGTGCAGGGTGTTTGTTGTTATCGTTTGTTTTCAGACTTCATCCATATTCCCCAGATCCAAGGACTTTAAGATAAAGGGGCAGTCTTAAAACAGATAATTGACATTGGAAAGATCAACCTTTGCCCTTTGGACCTTCTATCCAGAGACGTGTGAAGAAGCGTTGCTGCAAAAGTTTTGTTGCAAGCAAACCCAGTAAGGTTGAATTTGACATAAAATGAGCAATGTTCCTCAAAAACAGTCTAAGAATGTACCAGTAGGTATCAGTACCAGCTCAGGATACACTGCACACAAAAGTGATTTCCCATGAGTCTGCCTGTTTCAATATGTTATGCCAAATCCCTATGGAAATACAACAGGTAATATTTATTGATTTATCAAGTAATCTGTCGATATTTACATATTTGCTGATTTTTTTCTGTCTTCTACAAACATGGTTTCCTATCTCAAGAAGATAGGGCCTTAACTTCAAAGGACCAAGGTTTTTATTAAAGATCTTAGCAAATACTACTTGTAATTGTAACCAAATTGCCGAAGAATGAATGAAAAAGCGTTTACAGTTATCCCTTCCACATTGCAACTCTCCCCATCATGTTTTGGATATATCGCGGGTCAGCGTAAGAAACTAGATGGGAATTTGGGCGGGGGTGGTTGTAGAAGCCTCAAACAACAGGAAAAGACCAGCAGATGTGCAGAAAAAGTTTAGAAACTCAGAAATGCATAAAATATATGTATGGTAGCATACAATATCAGACTTCTCTGGTATGAAGGGAGGGCCAAAAAATTTTATGTTTTTCCCAGATCGCGGGGCACCGAATCCCTAAGCCCAACCCCTCACTCCCCCACTCCACCCCCGAGGTATCATCTCACACCACATCCCCACCATGTGGAAGAGATAACTATTAAGTATTTATGTTATTCCACAGTACCATGTTAGTAAGATACAAATACAGAAAAGAAACACAGCTCCTACCCTCAAGGAAAGTGTATTCTAATTGGAGAAGATAGTATAAATAGGAGACTACTGGCTAGGGAGGGGTGTTGGGTCTGGGAATTCACAGCGATGGTGGGTAGTTAAGGGACCATGATATGGCTAGGATTATAAGATTATAAATATGTCCAGGATTAGCAAAAGGTTGGGCCAGGTCAGAATAACTATAGTGAACCTTGCCATTCAGAAGTCCAGAAACCCAGGACAGAATTGGAATGCTTGGATGGAGGGTGGAGACCGGAATGCAGGAGAAGGGCTAGAGCCCCTTTAACAAAGGTAATGAGTCCCTATAAAACAATGGCTTCATAAAATGATCATATTCTGACCCAGTGCTGTAAATGCTTACCCCTAAAAGGCTGTATCAGATTAAAGTGCCGTGGGGACAACACTGATGTAATGTTTCAGAATCATAAATGTGGGAGGAGGGATTTGAAAGTTGGATAATGGCAAGTGTGGAATAACTCAATAAAAGTCTCGCTCAAACACGGACTTGGTGCCATTTGATTTATCACTTTAATAAAATACCGTATAGGCCATGTTTAAATAGAAGGCAGTATTTTATTTATCTAATTTGTTCTGAAACTGAAGATGGTTAGGTTTTTTCTAAACAACAGCCTTATGTTCATGACAGTGCAGTAGAAGTAGGTTGAAGTAGGTGGTCCATTAATTGCTGCAAGAAAGTAGAAAATTAGAGCATGGTGTGAGGAGAGATGAAGGGCCATATCTGAAGGTCCAGTGGATGAGCTACCCTCGAAAATGAATTTTATGATTTTACACATATTCTGTGATTTCTAGAACACATTGCTTTGTTCTGCTGCCTTTATTTACCCTTAGTGAATTTGAAGGGTGCTGAGTACATTACTCAAAACTAATTCTGAGATTGCACTTTGCTACCTCTTTGAGTTAAGCATTGCCTGCTATATAAGACTTCAATTCCGTAGGGACAGCTGAGTCATCGGATAATAGAAGCATAGATTTAGAGCTAATAATAGCTAGCATTTATATAGCACTTATTTTACCCTAGTCTAGGCAGTTAGGGGGTACAGTTGCTAGAGTGCTAGGCCTGGACTCAGGAAGATTCATCATCCTGAGTTCAAATCTGGCCTCAGACACTTACTAGCTATGTGACCCTGGGCAAGTCACTTAACTCTGCTTGCCTCAGTTTCCTCATCTGTAAAAGGAGCTGGGGAAGGAAATGACAAACCACTCCAGTACCTTTGCCGGGAAAACTCCACTTGGGGTCATGAAGAGTTGGCACCACTGAACAACAACTCTTCTCTTTCAGATTATCTCTGCTTTACTCATATCTGAAATCTCACATTCCCCACCCTAGCAAAGGATTATTCACTGTGGTACTGTGAGAAGAGCAAAGAATTTAGAAACAGAAGGCCCAAGTTCAAATCCCAGCTTTGGAATTTATATGACTTTGGGTAATTCACTTAACCTCTCTAAGCCTCAGTTTCCTCATCTGTAAAATGAAGAGGCTGGACCAGATGGCTTCTAAGATCTCTTACTGTTCTAGAGCTACGACAGAGCTAAGAGTAACATGAGAACACCAGAGCCTGAGGAGAAGAAGGTTTGCTTTGATAGGATCAGAGAAAGTGAAAGTCAAAATACAGAAGACAATCTTTACATGCTACACCATTTGAAATCAGGCTAGCCTGGTGAATATTCTTAAGGAAGCTGGGTATCTACAAGTTATCAAGCATGGATACTAATACATCTATGCTGTGATAGGGTGGGCTGACGGCCATACAGAAAGTAAAGAGATTGAGTCTGACTCTTTAGAGCTTTTCAATGATTCTGGGATACCATTCCAAACAATGGGAAGGCAGGTTAAGATTATTAACAATCAATAGCAATGATGATGGTGATGAGGATGATTATGATGATGTGCTCATGTACATATGGTCTCTCAGAAAGAAGTTTGGGGTCATTAAATTTACAACATAGATCCCATGACTTCCAAAGGTAATTCCTCCTGCCCTTTTCCTCCTGGTCAATTTTGAGTCCTTTGTAGTGTCAGTTCAAGATAGATGCAACAAATTCTATGTGATTGTCCTTCCTTCCCATTATAATCTAATCCAGTGGTCTCCAAAACCTTTTGATTGCATGCCCCAACAGCAAAAAAAAAAAATTGATCCTATGTTGTTTCAACAATCTGGCTAGCAGCTTCTGTGGGGGTGTAAGATCCACCAACAGCCAGCACCCAGAAAGCTGCCAGCATGCTGCAAAAGTACAGGTTCTTTTGATCTGCTTTAATAAGGAAAGCTACATAAAGGGGTTTGACAAGTTTACTTTAATTCAGCACACAAATATCATTCACTTAGTTCAGGGAAAAAAGCCAGCACACTGAACTTCAGAACAAATCCAAACAAAGTACAAACATCAACAGACAGACCTTGTCTGATTCAAATCCCAATACATAGTTACCAGAGTTTAACAAAGTCTCGGCATCGAGGGGCAGAGCCAAGATGGAGGCTGGAAAGCAGGGACTAGCATGAGCTCCCTGCCAGGTCCCTCCAAAAACCTATTAAAAAATGGTTCTGAAGAAATTCTAGAACTGCAGAACCCACAAAATAGCAGAGGGAAGCAGGGATCCAGCCCAGGACAGCCTGGATGGTCACTGAATGAGGTTTATTTGCACACGGAGCAAATGGGGAGCAGAGCCCAGCGCCGGTGGCAGCAGAACCAACTAGACCAGGAGCCAGACAGAACAAGCCCTAGCACCCTGAATCAGTGAGCTGTGGCAGTTGCCAGACTTCTCAACCCACAAACACCAAAGACAACAGAGAAGGTTAGTAGGAAAAGCTTTGGGGGACAGAGTGAAAAGAGTTTACAGTTGGGCCACCACACAGGGGGCAGCGGGGTGGGGGAGGTGGAGGGGAGGTGCAGCTACAGCTACAGTTACTTTCTGGCCCCAGGACCACCAGGTGGGAGGAATTAAGTGGCTGATCAGAGCAGGACTGCAGAGCCTGCTTAAGATTTTCATCAGGTCCAGGTTGGTGGTTCTTGAGGAAGGAGGAGTGCTGGTGTGGCAGAGCTGGCTGTATAGAAATTACTCTGAAATCAACAGCGCATCCCCTCAAACTTGGAACGAAGTACTCTTTATACCACAAGCAGTCATTCCCTGCTGAAAAACTCAAGGGTCAAGTGAGTTGGCTGGGAATATGGCCAGGCAGTGAAAACGCACTCAAATTCAGTCTCAGACTTTGTAATCTTTCTTTGGTGACAAAGAAGACCAAAATATACAGCAAGAAGTCAACAAGGTCAAAGAGCCTACATCAAAAGCCTCCAACAAAAACATGAACTGGTCTCAGGCCATGGAATAGCTCAAAAAGGATTTAGAAAAGCAAGTTAGAGAAGTAGAGGAAAAATTGGGACTAGAAATGAGAATGATGAGAGAGAACCATGAAAAGCAAGTCAATGACTTGCTAAAGGAGAACCAAAAAAATACTGAAAAAAATATTGAAAAAAACAACACCTTAAAAAATAGACTAACTCAAATGGCAAAAGAGCTCCAAAAAGCCAATGAGGAGAAGAATGCCTTGAAAGGCAGAATAAGCCAAATGGAAAAGGAGGTCTAAAAGATCATTGAAGAAAATACTAGCTTAAAAATTAGATTGGAGCAAGTGGAAGCT
>CM053624.1:200901552-200935833 GCA_028646595.1 Phalanger gymnotis | reverse complement strand
GGGAATGGGGTGACGGAGGGGAGGGCAGACTGGGGAATAGGGCAACCAGAGTGTATGCCGTCTTGGAGTTGGGGGGAGGAAATGGGGAGAAAATTTGTAATTCAAACGCCTTTGAAAATCAATGCTGAAAACCAAACATATTAAAAATAAATTAAAAAATAAAAAAAATTAAAAAAAAAAACGAGACCCTGAAATATGATTTGTCTAAGTAAGCAACAGAAATTGTAATGTAATCCCAGGTTTTCTGACTCCCAGTCCCATGGTCTTCTCCTCTACTATCTTTTTTACTATTCTTTATAGGACTGAGCTTAAGTCCATTTCATGTTATTGGGGAGTGGGGGGATCCTCTAAATCTTTGTAAATTTAATTCCTCTTTTTCCCTTCCTCCAATCAAAAAGATTACAATTCCTTGTATATGGAGTCTCATCACCTCCTCTTTTATGGGAGGCTTTATCCCAACAAGTAACTCTCCTTATCTCCTAAGAAGCAGGTACCTCTCTCAAGTGACTTCCTTCACTGTATAAGCTATAAAGTTTACTTAAAGAGTGAAACATCGGAAGCAGCACATGCTCCACCAAGCTGTCAAGCCTGTAAGAATTAGGAGTCATATCCTCGGTGTTATCTTTGCTTATTGAGACTCTCCCTCATAACTCACTGACTCTAAAGGTGTTTGTAAATAAACACTGTCCTCCACAGGAACCAAAAGAGGCCCTAGGACCTCACGGCTTTCCAGTTTTACATTCCTAGTTTACTCAACCGTCTTACTCCAGGGGTGCACCCTCAAATCACTGCATGCAAAATGGAAAAACCCATTAGAGGTTGGATATCATATTCCAGCCCATCGCTGCTTAAAGGAATTGGTTTTGGCCTAGTTCTTGCCCTGGGCAGAAACTGGAAGGAGAATAAAATCATGGGACAAAGTCTTCAGTAGTTTGAACTGCCACAAACTGTGAATGAAAGCAAGTAATGAACTGGAGTGGGATGAAGGAAGGAAAGACCACCAGAGAGAAGCACAGGCTATCAGAGAAAACAACAGCTTGGCCTAATAAAAAAAGAATTTATTGGATTTTCTCAAGGGTCCACATGAAGAAATAATAACCAAAGAATCAATATTAGGCATTTCTCAAGTCTTTCCCGTCATGTCTGACTCTTTGTGACTGCACTTAGGCTTTTCTTGGCAGAGATATTAGAGTGGTTTGCCATTTCTTTATCCAGCTCATTTTGCAGATGAGGAGACTGAGGCAAAGAGAATTAAGTGACTTTCCCAGGGTCACACAGCTAGTAAGTATCTGAGGCCAAATTTGAATTTGGGTCCTCTTGCCTCCAAAGCCCACACACTATCTACGGCACCATCTAGCTGCCCCAAATACAATCCTTAACTGCAAGGAATTCATATGCTAATAGGACAAAAAACAAAAAAATAGTCATGTATGTATAAGATATACACATATATACTTATATGTATATACACACGTATGTACTTGAACACAGACATATACACAAGTACATATATTATGCATATAAAAACGCAGATTTATGGATTGTACATATATATGCATGTTACATATGTAGTACTTATATAATATGTGTGTATAGCTTCATACATTCATTGAGAAAAATGCTTTTCCCTTCTACTACTGCTTTCTCTCTCTGCAGAAACTCAATGGAAAAGTCAATCAGAATTGCTCAGCAAACCGTTTCAAGGTGAATAAACCCTCCAAATGAAGGTGCCTCTGAGAATAGAAAGACAGATGTTGTTTAGTAGTTTTCAGTCATGTCTGACTCTTGGTGAGCCCATTTGGGGTTTTCTTGGCAAAGATACTGGAGTGGTTTGCCATTTCCTTCTCCAGCTCATTTTACAGATGAGGAAACTGAGGCAAATAGGGTAAGTGACTTGCCCAGGGTCACACAGCTAGTAAGTGTCTCAGTCCAGATTTGAACTCAGGAAGATGAGTGTTCCTGACTCTGGTCCCAACACAGTATACTATACTGCCTAGCTGCCCAGGCTGGATCTACTCTCATGGATTTGGTTCAGTTCCTCTAATGTTTTCATTTCTCTTTTCGCCAAGGAATAACAGAATCCTTGCATTTTAAGAGGTCCTAGAGGCTTTTATATATTGAAACCCTGCCTAAACAATGAATCATTCTACAACATTTCCAACAAATCATTCATCTTTTGCTTGAAACCCAATGATGGGGTACTTGCTTTTCTACATGCCCATCCTTCACCTCTTGAGGCAGCCCATTCCTAGAAAATTCTTCTTTGTATAGAATTGAAATCTGCCTTTTTATAACTTCCATTCATTGGTTCTAATTCTCCCCTCTAGGGCCAAGCAAAACAAATCTAATCCTTCTTCTAAAAGACCTTCCTTCAAAGCTTTGAAAATAGTTACCATGCCTATAATGTCTCTTCAAGTGAAAATCCTGTTCTTCTGATAAATGTTCATATAGCATGGTTTTAAGTCCCCACAATATCATGGCTATTGTCTCCTTTGAAAATGCTGCAACTAGTCAATGCCCACCTTAGATAAAGTGCCCAGAAGTCTAAGGTAGTGTTGATTGTTGTCGTTTATGCTTGAAGAGAACCAAAATGACCACATTGTGCCAGGATCAAGGTATAGTGTGGCTGACTATGGCTGATCAGACCAATACAAGCTCAGAAGGCTCTACCTCGGGTCAGTCACAAGTAGTCCAAATTTAAAGCCTGTAAATTTTCACATCTCATGTTTCTTTTGAATTACCGCAACTCTGCTTTGATCATAGAGCCCAGCTCCTTTTTAAAATATGGGAATGCCATGTTGGGTAGTCCTGTGCCAGTGTCTCCCCTATCTCACAATCATTTCCAAAGTTCTTCAGAGAGACCTTGAGAGTGACCTTATATCACTTCTTCTGACCTCCATATGAGTCCTTGCCATAGGCAGCTTGGTGGATAGAGCACTGGGCTTGCAATTAGGAAGACTCAACTTCATGACTTCAAATCCAGACTCAGATACTTGCTAGCTGTGTGACCCTGGGCAAATCATTTAACCCTGTTTGCTTTAATTTCCTCATCTGTAAAATGAGCAGGAGAAGGAAATGGCAAACCACTATAGTATTTCTTCCAAGAAAACTCCAAATGGGGTCATAAAGAGAAGGACACAACTGAATAACAACAAAGGCTCAGCTCAACGTGCCACTTTTATTTTTCTAATGTAGTGCAGTGTGGTAGACAAAGACCTGGATTTGAAGTCAGAGGACTTGTTTTCAAATCTTGACTCTACCATTTAATTTTAGTATGGCCTTGGATAAGTCACAACCTCTATGAGCCTCAGTTTCCTCATCTGTAAAATGAAGGGTATGGACAACATTGGAGGTATCAAGTACGCTGCCTGTATTGCTCCCAATAACAGATTAAATGTAGTTGATTTAATCAGAATAAAATGTAATTGAGAGGCATTTAACAAAATAAGAGCATAGATAATGTTAACATGTGATGGTTTTCTACGTCAATATATAGCCCATGGCATCATTTTATATTTGAGCTGACACCACTCAATGTTACCTCTAGGTCCCCTTCCAACTCTAAACCTATCACCAAATCCTAAGTGTCATTTGTAATCTTTGTTCCAAAAGAAAAGGTAGATCCGCAGTGAGTAGAGCACCGGCCCTGGAGTCAGGAGGACCTGAGTTCAAATCTGGCCTCAGACACTTGACACACTTACTAGCTGGGTGACCTTGGGCAAGTCACTTAACCCCAATTGCCGTGCCTTTCCCCCTCCAAAAAATAAGGCAGCCCATAGTATTTCTCGTAAAAAATTGGGAATCTCAAAACAACGACCTTAGGGATATCACCTATTGGTCTTAGTATGAGTCAGTATTACTTTCCAAAATCTCACCTATCACAGCAAGGATAGGTATTCAAAGGCTACTAGAATGAACTGTCTACTCCTTGACTTTTGGATTTAAAGGGGCTCATTGCTTAATTTTTGGACCACCCAGTATAAAAGCTGATTGGATTTATAATTATACATGAAGATGGACTAGATTATGTCTCCCCCTACTTGTTACTCTTTACCCTTCACACATGCAAATAAGGCAAACATTCTCACTTAGGGACCAATGCTCCCCCTAAGCAAGATTGAAAGCAGGCATTCCAAAGAGAAAATTCTGAAGAATTATCTGGCAAATTGTGGGTCATGAGTATAGAACCTTGGGCTGGCCTGAATTAACCAGATTGTCTGTTTCTGGGTCTTGACTGTACTGTCTGGATATATCCTAGAGCTGACAGATGGTATCAATAGTTAGTTGATAGCTGTGGTAGTAGTCCTGGGACCTAATGGGCAGGCCTGGTCTCATTCATGATAATCCTGGGATTGGGAAAGGGGCCAGGAATTCTCCCCTTGCATTCATCTCTTTTGCCCTTTTCTATTGATCCCAGCTATATCTGGAAGAATTTTTCTCAGATGATAAAAAAAATAGCACTTAAAATCCTTACTTATACCTTACTAAAGAAATCATATAAATATAACATATACAGATATATATCATGTGATTTATAGAACATACATATATATCTAGATAGATGATAAATAGATAGATAGATAGATAGATAGATAGATAGATGGATGGATGGATGGAAAGGCTTTACACACAAGGGACCTGATGACTGATCATGTCTGTCACCCAAGAATGTTGGAGTTAAAATTGGAGGGGCTGATGGCTAGAAGGTTAATTGGTCACCAGGTAAAGTCAAGTCAAGAAGCATTTATTAGTGGACAACTATGTGCCAGGCAGGAGATGATATTTTTAACCATACCCATTCAAAAAAAGTCTTTTGATAAGGTGTGGCAGCATTTTATGTACATAAGTAGGAGTGTTCGCACCAATGAAACTACTGGTTTTTTTAAAGTATATCATATATACCCATCTAAAAAAAGAGGGTATATGGCTAACTAGGCAGATTAGAGTAATTTTTTAATCACAGAAGATAAACAGAACATTGCAATACTGTATCATTCAGTTTTAATTGTTTTTATTGTTCAGTTGTGTCCGACTCTTCATGACCCATTTAGGGTTTTCATCATAGAGATGCTGGAGTGGTTTACCATTTCCTTCTCCAGCCCATTTTACAGATGAGGAAACCAAAGCAAACAGGACTAAGTGACTTTCCCAGGGTCACACAACTAGTGTCTGAGGCTGGATGTGAAATCAGAAGATGAGTCTTCCTGTTGCCAGTCCCTGGCGCTCTATCCACTGTACCACCTAGCAGTCCGGATCATTAAGTTAGCAACATTAAAAGCCACCAATGGTCAACTTTACAGGTATGTGGGTAAAACTTTGTGATATCCATTTAACAAACAAAATCAGACATGTCATCAGTCAGATTTGTCCAACTATTAAGATTAGCTGGCAAAAGGTGACATTAGCCTGAGTTGGAACTTAATTTACCTTCACTTATACCTGCTTTAAATTAATCTGTTTTAGACCCCATGTAGATTACAATAATGAGGAAGATGAAGACATTGCTCCTCATTTATTTAGAAAGTCATTTTCTGCCCACAAAATCTTTTGAGTTTCTACTTCTAATTATCATAACCAGGGCTGTTAACTTTTCATCTAAGACCTTGCAATTTTGTTTAAACATAATAATACTGCCATCTAGTGGCCATCTCGTGGTTATTCTGTCATCTTAACACAATGGGGGGACGTGAAGATTAGCCCTAGCAGTTCATGTCAAATCTCTATTATTCTTTAGCACACCAATCTTTCTGATGCCTCCATAGATTTTTCTGATTGCAAATCAGAATTGCAGTAATGAGACTCTGTTTTGTTTTATAGCCTGGAGTGTGAACAAGCCCTCTCGCCTGACTTAGCCAAGTGGTATTTTCAAATATTGTGTCAGTCACACTCAATGATCTGGAAGAGTATTTTTGTTTATCTGCTTCTGGTTAGGGCTAAAGAGCTCTGTGCAAGGGAAAATGTATTCCTTTGAAAAGGCACGCCGTTAGATAAGAAGCGACTCGCCTTTTGTTTAGTTTAATTGATGTGTCCTTAAGAGTGAGACCCTAAATCAGAATATATCGGCTGAGTGCTTCTTTTTCAGTATTTTATATGTGTGTGTGTGTGTGCGTGTGTGTGTGTCGTTCTGAAACAACCAGGTGCACCTCTGTGTGACAAATACTCGGTGATTGGAGAGAAAATATTTTATTTTGACTTATTCACAAACATAATAACTACATTGCCAATTAATTATTGTTAACAAGGCTATATGAGGGGGTGGCAAGATCTTACCCTCCACTAAACTTCACTTTGTACTGTGTGTATCATTCACCTGGTAATTAATTACATACTTCATTGTGACACCTTCTACATCATCCTGGGGTCATTCAACTCATCCTGCTTATCTTTCCCCGAGTTTGTCATTTTGCCCTAAGAGAGGCAGTGTTCTATTGTGGACATAGCACTGGATTTGCGATTTAAAGGGATCTGTATTCAAAACTAAGCTGTAGCTCTAATGGTGACCCTGGGAAAGTTATTTAACCTCTCTGAGCCTTGGTTTCCTCATCTGTATATTGGTAATAATGATACTTGTTCTATTACTCTAGCTCTATGGGCTGGCCCAGAGGCAGGTTGGGAGAGGGTGGAGTGTTCCTCAAAGAATCAGAATACTACAGAGGATCATAGAATTAGAGCTGGAAGGGGCCTATAAGGTATTGAGGCCCAAACCACTAATTTTACAGATGAGGACCTACTAATTAGTTAAAACAGGAAGTTACCGGATGCTGGACTTTCTGCTTCCAAACCTTACATGAGCTCCTGGCTGACTAAGCCCCACTTTGTTCCCCTTCCTCCTCCCTAGAGTAGCTACCTTCCTAGTAGTGACCCCAGTATCCCATGATCTCAACCCACATGGACTTTCCTTCCTCCCCTTCCCAATTCAACTAATTTTGCCCTTATAATTCCGTCAACATATAACCCAAAATCCTTCTTTGAAACACATTGGAAGACACAAGGGTCTTTCCATTCCCTGAAATCCAAACAACCTTGAATAAATGAATGAAAAAGCATTTATTGGGTGTTTATTATATGCCAAGCACTGTACTGAGGTACAAATAAAATACCAAGGCAGTCTCCACTCCCAAAGAGCTCACATTCTAACTGAGATGACACATTTAGTAAAGTTCAGTTATAGAGCAATGGAAAGACCCGGTGGTTCTTAGGGTATGTCAACTCTGGTTACAAATGACCGAAGAGTTACAGAGGTTTTGCAACCACTGTTAACTCCAAAAATACTAAAGAACTCAAACAAGCTATAAGCAAAAAGCTTTCTTCGTAACATTAGAGGAAGAAAATTAGACACATGTGTTGGGGCCTCCTCTAGTAGGGGACCTGAGGCAGTGGGACTAGGCCTTGATTTATATATTCATGGCTAGACAAAGAATCAAACAGCGTAAAGTAGCAAAAGCGTGGAGGAATAACAGCAACAGCGAAGCAAGGTTGTCTAGCGACAAAAAATCCATTCATAGCAGAACTTCATGTGTTGGTGCTTACCCGAGCTCAGGGACCATCGGTTCTGTGACTTAGTTACAGCAGTGTGCATCCAGAGGGTGAGCTCAAGGATTGTTGTTATGCCAAGCTCGGGGCACAGCTTGCTTGCTAGGATCTAGTTCTGCAAAACAAAGTGTCTACTAATAGTGAAAAGAAAAGAGTAAAAAAAAAAGAGGGGTGGTCTTGGATCCTGACAGGTGTAATAGTAGGGTGGATGGAAAAGCCCAGGGGTCATTAGAGTACAGAGTGGCATAGAGTGGCAGATGTCAATGAATGGCAATCTAATATGCACAGCGACGGGGCAGAAAATAAGACCTAATGATCCTTAGGGTGTGGTGACATTACATATGGCAGGACCTGGTGGTCCTCCATCTTACCACTGAAATAATGAGTTGCCATGTCTCACAGTACCACCACCCTCCCAATCACTAAGGCTCACCAACTAGGTGTGATCCTCTATTCCTCACTCACATTCACCACCAATATCCAACCTATTATTAAATCCTGTTGTTTACATCTCTCTTATGGGCTCCCTTCTCTCCCCTGATGACTCCACCGTCCCAATATAGACCCTGATGCCATCTCCCTTACGATAACCTGCTCATTGGTTTTCCTGCCTCAAGTCTTTCTACACTTCAGTCCATTCTCTAGTCAGCTGTCAAGCTGATCTTCCTAAAGTATAGTTCTGACCATGTGGTCCTCTTCTATTCAATGAACTCTAGTTACTCCCTCTTACCTCCAGGATCAAATATAAGATATTTTATTTTATTGTAATTTAATTTGTGAATAAAGCAAATATTTCCATAACATAGTAGAATTTTTAAAAATGATGGCACATGAAACAGCAAATATATACAACTTGCTATTCCTTTTAAATATATAATAAAGCTTTCTTTTTTTCCTTTTTTTCTTCCCTCTCCCCTCCCCTTGCCCTAGAGATGGCTACCATTAGACACAAATATGTGTGTGTGTGTGTTGTGTGTGTGTGCATGTGTGTATATACATATATATGTGGGAAGGAAAGATTCCAATGGGATATGTATGCACACACACACATATACACACACGTATTTGTAAAATCATTCTATACATACTTCTATTCAATTTGATTTCGTGGCTTTTAGAGCCTTCATAACCTGCCTCCCACACCCGCTACCTTTTCAGTCTTCTTATACCTTACCCCCTCCATGAACACTGCAATCCAATGACATTGGTTTCTTCACTGTTCCTCACACATGAAACTCCATTTCCAGGGTCTGGGCATTTTCACTCAATGTCCCTCATGGTTGGAACTCTATTCTTCCTCATCTCTACTTCTTGGCTTCCTTCAAGTCTCAGCTAAAATCTCACCTTCTACAAGAAGTCTTTCTCAGTCTCCTTAATCTTGACACCTTCCTTCTGAGTCTATATTGTTTATATCTTCTTTATATTGACAAAGGGCTGTCTCCCCGACCCTCCACCAGGTAGCATGGCAGTGTTGTGTGGCTCAAAGGGAGGCAGAATAGACTGACATATCTAGACTATTTTCCCCTCACCTTTCTTCACAGGAGAATTTATTTCCTGTCAGGAAGGGGAGCAAAAGGTTAGGGGCCACAGGCTTGCCACTCTGCTCTCTTCAGAGAGAGGGTGTACCGGGCTAGAATTATATTTATCTGTACCTTTAAATATGATTAGTCTAGGAAATGTGGTTTTCTGGTTCAATCTAACTTCTGATTGCTGTTTCATTAGCTGAGGGCCTTATATCCAAGGCTTGACTTCCCTCCCACCTAATACCTGTTCCACAATACAATAAATAAATAGGAAAGAAACCCATTCATCCAAGTAGAGAGCAAAACAGAAATCTGAGGAAGGATACAGAGGAGAATACATGCCAAACAATACAGAGCAAAGATGTTCTCCCATTGGAAGCAAGATAACTCAACTCAACCAAGAGAATCCTAGTTCTCACCCAAGAGATTTCCCAAGCTCTCTAGTGTGGCAAGTTGGGGATAGGGGCATGATGGAGACTTCCAGCTCCTCTCATGTTAGTTTTTTCCCAGAATCTTTCCCTTAAGCAACCTGAAATGGGGTTGGCATCTTCCAACTTCTCTCTCAAAGCCAGAAGCACCAAAAGCGACTGAAGAACTCAAATTAACTGAGGAGACTCAAAGAGATTTCCAAGACTGGAGAGATCAAACCTTTCCTCTGTTCTGTTCCCATCAATTCTGCCCCACCCCTCATGCAGGTATAGGGCATTGATCTCTATCAGTGAGGAAAGAGTCCCATATCAATGGGCTTTGGGACTCCAGTTAAATAACAAAGAGATGTTCACATATTGCTGTTATATTTCAGTCATATCTAACTCTTCGTGACCCCATCCATTTGGAGTTTTCTTGACAAAAGTACTAGAGTGCTTTGCCATTTACTTCTCTGGCTGAGGCAACTAAGGCAAACAGGGTCAAGTGACTTGCCCAGGGTCACACAGCTAGTATCTGAGGTTGGATCTGAACTTTGGAAGATGCATCTTCCTGACTCCAGGCCCTGCACTACATCGCCTAGCTGACCCTGTTTACATATTGTCTCTTCCATTAGACTGTGAACTCCTTGAGAATAGGGACTTTTATTTTTGCATTTTTTTTCATCCCTAGTTTGTGCCTGACACTTAGTAAATGCTTGCTGACTGATATCTGCTAGAGGACTGAAGAAACACAAGACCCTGACCATTGGGAAGGAAAGATTCCAGTGGGACCTGAGCAAGAGGTAAGCTGGGTCATTGGGGGAAAATTAAAAACCGGAACCCTGATGAATATTGGATTATAGTTCTTATTTCATATGCTATGTCTTCCCAATAGATTATAAATTCCTACCACATGACCCTGGGCAAGTCATTTAACCTCTATTTCCCTCAGTTTCCTAATACTGTAAAGTAAGGATAATAATAGCACTTACCTTGCAGTGTTATTGGGAGGATCAAGTGAGATGATAATCGTAAAGGATTTAACACAGTGCTTATATGGTAAGCACTATCACAAATGTTATTATTGTTATCATTACTATGATTACTGTCCTTGTATCACTCAGGTTGCCTAATACATTGCAAGATATATTCTTAGTAGGTCTGAATGACAGATATTGAGAGGGATCTAGAAACAGAAACTCTTGTTACACAGACACAAACCAAAGAGGTCAGTGACATTATGTAACGCCATGGTTTTTTAGTTGCACACCATAGTTGCTATAAGTAGTGTAGTATAAAGGACAAAAGCAATGTAATATAATAGACTGCACTTGGATTCAAGAAGGTGTGGATTCAAATTCTACCTCAACACTTACATAACCCCGTAGAGACCACTTAACCTTTTCTGAGACTCAGCTTCTTTTTCTATAAAACAGGGATAATAACAGCAACTACCTCAAAGTGTTTGTTGTGTGGGTCAAACAAGATGAAAGCAACTTGTAAAACTGTAAAGTACGTTATCAACATGGGCTACTATGCCTTTGAATACTTTGATTGAGATAAACTTCTGTGAAGATTCTAATCAATATGACCTAAAAGCTAAGAGGATTTTTTTTTATTTTTAATTTGCTTTATTTTTCCCCAATTACATGTTAAAACAATTTTTTAACATTTGGCTTTTTCTTTTTAAGTTTTGAGTTCCAAACTCTATGCCTTCCTCCCTCTGCTCCTCCCTCTCTGAGACAGATGTTAAACAATCAGATATAGGTTATACATATGCAATCATGTAAAACATTGCCATGTTAGTCATTATGTACAAGAAGATTCAAATAAAAGAAAAAAGAATGAAAGAAAGAAAGTGAAAAACAGCATGTTTCAGTCTCTCTTTGGTGAGAAATCCTGCACCAACTATCAGGCACTGGTGATCTGTCCGCCCCCTAAATAACTCATCCAGCCATGATTCCTGGGGAGGCCCTGATGTCTGAGACACTAAAAAAAAAATCAGAATGAGAATCCAGCACAACACTACTCCCAAACACTTGCACTTGACCTGGGCCACATGGGTACTAAATGGCAGATTTGAGAGTTACAACAAATCTTCAGACTTCGAATCCAACCCGCTTTTTTGGCTATGCTTATTTTTTTTCCTGACTATACTCACTGAGACAATGATATCTACAAATGTATGTGTTTGAGTGTGTATGTATGTGTGTGTGTGTGTGTGTGTTTCACTACTGTGAAAAACTACTGTGTTTTCATAGTCTGTTTTTTAGGAATACTGCTTAAAATGGTATTACAAAGTTTCTTGGGCCCTAAATCATGAAGCAGCATTTGTTCTGATGTGAAAGATGCGGAAATCAAAAGAAGAAGCCCCAAGGGTACAGCAGGCAGAACCAAAGAAAATTCAGCTGATTATCTTCATTAGGAATTATCAAACCTTAGCCTTGGGCTGTCTTACCCTATCCTTAATTCTTTTGGATTGCCCAAACCAGTCACCTCAAATGTTCCCCTAGTGTCCTCACATACCTCTAAGCAAATGGAACGAGCCAGACACACCTCTCCCAAACCACTTTTATGTACAGTTGTCCCTTCCACATCTTGGAAGGTAGGGGCAAGGTAGCCCCCCTCCCGCTCACCCCACAATCCCCATCCCTCTGCCTCCCCATGATCTGGAAAATCCGAATAAAATGTTTTGGCCCTCTCTTTGTATCAGAGAAGAAGTCTAAATTTTTGGGTAAGGAACTGAGAGGACCCTACCTCTTTTGCTGGACATCTGGACTATCTTAAAGTTACCTATAAAAGCTGTCCCCACCTTGAAGTCACAGCCGATCTTCAGTGATCAGTCAGTGAAAGCTTTGCTACCTTGACATACTTATAATAAAATCTTTTTTAATCCTCTTTGTTCTGAGTTTTGCCTCATTAATCAGAATGAAAGCCCGAATGAAGAATTTCCCTTTCAACACCACCAAAACAGAAAAACAAAAAAAGCAAATTATTTGATTTGCAAGCACCCCAAACAACAGAAACAAAAGAAAGATAATTGAATGCAGCTACCAAAGAAAGCAAAGGTAACAAAATTAATTAATCCCCAGCCCTGCCCCCCATACACACACCCAAAAGGGATAGGGTTGAAAACAACAGCAAAATAACAAAGCAGGAAACAGGAAGATATATCTTTTGTTAACATGGTACTAACCAATTAAATATGCTAGAGCTTCCCTTTTTGACAGGGGAAACAGACAATGGAGTAGCATAACAACTAGCCAACCAGGAGGACTTCTGATGCCCAAGGCTGGGTGACATACCACAGATCGTTTGCAAAGTAAACTAGCTGAACTCTGCAACTGCTGAAACCAGTCTTGACAGCAAACATCTTGGTTTCTGACTTATCTAAACTCTAAAGAGCAGTTAACATCCTGATTTCTGATTCATTGTATTTACAGATATCTTCTCCCTAGACCCCCACTACACTCTGACTTGCCAATTTATTGTGTTTCTCCCTTAACCCTGACTTAGCCATAAATACCTCAATAAGTCCTAAATGCCTCAAATAGGTGTAAATGCCTCGCCCTTTCCCACTCCTCTTTGAGCAGATGAGAAGATTGTCTCCCTGCTCCACGTTACAGGCTACTTCTGGGCCAATAAATGCAGTTATGATCTTTGTAAGTTGTGTTTGGACTCTGGTTCGTTCCAGGTGCCCCTTTTAAACCTGGGGTTTCTTCCGTTTTTAGCAGCTGACAGGGGTTTTTATTTCAACATTTTCTAACAGCAGACAAGAAGATAAAAACAGAACATAAAGAGAAATGAAGATGGAATAATCAGCGTGAAATCCTGCGGACTAAACTTTATATCACCTGGTCTACAGAAGAAGCAATGTCTTTGTGGGGCTAAAATGCAGAATAGCAGGGTAAATAAAAGGGTCCTCTCCAATGCTAAAACAACAGTATTTGGATAGGGGGTTGTCTCAGCTAAAAGAATACCTTCCTTTCTTCTTTGACAGTTCAAGGCACGGGCAACTGGCAACTTCCACCCATGTGTCAAGTAGGATAGAGTCCCTCCACTAAATGAACGTGAGCCTGAGCCCCTGGCTTGTATATTTATTCTTTCCTGACTTGAGGCAAATGGGTAATCTCTTCTGAGATGTGTGTGCCCAAGCTTGGAGTCAGCTTTGTGGGTTCAAGCCAGAGGTTCTGGGACCTACTGAACTGGAGCTGAATGGCAGCGGGGGAAGAGTTTGTGGCAGTTACTTACTCCAGAGCTCTTACAAGAGTTTGGCTCCAGCCTGGCTGCTTTACCAAGGCACACACACTAAGAATTATTTAACATTTTTTTTGTAGGGGGGAAGGCAGGGCAACTGGGATTAAGTGACTTGCCCAAGGTCACACAGCGAGTAAGCGTGTCAAGTGTCTGAGGCTAGATTTGAACTCAGGTCCTGCTAACTCCAGGACCTGTGCCACCTAGCTGCCCCCTAAGAATTATTTAGACAGTGCAGAGGACAGGTGAAATGTATAATGTCTAATTAGCAACCCCATAAACTGTTTTATACCCTGATAAGGTTCAGCATCAGCCTCCCAGAAGATTGTTATCAGTAGTTAAAAGTTGTTACTGAGTCCTCTTTTTAGTTTAGTTGTTTTTTTTTAATTTAGATGAATTGTGAATGTAGGTTAGTATCTGTGCGTTGTTGTCATTCAGTCATTTCTGATTCTTCATGACCCCATTTGGAGTTTCCTTAGCAAAGATACTGGTGGGGCTTGCCATTTCCTTCACCAACGCATTTTACAGATGAGGAAACTGAGGCAAACGGGGTTAAGTGACTTGCTCAGGATCGCACGACTAGTAAGTGTGCTGAAGCCACATTTGAACTCAGGTCTTCCTGACTCCAGTCCCAGAACTCCTTCCTCTACATCACCTAGATGCGCTGCGCACTGAGAACAGCTTGTTACCGTTTCTGCCTGGGATAGTGGAGCTAAAGAAAGTGAGAAAAGAGAGCTTAAATTCAAGGTTCCCCCAGACTGAACCTAGCCCGAACTACCAAGGGACAGAAGTGAGTGGCACAACACCCCGACCCCTGTGGGCCCACAGTAGTTTTCAAGGTCAAATGAGTAGTAAGTAAATAAACAATAAGAAATAAAGGCAAAGGATGATGGAAGAAAAGCAAATGTCTCCACAAAGTGCTAAATTTGAGGTGGAAAAGATCATTTTCAGGTATGTCCATATGATAACACACATTCAGAGCCTTTTTACTCTTGCTTTACATACACTTCTTATTTATTTTGTTTCTTAGCCTATAATAGATTACTGAACTGTCATTTAGATGAGGCTAGTCTGGTAGCTAGAGGCACTTACACAGTGAAGAAGTGAGTTTACAGCCTGACATGGAAGGAAGAGGACAAAACAAACAAATAAAAACCCCTCAAAAAGTACAGCAATCTGGAACCATTTAGTTTGAGGGCACTGTTCTACACCTCATGTGAGGGCATCGTTATGTAATGGCTCAATACGTAAACCGGTGGCCTTGAGAAATAAACAAAAAGTTAAATTACGTTTAATATCCTCTTTAAGAAGGCAAGAAAAGGAATAATCTGTTTTAAAGATTCTTAGTGAAAACAGTTAAAATGAAATGTGTTGGTGCTTAAAGAGGATAAGCTTCAGTTACCTGGAAAATTCATTCTCTTGGGACAGCTCCACCAATGATGCTGAATAAAGGAAGTGTTCCTGGAATATGAAAACGAAAGTATAGCAAAAACATTTTCAGCTTGGTTTAGTGGTGCAAACATGCCAAAATCCTTCCTTTGGGAAATGCATATTAGTAGAAAGGCACTTAAAATCAGATTACCAGCTTGCACTCACATCTCTCCAAAATACACTTACTGTGCTAACGGTAAAACTGGGTTTTACTTATTGATAGAGACTTTTATTAAATTCTAAATAACTTTTCTTGGATTAGCTGTGAGTCGTTCATTTAGGCTGCATTTTTTCACTCAGAAAATATAATTAATAACTCTTTACTAATAAAAATTATATCTGATTATGCAATTACTCAGGTTCAATAATTGACATGTTGCTAATGGCTGCCAAAATGCTCCTAGTGAAGAGTAAAGAGGTAGCTTCAACTAACCAATTGATCAGAAAGCATGGATGAAATGCCTATGTATCAGAAACTGGGTACATGCCACAAAAAATGGAACTTCTTCTGCCCTCAAGAAGCTTATAATCTATAGGAGAATTGTGACGTGTTCACAAATAATTAAATATGAGACAAATGCAAAATAAACAACAACAAAGTAATTTGGTGGACTACAGAGGGACATGACTAACACTGAACCTGGAGTCAGGGAGACCCGAGTTCAAATCCAACCTCAGAGACTGTGTGACTCTGAGCAAGTCAATTAACCACTGCCTCAGTTTCCTCATTTGTCAATGGGGAGAGTAATGACTACTACCTCCCAGAGCAGTTGTAAGAGGATCAGACATGAAAATACTCATAAAGTGCTTTACAAATCTTAAAGCACTATATAAGTGGTACCCATTATTAGTTATTATTAACAACTGGGGTAATCAAAAAAGGCCTCTAAAAGGAGGTAGAACTTGAGTTGAGCCTGAAAAAGCAAGTGTACTAAAAGGCAGAGGTAAAGAGGGAGAGCACTCCATGAGAGTACACCCAGCCTGTGCAAAGGTACAGTGGCTAGAGATGGGCAGTCCTAAACTGGTAAGAGAAAGTAGGCCATTTTGGCTGGATTGGAGAGTCTATGAAGGAGAATATGGAATCAACCTGGAAAGATAGGGTAGAATCAGATTTAGAGGCAACTAGGTGACACAATGGATAGGGTTTTGAACCTGGGGTAAGGAAGACGACCTAGAGTTCAAATCCTACTTTGCTATATGACCCTTGGCAAGGCACTTGACCTGTATCTCCCTCAGTTTCCTCATCTGTAAAATTGGGATAATAATAATCCATACCTCTCAGGGCTGTTTTGAGGATAAATAAGGTAACACGGGGTTTTTCAAACCTTAAAATGCTATATAAGTGCTAGTAATGAGGATGATGATGATGATGATGATGATGATGATGATGATGATGAAGAAGATGATGATTAAGGGCTTTAAAAGAGAAAAGTTCCTACTTGATCCTAAGGGAAACAGGGAGCCATAGGAGCTTCTTGAACAGGATAAAGATAGGATTAGACTTGTCCTTGATGAATTTCACTTTAGGGGGGCTATCAGAGTGTTCCAGGTCAGGGCTGATAAGGACTCGAATTACTGTAGTAGCTGAGTGAATAGAGAGTAGGAGGCAAATGGACCTAACTAAATGTTTATCTATTTATCATACAAGGATTTAGGGAGGATAAATTAACATATATAATGTAGTTCAAGATTTTCCTCTTAGCCGCAAAGGTATTTATCCTTCCACACTTCAGAACTATATGAGTAAATGCTGTTCTAATACAATAGAGGTATTCCCAGAAACTTGTGTGCATGTCAGTTAATTGTGAATTAATTTTTAAGTGAGTCTCTACTTTGACGAATCTTGTAGCCATGACCATGCCTGGAAGCGTGGAGCCCTAAGTAAATTATATACTCTATATATACCATCCTTGTTCAGTTCAATGTTTTTGTTCAAGTGCAAATAATAGTAACAAACGTGCAATATTCATCTAACACATTAAGGTTTGCAAAGTGCCTTACATTTACTAAATCAACGGAAGACATTAAGATGGAAAAAAAAATCACAAAATTCCAGTCTTAGGTGACGATGGGAGATGGGGTTATTATTACTGACATGAATACAAAGAACCCTCTATTCCCCATCCCATCTGCCTCATAACAAGGCTATCAAGTAGACAGCCATCATATTTTCTCCCACCTACTGCCATCCTAAATCACTGCCAACCTCAGAAACGTGGGCCCTTCAAAATCTACTTTAAACATGCATTTAAATATGTATAATCCACCAGTTAGTCTGTTTGCTAATGCTGGATTTTCACAAATCATTTATCTTCTTTTTAAGTTGATAATAATGATACTCCTATAATGCTTAAAAGTTTTCAAAGCCCTTTCATATACTGTCTCACTCGATCTTTACAACTTGCAAGGGAGTCACTGTAAATATTTTTATTCCCATTTTACAGATGATTTAAATCATGTTCCCTTGGTCACAGCCAATAGGTGTCAGAGGTAAGATCGAACGCCAGATTCTCTTGATTCCAATTCCACCATCCAACATAAACTTACCTATCCTTAGGCACTGAGAACCCAAACTATGTAGAGGTTCTGTCAATTCTATGATTTCAAAATATATTTAGGGGCAGAAGGCCCAAAACATAGGATGAGCATTGGTGTTGATTGTTGCAGTTGTGTCCAACTCTTCGTGACCCCATTTGAGGTTTTCTTGGCAAAGATACTAGAGTGGTTTGCCACTTCCTTCAGCTATTTTAGATGAGGAACCTGAAGCAAATAGGGTTAAGTGACTTGCCTGGGGACACACAGCCAGTAAGGGTCTGAGGCCAAATTTGAACTCGGGTCTTTCTGACTCCGGGCCTAGCACTCTAACCGTGGAGCCACCTAACTGCCCCAGTAAGAACATAATCAGTGCTTAAGAAATGTTTGCTAGCATTCTTAAAACAGGTGCACTTAACCACACCAAGGCCAATATCTAAAAAAGCCAAGACCATGGAAGGAAAAAGCCAAGTCCATGTCAAAAGCATAGGCTTTGTGGGCACACTGCTCAGCACAGAGTCAAGGAAAACACCGCTAAGTGGGAATGATAAATGACAACAATAATTAACATTTGTATAGCACCTACTGTGTGCTAGGCATGATGCTAAGATGCTAAACTCTTTACAAACATTATCTCATTCAATCCTTACAACAATCCTGGGAAGTAAGTGCCATATCCCCATTTTACAGATGAGGAAACTGAGGCAAACAGGTTACGTGACTTGCCCAGGATCACACAGCTAGTAAGTATCAGAAGCTGGATTTAAACTCAGGTCTTTCTAACTGCAAACCTGACATTCTATCCACTGAGCTACCTAGCTGCCCCACTCTGTAAATATAAAGTAATAGGAATGAGGATAATAGGCACAGCTGGAGTTTGATTTTTCAAACTTCAATCAATCCTACCACAAATTGGGCAGAGCAGGGGACCTAGAGAGAGAACGTGAACTAGCTTATACCACTGTTTAGCCAATATCATTCTTGACAGCGCTGAGAAAGGGACAAGATATAGGATTCATTAGAGCAGTCACTTCAGAGGGATATAATTCTTTCAGTGATTAAATCCAAAAATCCCATTTGTTAAGTGTCTGCTGTATGCAAGGCATTGGGCCAGGTACTGAAGATAACAAAGAGCTTATATTCCACTAGGGGTGATGACACTGGCACGGATGAGTTCTAATTACAAAGTAATTTGAGGAGGGAGTGAGCATCGAGAAGCTGTGAGGGGAGGATTATGGAGAGAAAGCTTCACTAAAGACATAGCATATGATCTGAGCTTCATTTGAAAGGACTGTGAGAAGCAGCGAGGAAGAGAAGAAATTTCAGGTGCAGAGGTGCGGAGGAAGGCAAACTGAGCAAATGTATGGAGGCAGAAGAGGCAGCATTGAGTTTGGGGAATGACAAGTAGTCCATCTTAGTGGAGAACATCAGCGCTAGAATTGGAGAAATATCAAATTAAGCTGTAAAGTAGGGCAGAGCCAGTCTTAAAGGCCAGTCTTAGGAACTTGTATTTTATTCTACCCTAGACAGTCACTATTTTTTTTGAGAAGAGGAAAAATATGGGCAGTTCTGAACCTTGGAATAATTCATACGGTAGTTTTGTGACTGGTGAGAGATTGGAAGTAGAGATAGCCTACGTGATCAGTAATGAGGACCTGCCCTAGGGTGGCAGCCATGAGAGTAGAGAGAAGAGACCAATTGGAAAAAAATGTCGAGGAAGAATTAACAGGGCCTGAATTAAGAATTGACAGAAGAATTAACAGGATCGGAAACAAGACTGGGAGCAGGGGAGGGAAGAAAGAAGAGAGAAGAGTCTAGGATGACTCTAAGGTTATGACTGGGAAGATGGTGATCGCCTCATCAGAAGAGAAAAAAAGGATGTTCGGAGGGTTTGAGGATTTAACAAGGGAGAAGATGAGCTCCATTTTGGATATGTCACATCTGAGATGTTAATAAGACATCCAGATGGAGATGATCATTTTGGGTCATTAGTCGAAACATCTTGGAAACTCTTTGGTAACTATTTCCAGAGCCTGTTTACAAGCCTGAATATCATTAACATTAAACCATTTCCTTTTCTGAACCTAGAATTCAAGAAAGTAGAACTTCTTGCAGTCAGTCTTCTGGCTGGCCCCGTCACACTTTGCTTTTTGCTTTGGGAAAGACCATCAGAGGCAGGAAGGTCAACAGAAGAGTCTCCTGTTTATGTAATTTCCTGTGAGGGACCGGCACATTCCTCAATGGTAGGCTGGCTCTCTGCTGCTGTTGCCATGGCAATCTTTGAGGGCGCTTGACTCACCAGACCTTGTATAACAAGATGTGGTAGAGTATACTCTGCTTCCTTTTAAAGAACCTTCTGATCTTGCCTAGTATTTATGTTTTGTCAAAACAGAAAAAAGGGGAAGAAAACTTTTGCTTTATGAAAGAAGGAGGAACGCTTGACCTCCAAGGAAAATGTATAAGTTTTTTTCATTATTGTCAGTTCTAAATACTGACTTTGATTCCATGCTTGTCACATAGGCGCTCCCTCATTGAACACAGAGACTCTAAAAAAAAGCCATCAGATACAAGCAACATCGTCACAGGTATTTGCTTCACTACTACCCACTGCTTTGCTGCTCTGCATGAATGAGTGACAAAGGGGACAAACAAGGAAAAACAATGAAGCAAGGTCCTCATTGGTAGGATCAGGAAGAGGTGTCAGTCTAGACTCTAAATAGTCTGGTAATTCCATTCCACTCAACAGTGTTTCTCAAACACATACTAGCAGACAGCATGATGGTGTGGTACAGAGATGGCTTCAAAGCCAGGAAGACCTGGCCAAATCTTACTCTGACACATACCGGCCGTGTCACCCTGGTTAAGTTACTTAACTTGTTAGTGCCCTCGCCAGCTGTTTAAGCCTATAGGTTGCCAACCCGCATTGCTAAAATGCTTCTTTGATCAGAAGCTCCCTCTATCAGTGAAAGCACAGGTCTAGAACCCTGTTCCTATGTTTTCTATGTGTCAGGCAATACGTTAGACACTGGGGTTATAAAAACCATACTTCTCTCCATAAGGACTCTCTAAGCCTCAGTTTCCTCATCTGTAAAACAAGGAAAAATATAGTGCTTAATACAAAAACCACTATGAAGAACAAATGAGATGATATAAGTGTATCCATACACACACACACACACACACACACACACGCACATTGTTTTTGCTGTTTAGTCATTCAGTTGTGTCTGACTGTGTGACCCCATGAACCGTAGCACTCCAGACCTTTCTATCCTCCACCATCCCTCAAAGTCTGTTCAAGTTCATGTTCATTGTTCCCATACTAGCTATCCACCTCATCCTCTGCTGTCCCCTTGTCTTCTTACCTTCTACCTTTCCCAGTATCAGGGTCTTTTCCAATGAGGCCTGTCTTCTCATTACGTGCCCAAGAATATAAAATCTGACACCACTTCTATTTTTTTCTCTCTATTTGCCGGGAAGTGACAGGACAAGTTGCCAAGATTTTCCTTTTTTCCTTTTTTGATGTTAAGCTTCAAGCCAGCTCTCCCACTCTCCTCTTTCACCTCAAGAGGCTGTTAATCATCTCCGTATCTGAGACTGCTGATAATTCTCCCAGCCACCTTAATTCCATCTTCCCACTCATCCAGCCTAACATTCCACATGATGTACTCTGCACATGTTAAGTAAGGTGACAATATACAGTCTTATTGCACTCCTTTTGTGAATTTAAACTAATCAGTTGTAACATGTTCAGTTCTGACTGTTGCTTCTTGACCCACATACAGTTTCCTCAGGGAGACAAGGAAGATGATCCGGTACTTCCATCTCTTTGACGACCTGCCACATTTTGTTGTGATCCACGCAGTCAAAGGCTTTAGTGTAGTCAATGAAACAGAAGTAAATGTTTTTCTGGAACTCCTTTGCCTTCTCCATAATCCAGTGAATGTTGGAAATTCGGTCTCTAGTTCCTCTGCCTCTGAAAACCAGTCTGCTCTTTTGGTAATTCTCATTTCACATATTGCTGAAGCCTAGCTTGCACAGTCGTAAGCCTAACCTTGCTGGCATGTGAAATGAGCATGATTGTTCAGTAATTTAAACATTCTTTGGCATCACCCTTCTTTAGGACTGGGATGTAGATTGATCTTTTCTAATCCAGTAGCCACTGTTGTGTTTTCCAAATTTGCTGCCATATTGAGTACAGCGCTTTAACAGCATCTTCTTTTAGGATTTTAAATAGCTCAGCTGGAATTCTGTTGACCCCATTAGCCTTATTGTTAGCAACGCTTCCTAAGGCCCACTTGACTTCATTCTCCATGATGTCTGGCTCTAAATCAGTAACCATACCGTTGTGGTTATTGGTGATGTTAAGATCTTTCTTGTATAGTTCTTTTGTGCATTCTTGCTATCTCTTCTAAATCTCTTCTGCTTCTGTTAAGTTCCTACCATTTTTTTGTCTTTTACCATGCCCATTTTTGCATGAAACATTACGTTGATATCTCTAATTTTCTATAAGAGATCTCATTTTTCTCATTCAATTGTTTTCTTCCATTTCTTTGCATTGCTCATTTAAGAAAATTTTCTTCTCTCTCCATGCTATTCTTTGGAATTCTGCATTCAGTGGTGTATATCTTTCTCTTTTACCTTTCACTTTCCTTCTTCCTTCATAAAGTCACATCAGATAGCCATTTTGCTTTCTTGCTCTTCTTTATTTATTTTAGAATGCTTTTTGTTGCTACCTCCTACACAATATCGAGAACCTCTGTCCATAGTTCTTCAGGTATTCTGTCTACCAGATCTAATCCCTTAAATCTATTCATCACCACCTTGTTATATTCATAAGTGATATTATATAGGCTACACCTATGTGGTCTAATGGTTTTCCCTATGTTCTTCCATAGTGGAGAGTTCTGACAAAAGGGTATATGCCAGAGAAGGAAATGACAAACCACCCCAGAATCTTTGCCAAGAAAACCCCACAGACAGACAGTACCAAAATGATAAAAGGGATGACATCAGAAGGTGAACCCCTCAGGTCAGAAGGTGTCCAATACATTACTGGGGAAGAGCAGAGGACAAGTTCAAGTAGCTCCAGTACTAATGAAGCAGCTGTGACAAATCCCCTCCCCCTCCATCACTGCCTTGTCATGGCAGAAGGGCTTGCAAAAATCAATGAAACTGTGAGCCACGCCATGCATATGTGTATATGCATATATATTTTACAAGCTTTAAACCACTAGATAAATTTCAGTTATCTTCATGTTTATCATCGTCGTTATTAAACTAAAAGGGGAAACAGTATGCCCTGTTAATCATTCCACCATCCTCCTCTAATCTTCCATCTCATTTTTTTCTACAAGTGTCTTCCTTGTTGGCTACAAACATGTCCAGACCTCCCCATCCCTAACAACAAACAAAATGACAAAAAATCAATTGCTTTTGGTCCTGCCATTTCCTCAAGGTCTTATATGTCTCCTCCTTCTTAATGTCAAATTCCTAGAAAAAGTATTTATGTTTGTGGTTGTTGTCCTTCGTTCTCGAAGAGGACCAAAATGAGATCACTGTGCTTGAGTCAAGATTCAATATATCTGACTATGGCTCTTCAGACCAATATAAGCTTGGAATGCTCTACCACAGGTCGGGCACAAATACTCTGCATGAACATTTGGGGTGAATACATACTCCAAACTTCCGCATCCTGCATTTCCTTTGAGCTCTTTCAATTCTGCTTTGCTCATAGAGCACAGCACCTTCTTTGATGTGGGCATGCCATGCTGAGCGGTCCTGTGCCAGTGTCTTTTGGAGAAGTTCATCAACATTGTACGTCAATTTCATGACAGCAGGCTTTCCAGGGTTCCAGATAATGGAGGATGCTCTCGTGCCTTCCCAGTCACCAATGGAGTGAAACAAGGCTGTGTGCTTCCTCCCATGCTTTTGAGGATGACGTTTTCAGCCACGTCGTCAAATGCTTTCAATGAAGATGAACACGGCATCAAGGTCAACTACTGCACTGATGGTAAATTCTTCAACTTGAAAAGGCTACAAGCCAAGACCACAGTGGAGGGAGCGTTGGTGCATGATATTCTGTTTGCAGATATTTGTACACTCAATGCAGCCTCTGAAGCTGAGATGCAACGAAGTATGGATCAATTTCTGCTGCTTGTGCTAATTTTGGCCTAATAATTAACACCAAGAAAACACAGGCGCTCCATCAGCCACCACCACACCATCCCTATGTGGAACCCTCAGCTACAGCAAACGGAGAAGTTTTGAATGCTGTGGATAAGTTCGTTTACCTTAGTAGTGTACTTTCCAGGGATGTGCTCGTCGACAATGAGGTTGATACACGTATTGCCAGAGCTAGCTCAGTGTTTGGGAGTCTCCAAAGAAAAGTATGGGAGAGAAGAGTTATTAGACTGATTACCAAACTGAAGGTCTACAGAGCTGTGGTGCTGACCTCATTGCTGCATGCCTATGAAACCTGGACAGCATAGTATAAACTGAATTGAGTCCATTTAAACTGTCTTAGGAAGATTCTGAAGATCACCTGGCAGGACGAGGTACCAGACACTGAGGTCCTTACTCGAATTAAACTGCCCAGCATTCAAACTTTGCTTCAGAGAGCACAACTCTGATGGGCTGGTCAAGTCATTCAAATGCAAAACGTTTGCTTGCCAAAAAGACTATTTTATGGAGAACTCACACAGGGCAAGCATTCACATGGTGGTCAGAAGAAGCGATACAAGGACACTCTCGAGGTCTCTCTCAAGAATTTGTTTTTGTAGCACCCCCTCTGGGCTCCTTCTCCACTAGTAGTGGTAGGTTGGGTTTTCATATGGTAGCTGATTAATTCTTTCTTTGGGGTTCTTGATAGTGAAGGGGCTGTGGCTTCTAGTACTATGTCTCATAAATCCCTGTGAGGTCTTCTCCTCAATGTCAGTCAACCAGTTGATGTCAATTAGCTTTTATAAAAAGAATATTTACTGAGAAGGAATAACAAGGACAACAGTTACAAGAACATTTCCCAAATCAGAGTCATCTCTGTGGAGAGCGTGCTCAAAATTAAAGCAGATGGTATAAAATATCCTATCCCTTCCAAGTGATAAACTAACCCCCTCCTTGCACACACAGTATCCCTCAGAATGGGCTCACACTAAACTACAAATGTAACAAAGTCCATACATAGAAAAAACATGCGGCCTAGGATTACCTCAAAACTTCTGGTTCTCGAGTTTTTTTCTCACTCAAAGAACCCCTACCAAATTCATACATGGGCATGGCATGAGAGAGGGATGAGTGGTTGCTCCCTTCCTCAGCCGAGTTGTCTCATAGCAGGGTGAGGAGCCTCAGCTAATGAGCATTAATCTACTCCTGAATAGGACAATCCAATTCCTTAATTGCTGCTGCTACCAGTTCTTGAGACTCCTAACTCTAGTGGCCAATGGAGTTTCTGATAGCTTTGATGGGTCTCCTAAATTCACTGGTCACCTAGACACTCCTCTCTTAGTGTATTCACTCAAACAAGATCAAAAAAGAATAAATAAAAAGGAAACAGAGGTGAAACATGTTCATGGACACTTCACAACTGGAATAAGCAATTCTGCCCACCTTGACACCAGGAAGGGAAAAATGAAAGGGACCAAGGGTGGGGCATATGAACAGTTTTGATGTGATCTCAGTTCTGGTTCAGTGCCTTCTGAGTCATCATTGTTTTTTGCTTCTCTGCCAAGACAGTTACTTCTGACAGCTTATGTGTAGTGAAGTAGATAGAGCCCTGAAACTGGAGTAAGAAAGACTGAGTCCAAACACAGCCTCAGACTTAGCAACGTAATGGTCCTTAGTTTCTTCACATATTAAATGGGGATAATAACCTTCCCAGGGTTATTGGGAGGATCAAATGAGATCATTTGTAATGTTTTGCAAACATTAATGCTAGCTATAATTGTATTATATTTTCCCATAGTCTACCTCCTCTCTATGAAGAGGAGGACTCTGGAACCAAGATAGTTCTTCGTGATTAATGAGTTCAGCTGTCCTTTAATAAATTCATTTATATTACTGTATTCTCTTGGTTCTGCTTTCTGTACTCAGGATCATTTCATGTTTCATAATACTTCTATGAATTCCTCATATTTGTTTTTTATAGTACAATATCCCATGAAAATCATAGACTGCAAGGTGTTCAGGCAACTCCAAACTATGGACTCCTACTTTATTCCCAGTTTTTGCCCACTAGAACAAGTGCTGGTATGAATATTTTGTTATATAAAGAACCCTTCTTTCTGTCATTGACTTCTTTGGAGGATATAGCCAAGAGTTGGATTCTTGAACCAAGGTTATAGTTTACTAACTTCTCACATAATTCTAATATTTTTTTTTCTGTAACAGTTGGACTAATTCACAGCTCTACCAAAAGTGCATGTGTTACTTTCATATTTCCAGTATCTTGTATGCATGACTTCTACTTTTGAGTTTGTTGAGGGATAGTTTTTCATTTCTTATTTTTAATTGCATGCATAATTTATTGATTTTTTTCTTTCTTTTGCTGACAGGTGATTAGAGATACAAATTCTCTCCCTAAGGACTGTTCTCATTACATCCTAAGAATTTTGGTCTATCTCATTGTAAAAAAAAAATTTTTAATGTAATTGTCATTCCTGTCATTCATTCTGTGGCATTATCATTATTTCAGATCACTATTTAGTCTGCATTTAAGTCTGAGCCCTTTGTTAATATTTCCCTTGATTATATTCAGTGCATTATGGTCTATAAAGGATTTATTTAATGTTTCTTCTTTTCTCAGTTTGAGTCCTTTATGACCTAGCCTGTGGTCAATTTTTGCAAAACTGATGTGCAATACTGGAAAAGTTGTGTTCCTTAAGATTCTTATTCAATAATCAGACTTAGCATATATGCATTTCCTAGTATATATACTTCCCCTTGCCCCAAACCTATGATTTATTTGTGTAGAGAACTCTCGATGAGGAAGCAATCACTAATGAAGCAACCAGATGAAGATAAAAGAACTATTCTTGAGACTCTAGATAGAGTTTGGGAGAGTTGCCTGGAGCATTAAGAGGTCAAGTGACTTATCCAGGATAAAACAGCCTGAATGTCAGAGGCAGAATTTAAACCCGAGTCTTCTTGACTCCATTGGCAGCTTTCTCCCCACAAACAGCACAAATCTACTTTCTCTAATAATTAAATCCTTAATTTCTTCCTTTATAATTTTTCTGCTAGATCTAAATCTGAAAGAATGATTTTGAAGTCAACCTTTGTTACTTTTCCCTTTTAAGTGATTGGCCAAATATACTTTTCCTGTCATCTGTCCTGCCAAGAATGCCTTGTTTTTTGATTCTGCTAACGTATAAGAAATTCTAATCCAACCCCTCATTTTAGCTCAATTTGATTTATTTTGTGTTTCTTATTTTAAAAATTATCGAGCTTTGTTTTCAAATTCATTCTGCCTCTTCTTGTTTTATAGGCGAGGTCATCCCATTCCCAGTTATGGTTGGTTTCCAACCTCTCCCTCAATTTCTTTTAAATTGTTTCTTTTCCTTCGTCTCTTCAAGGTTTTCCCTTCCCTAACTTTACCCTATTTCTCCATGTCGGTCCATCTTGTTTCCTTCACTATTTATATCATATTATTTTAAAATTTTAACCTTTCCGTGCTTGGTTCAGAAGAGAATGAGATTCACGAGTTTAACACTCCTCTAATATTTGACTAATCTCTTGTAGTACTTCAATAATAAGAAATATTAAGTTCCTTTCTGCTCCCTTCAGATCTTTCGAGAGCTCCCTTTAAAAAATATGTCCAAGTCCATAGTTTGCTTCATCTTGCTCTTCTTAATTATGAGATGTGATTCCAAAAGGACAATAGTTTCTTTTCTCTTTTCAGAATGCAAGTATGTAATCAATTAGCTTTTTTGAGTTAACTTGTCTCTTTCTCAAAATTTGTTTTATAGGGGCAGCTAGGTGGTGAAATGAGTAGAGCACCGGCCCTAGAGTCAGGAGGACCTGAGCTCAAATCCGGTCTTGGACCCTTGCTGTGTGACCTTGGGGAAGTCACTTTATAATAGACATTTTCTTAGCTAAATGATCTAAAGGTTTAAAAGGATGAAGTTGGGACAGCTAGGTGGCGCAGTGAGTAGGGCACTGGCCCTGGAGTCAGGAGGACCTGAGTTCAAATCCATTCTCAGACACTTGAAACACTTAGTAGCTGTGTGACCTTGGGCAAGTCACTTAAACCCAATTGCCCTGCCTTCCCCCCTCCAAAAACAAAACAATTAAAATTTGCTTTATGTTGTTTTTTTCCCTTTAAAGTCTCTGCAAAGTTCTGGTTTCCTCAATCAGAATGTTTAAAAGTGGCCCATTTTGTAAAAAGTCTACTTTTATTTTTCCCTGTGGGGTTATATTCAACTTTTCAGAATCTTATTCCTAGAAAAGAATTTTCCTTCACTGTATCGTATTCCAACAATCTTCCTCCTCCTCGTCCTCCTCCTCCTAAGCTCTAAAGCTTGGCAATCACATTGTATCTGGGATTTTTCCCCAGCCATAATGTATGGATTCCTTCAATCTATCCTTTGTTCTCTGGTATATCTGGATAATTTTCTTTTACAATTTCTTCAAATGTATCCTGCTTCTGTGCATTTACATATGCCAGAAATGTTCAATAACCCCTATCTATGCCTACTGAAATCCTCTACTGCAGCCCTAGCTAAAGTCCTATAAAGATTTTCTGCTCCCCCTCACCTTAATATCTTTTATGTCACTCAGACCTCCTCTCTGTATACAACTTTCTACCTTATACTATAGCTATTTTAATATGGGCCTCATTCCTCCCTCCCCCTACAAAATGATACATTCTTTGATGGCAGGGGCTTTGCTTTTCATGTTTCTGTCCCTATGGCAGTGCAATACATATGGTGGGCATGTTTGTTGAACTCAATTTTCACGTTAATCTAATAGTACTGCAAAGCTTTAATACCCAAGTATGTGTTCCATCCAATGTTGGTATCCTGTTAACAATGCAGAGCATAGTTTATCTATGCCTTCTCATTCTGTGACTTTTTTCCTAGACTTCATACAAATCTTCTAGCAGGAGTCCCCTCAGTATGCTGGGGACTTTCCTTCAGACTTTGACATCACATGAATAACAATGAAGCATGCTGCCTCTACCACCTGCTCTTACCAGGCCCAGGCCAGACTCACCGAATAATCATGTATCTCTTTGATTATGTCTGACACCAATGTTATATAATTCTTTGTTCTTAATATGTTGAAGCCTATTCACCTACATCACTGGTCTTTATACTGAACTTCAGGGGATCAACAACTTTAATTCTCTTTTTTAAAATATTTATTTATTTTTAATTTAGAACATTCAATTCCACAAGCTTTTGAGTTCCCAAAATTCTCCACCTCCTTCCCTTCCCCTAAGATGGCAATCTGATATAGGCTCTTCATTTACATTCCCATTAAACATATTTTCACATTAGTCATGAACACCTTTAATTCTCAAGAGACTTTGGTATACCATGATCCACAATTTTATACAGCCACCAGAAGAATATCTGTGTTAAAAAGTTGAGCCTTTGTTTTTTAAGAAGAAAGCTGGAATCTTAAAGAAAATTACTCAATACCTAAAATACAACTCATCTGACTCTTTTCCTCCTATTCAATTCTGGGCCTAGTTCACTCTCTTTTTTCAGGATCTATCCAAGACTTAAAGTGCTTTTTCTCTGGGATAGGCTTTAAATAATATTTTTGATAAAGCAGTCACTCTTAAAGCAAGATAATCTTTTCACTTATGGCCTCCCAAACTGCACCTCTATGAAATTTCTAGATGCCTTTTCTGGTTCATTTTAGGCATACGGCAGAGATGCAGTTATGTATTGGCAGCCACAGGGAAGCAAAAGTTGCATCCTCAGATTCTAGTTTTTTTTTTAAATAAAAAGGAAAAGTATTTCAAGTAAAATACTATTGAAATGCACAAAAGAGGAAATTTCAAAAGTAAACATTTATTTAAAAATAATTTCTACCTAAGTACCACTGTAAATATGGCAAGTCCCCAGGCATTTTCTTTAGATATTTAAGAACAGCTTTTATATCCTTCACATCCCTGGGAAGAAAATCCATCAGTCATCACACTGACAATTCATTTCACACACATACATACACACACACAAAGACACTAAATAAAAGGTCATACTTTTGCTCAAGAACACTGAGATGCATTTCCACAAGAGTACACTAATAAATGCATTTAACATTTTTTTTTGCAAATACGAAATCCTCGTTATGATTCCTATTTCATTCTATTAAATAATTTGGCTGCTATTTATCAACTAATATATTATTAAATCCTTGAAGAGGAAGTACAGATGCTGAATAATATCGTTTTATAATAAGCTTATTTATTATAATACAATGGTTCATTTAAAATCTTTAACAGCATTTTAAATACATAAAAAACTCAGAAGCTGTTCCACTAGTGCAAAAATCAGTGAATTGTCTGCCTAGTGAAACAATCAGATTGATTTTGTCTTTTTAAAATTGACCCTTTTTAATGTTGATTTTTGTCCTATAACTTCCTAAGACATGATTCTTTATCTCTCAACTTAGTTGAGAAACTCAGCTGTTTTGTAATTTTAGGAATCCAGTTGTCTTGTCAATCACTGTTTCATTTTTGCATCAAGGAAATTTGTTATAGTTGAAAGAAGCAGGTAGAAGACACCAGAGAGTCTGGTCTAGTATCTTTACACCACCAAGATAGCCTTAAAGGATGCCTGGTGTGTTATCCAAAGACATATAGTTGACTATTCCTGTCCTTGAAGATGTAGCTGGACTCAAACAATGAACATTTCTTAATCACAGATGAAAGGAGGTGGTTGTTGCTAGCCTTAATTCCCAATTTCTGTCTAGCCTTTCTATTTTCTGTACTCTCCATACCTATAAAATGTAACTTTCCCCCAAGTTCAGGGTCGTAGCTTTGCTGGGGAAGCTGAGATCCTATTTACTGGTAAATTCACCCTTTACTAATAAATTGTGCTTAGAACTTTGTGCCTCATGAATTAGGATAACCAACAATATGCATTTATTGTATACCTTCTATATTTTAGGTATTGCATCAGGCACTGGTGACAGAAAGACAAAAATAGGTCAGTATTCATCTTCAGAATTTACATTAGGAAGGAAACACACATAGAAACCTAAATAGAAAACATACGGAATGTTATTTCAGGGTGGTGTTGGGGGCATGTGGCAGCAAGGGTAGCATGAGCAGCTGGAAGAGTCAAGATAGGACTCCTATAGGACATGACTGGAAGCTAAGGATTCTAAGAGGCACAAAGAAGGAAGAAGTGCATTCCAGGCACGAGAGACACTGTATAAAGACACAGAGATGAAAAACGGAATGTCAGGTATGGGGAGGCAGCAAAAGGTGTTTCACTAGAGCACAATGTGAATGAAGGAAATTAATGGAGGGTTGGAGCCCAATTGTGAAGGGCTCTAAAAGTTCAGCAGAGATTCTTTAGCAAGGGAGTGGTCTTAAGAATTGAGTTTGGCAGAATCATGGAGGATGGATTGGAGACAGGAGGTATGAGGCAGAGAGATTATCAAATAGGAGGTTATCAAAATAGTCAAGGCAAGAAGTGATAAATGCCTGAATTAAGATGAGAGCTGTGTGATTAGAGAAGGGGATGGACACAACACAGAATGGGAAGTCAGAATTGGCCTGCCTTGGCTTCCAAATGGACCCGAGGGGTCAGAAACAAGGATGATTCCAAGGTGAGAAACTGTGACTGAAAGGACAATTATTGCTCTCAACAGAAATAAAAATGTTAGTAAGAGAGGTACATTGGGCGGGAGGAAGAGAATGAATTCTATTTTCAGTATGGCGAATTTAAGATGCCGTTACTACATCGAGCTGGAGATGTTCGATGGGTGATTGATAATGCTTGCTGGAGGGAAGCCCAGGAGAGGGACAAGGGATGGATGTGCAAATTTAGGAATCAACTGCATCTAATTTTTCACCTCAGTGTGGGTTTCCCCCACTCTTCCAGGTGAATTTCAGAATTTCTTGAAGAATAGAAATAACAGTAACAAGAACCCACTCCAAATTTCCTCTAACCTCCCCACAAATGGCAGCACACGTGCATTTTCTAAGGGTAAACAAAGCTTACTGGTCCTTTTACTCCAGAGAGGGGGAAAGAAATGACAAAGAAATTCTTCCAATTCTGCATAGGCTAAAATTCCTAAAGCATGACTGCTGCTTTTAGAGAAAAATATGGTTACTACTAACAATATAAATCCTCAAGTTTTCTACATAGGCCCTATGTGGAATTCAATTCGACAAATATTTATTAAGGAACTACTCTATCAAATCACCATGTTAGGCACGAGAAATACAAAAGAAAAATTGACAAGACTCTCAAGCAACTCACATTCTTTTGGGAAACAGGGGAGGCTCATGGATAGGGGAAGAGGTCCACAGACAAGATAAGGGTATGAGAATTTTTTTCAAAAGTGTATGAAAGTGTTCTAGTGAAATTTAAGGAGGAAGTGTTCTTGTGTAACTTAATGATCTATGAGCAAAAAAGCAGCTATTACAGTACTTGACAACATTCACCTTAGGCCTTTATTCTATCTTTAGCAGTGTCAGTGGTACAATAGATAGCATGTGCGGCCTGGAGTCAGGAAGACCATCTTCCTGGGTTCAAATCTGGCCTTAGACACTTCCTAGCTGTGAGAACCTGAGCAAGTCACTTAACCCTATCTGCCTCAGTATCCTCATCTGTTGGTTGGCTGGTTGTTGGCCTTTGTTCTCAAAGAGGACCAAAATGACATCACTGTGCTAGAGTCAAATTTCAGTGTGTCCAATTGCGACTGATCAGATCAATACAAGCTCAAAAGGTTCTACCACAGCTCAGGCACAAATAGCCCATGTGAACATTTGGGGTGGTGTTTCAACAATCCGGCTAGCAGCTGCTGTGGGGATGTAAAAACAACACCAACCAGCACAAAGAATGCTGCAAGTTCGGGTCCTTTTGATCTGCTTTACTAAGGAAAGCTATGTTAATGGGTTAACAATCTCAATTTAATCCAGCATACAAATATTATTCACTCAGTTCAGGGGAAAAAGCCAGCACCCTGAACTTCAGAACAAATACAAATAAATTACAAACAGACCAAATACAATTCATAGTTACCAAGAAAACCATCAACATCTGAGTTCAGCAGGAAGGCCCTTAGAGAGGCTGCCCAGAGTCCCACGCCTCCAGGAGTGAGAACCTTAAGCAAATAGCTCTGTTGTCCCTTTTTATACAGTTTCAGACGTCATAAAACCTCACCTGAGCAACCAGAACTTAGGCTCCTGTGACTGGCTCTGGTGTTAGCAACTCCCTTCATTGGCCCCACCTTAGTTACCAATTCACACTCACATAGGCTTAGCACCAAACACATAGGGATTTGGGCGTGGAGCTTAGCACCTAGTAAGACTCAATCAAAGACACTTAATCATTTTAAAACAGTAAGAAAGTACAACTGAATTGATACTTCAGGCATATTGTCTAAATTTGCACATCTTGCATTTCATTTGAGCTGTTTCAATTCTGCTTTGCTCATAGAGCACAGCACCTTCTCTGATGTGGGCATGCCACGCTGGTGGGTCCAATGCCAGTGATTCCCATGTCATACAATCCATTCCAAAGTTCTTAAGAGAGATGTTGAGAATGTCCTTGTATTTCTTCTTCTGACCCCCATGTGAACGCAAGCCCTGTGTGAGTTCTCCATTAAATAGTCTTTTTGGAGGGACAGAGCCAAGATGGTGGCTGGAAAGCAGGGACTAGCATGAGCTCCCTGCCAAGTCCCTCCGAAAACTTATAAAAAATGGCTTTGAACCAATTCTAGAACTGCAGAACCCACAGGGTAGCAGAGGGAAGCAGGGCTCTAGCCCAGGACAGCCTGAATAGTCTCTGGGTAAGGTCTATCGCCCACGGAGCTGGGAGGGGAGCAGAGCCCAGCATGGGTGGCGCAGACCAATGAGACCAGGTGCCAGGCGGAGTGTGCCATAGTGCCCTGAATCAGTGAGCTGCAGCAGTTACCAGACTTCTCAACCCACAAACACCAAAGACAACAGAGGTTAGTGGGAAACGCTGGTAGGGACAAGGAGTTTGAAGTTAGGCCACCACCCCAGGGGCAGCTGAGGTGGGAAAGCTACAGAACTACAGCTGCAGTTGCTTCTGGCCCCAGGTCCACTTGGTGGGAGGAATTAAGTGGCTGATCAGAGCAGGAGTGAAGAGCCTGCAGAAGATCTAAGTCCAGTCTGGGTTGGGAGTTCTTGGGGAAGGAGGAGTGCTGGTGAGGCAGACCTGGTGCATTCCCCCAAGCGTGGAACATAGAAGTCTTTAATCTACAAGCAGTCATACCCTGCTGAAAAACTCAAGGGTCAAGTAAGTTGGCTGGGAACATGGCCAGGCAGCGAAAACGCACCCAGATTCAGTCTCAGACTTTGGAAACCTTCTCTGGTGACAAAGAAGACCAAAACATACAGCCAGAAGAAGTCAATAAAGTCAAAGAACCTACATCAAAAGCCTCCAAGAAAA
>CM053624.1:200865700-200901052 GCA_028646595.1 Phalanger gymnotis | reverse complement strand
TGGAGTCCTGCTTCCCTCTGCCCCTTTGTGGGTTCTGTAGTTCTAGAATTGGTTCAGAGCCATTTTTTCATAGGTTTTTGGAGGGACTTGGAGGGGAGCTCACGCCGGTTACTGCTTTCCAGTCGCCATCTTCGGAAAATAACTTTAAAAAAGGTAAATAAGAGCAATATTATGTAATCGAGGTCTCAAATTATCTATTCATTTCTCTATTAGTGACTGGAGAAAGCTTAGGAGGTAGTTTACTAATAAGGCATTTTAGAAATGGTCCTGTATTTGCTTCCATCACCATTTTTTAAAAGTTCTTCTAGAATGTAAGGATGAAACACCATGGTAATCCATAAAACACTGCCCTTGAAGCACCCCTGAGCATTGCATGAGACTATTTGGTGGAGACAAAAGATTCTTTGGAGATTAAGAAAGTATTTCATTCATCATGACATGTAACACATGCAAGTATGTCAAACAATAATAAACAAGCCTTTCAAGTTACATTTATTAATGTCACACAACACGAGTCCAATTCCCTCAACATCAGAATATAATCATTGTGAGATCTCAATGGCAAAATCGTTAAGAAAATGAAGCAACATATAATCTAGGAAGTGATGTTAAAAAATTAGAACTATAAGAAAAAAGTAAACAAAATATACAGTCGTATCAAATATGAAAAACAAATTCCTTCAATGTTTCCAGTCTCAAAAAGCCCTAAGGAATTCACTTTGATTCCAAAAGAAGTGTGGAGGAGAGAGGAGTCATTATCTAAGAGTTTCAAGAATTCTAATTTGTAGCTTCTATATGAAAGTTGTCAAACTGTGCAAACTCAAAGCTGTATGTTCCAATTGCTGCCCAACCATTCTGGGGACGTGAGATCTTCGCACCTTTCCAGAGCAGCATATTATCTAGTAAGACACAAACATAAGACTCCTGTCCAAAAAAAAAAAAAGAAAAGAAAAAGTTACCATACATATTCGTAAATTTTTTTCTCCTTAATGCTACGTAAAAATGTAATATTATTAGTAGGTAACCTAGCTAGTTGTTATGCTTACCACTGAACTTCTATATAACAAAATACAATTTAACAAAATGTAGATCAAAGGCCAAAATTAAAAAAGGATTTCAGATAATGGTTTTAAGACTCTACTATTTTAGTAACTGGATGTATTCAAAAATAGTAATATTCTTTCTCAAATGTGGCACCCAGGCCTGAACATAATACTCCAGATAAGGTCTGATCAGGCCAGAGAACACAGCAGAATTACCAACTCTCACATTCTGAACAGTATGCTTTTTTTATGAAAAAGCATTTACTGAATACTTACAATGCGCTAAGTAGTTGGGGCGAAGGGGGGGGGGGTGCGAAGCCCCTGTCCTGAAGATGCTCACGTTCTAATAGGCCATAACACTCCCCACAAGGGGCTGTCATGAGGCTGCAATGCCAATATATATATATATGTATATAAACCACTATGGAATCCATCTTAGCATGAAAGCTTACATCATCTCCTCTTTAATTTCAGCAAATAGCACGTATTCAATCAATACTTTCATGTCTTGAACTAAATATATATCTTTTTTAAGTTATTTATTTTTAACATTCTTGTAAAATTTTGAGTTCAAGATTCCCTCCCTCCCTCCCAATCCTCCTCCGCCCACTGAGAAAACAAAGAATGTATCAATTATACATGTGAAATCATGGAAAACATTTCCATATTAGACATATCACATGTGAACACATACAATCCCTTCCCCCCAAAAAGCAAAAAAAGAATCCTTTGCTTTGTACTCAGAGTTTAATTTTCTGGAGGTGAACAGCATTTTTTCATCATGAGTCTTTTGGAATCATCTTGGATTACTGTATTGATCAGAGTTGCCAAGCTGATCACCATCCAACACTGCTGATCATCATTACAATATTGCTGTGCTCTGTGCACAATAATGTCACAATTCTTCTCACTTCACTTTGCATCAGTTCACACAGGTCTTCCCATGTTTTTCTGAAACCACTCCTACCATCATTTCTTATAGTACAATAGTACTTCATCACAATCATATACCACAACTTCTTCAGCTATTCCCCTATTACTGGCATCCTCTCAATGTCCAATTCCTTGCAACTGAAAAAGATCTGCTATAAATATTTTTGTATATATAGGTCCTTTTCTTTTTCCTTTGATCTCTTTGGGGTACAGACCTAGGGGTGGCATTTCTGGGTCAAAGGGTATGCATGCACAATGTTATAGTCTTCTGGGTATAGTTCTAGATTTTTCTCCATAGCCCATAGTCCATTTGGACTAGTTCACAACTCCATCAATAGTTCACCAATGTACCTATTTTCCCCACATCTCCACCAGCATTTGTCATTTCTGATAGGGGTGAGGTGATACCTCACAGTTGTTTTAATTTTCCTTTCTCTAATCAATAATGATTTTGAGCATTTTTTCATATGACTATAGATAGCTTTTATTTCTTCTGCTGAAAACTACCCATTCGTATTCTTTGACCATTTGTCAATTGGAGAATGGCTCTTATTTTTATAAATTTGACTCAGTCCACCTTATATTTGAGAAATGAGGTCTTTATCAGAGGAACTTGCTGTAAAAAAATTTTACATTACTTCATTGTCTATGGTACCTTTTAACAAAATGTAGTTTCCTGATTATGTCTTTTAATTTGGTCTATTTTTGCTTTTGCTTTGTCTGAGATCATGATTGCTGGCCCTGACTTTTTAACTTCACCTAAGGTGTAATAAATTTTGTTCAAGCCCCTCATTTTCATTTTTATGAGCAAATATTTTAATTAACATTTGGAGTAGTGGAAGGGAGCAAGAAACACTTTGGAACTCGTACAGTAAAAAGGTAGTAAACGTTGAATTTGCTTATAAAACAGAACCTCGGGAAGACTAATAAATAGGAGTTTTGGGCCACCTTTTCACTGTGTCATCTCTTCTCATCCGCCTTCTTTGTGTCCCAGTGTATATTGGAAATGACAGCTGCCTGGAGCGGCCTGGAGAGCCCTCCAGCAGCCTCGCTGTCCCTGGTATCAGGAGAGAGTGCGCGGATTATACTCAGGGAGTTTTTTTAGCTTTTTTTTTTCAGTCTCGCTCTCGTCCCTTGCGATCACCAAGGAGTGCGCGTAGCCCATGGCAACCTGCTCTGTGTAAATGCCATCCAAGGTTTTCACTTCTTGGGCTGCGGTGGAAGACTTGGGCTTGTGATCGCCATAGCTCAATGCATTGAAGGTTGGAGATGGGCCCCAGCTGATGGTGCTCTCATCTGCAGCCATGATAATACTGCTTTTCCCACAAGCTAAACTTCTAATTTTCCAGCCACAGAGGTCTCGAACGGCTTTGGGATACATGGTGGACTCCTGAGAAGCGTTGGTAGCATTCCAGAAAAACAGGCCACCAACTTCACTGACGGTGAAGGAGCAGGTGTAGCCAGCATAGATTTGCGCTGCTCCACGGGCCGGGAAATCAAAGAGCTTCACCAGGCCTGGGACCATCTCATCCTTCTGCTCTGTGTGGCCCAGTCAGCCATACCCTCCAAACCCCCATGAGAATACACTTTTCTGAGAGTCTAGAACCAGCGATTGGTGCCACAGGCAACATCTAGGCCCATCACACTGGGGACTGGCAAAATCTGTCCATCTTTTGTCTTTTCAATGAAGATGGCTACTCAGCAGGGGCCCAGCTCACAGTCATATTCTATCCTCTGAGCCTGGGCAATAAATTTCCCGTCAGAATTGTGTCCCAACTGACCATATTCAGGGCACCCAAAGGAGTAGGGGTTTCCTTTGCAGTCCATTATCATGCTGAATTCGGCCCCACAAGCCATTTTGGTAATTGGCTGGCCATTGTACATTATCTGTGCAGGGCTGGGGATAGCATCGGTCTGGTTGCCAAGGCCAAGCTGCTCCATCTTGTTCTCTCCAAATGCAAACACAGCACCAGTTTCTGTCAAAGCCAGAGTGTGGTTCCTCCAACTTGCGGTGGACACAATTACCTCCTCGCTGAGGACTTCGATGAGTTTGGGGGCTTCCACTCTCTTGGCATCACCACGTCCAAGGCAGCCCCAGCTCCACAGCTTCCTTTCTGTGGTGATGAGAAGACTGTGAGCAGCACAGGGCCCAGAGACCACTGTCCGCACCTGAACCCTGGAGAGACGGCTGTATCTGTGAGGTACCCGCAAGTTCTGCCCCAGGTTGCGGAAAGCAGCTTGCTGTTTAGGCACTTTCTTCCGACCAATGAGGTCCCAGTTGATTGCCCCAAAAATCAAATGCTGCCGTCTGCACTGAGAGTCTTCAAGTTTTATCCGCTCCTTGGTGTGCTCTGGCTCCAAGATGACGACGGCTTGTCCCGGCGCCGACCTTCTTCCTGGGGATCCTGGTCCTCATGGGCGTCTTGCTCCCGCTCCGGCCGTGCTGGGTCTCCCGGTTGGGGACACACACATACACACACGCACGCAGCCAGGTGGGCACATCCGCTACACAATAGAAGCGGAGGTCAATTTAGGGAAGGGAGAAAGCGAAACCAGCCCGACCTGAACCCACCCGAGTCTCCGCACCAGCCCCACAGGGGCAAGTTTGGGGAAAGCTATGCAACGCTTGGAGATCGCCCCCAAGTTCAAGCCCCTCATTTTAACTCTGTGTCTTTTTTCTTTCGAATGTGTTTCCTGTATACATCTTGCTGAATTCTGGTTTCTAATCTATTCTGCTATCTGCTTCCATTTTATGGGTTAGTGCATCCCATTCACAATCACAGTTATGATTACTAACTGTATATTTCCTTCTATCCTATTCTCTTCTGTTTATTCTTCTCCCTCTTTTTTTTATCCTGTCCCTCCTCAAAAGTCTGTTTTGCTTCTAACCACTGCTTCCCTTAATCTGCTTTCCTTTTAATCACCGCCCTGCCCTCACCCCACATCTCTTATCCCCTTTCCTACCTATTTCCTTCCCTATTGGCTAAGATAGATTTCTTTACAAAACTGAGCATGTATATATTCTTCCCTCTTTGAACCAATTCTGATGGGAGTGAGGTTCAAGCACTGCACAGCACCACCACCCTATTTTTCCTTCCACCATAAAAGCTCCTTATACACCTCTTTTATATGACAAAATTTTCTCCATTCTCTCTCTCCTCCCAGCGCATTCTTTTTTTCATTCTTACATTTTTGGGGGTGGAGATTATCCCAATGTAATTGCCTCATACCCACGACTTCTGTCTCCTCCTAACTTATACAAAGTTTTAGGAGTTACATGTATCATCTTCCCACACAGGAATGTAAATAGTTTAACTTTACTGAGTCCCTTATGATTATGCTTTCGTTTTTTACCTTTTTCTACTTCTCTTGAAGCTTCTATTTTAAAGTCAAATTTTCTGTTCAGCTCTGGTCTTTATCAGGAATGCTTCAAAGTCTTCTCTTTTTTCCCCTGAAGAGTTACACTCAGTTTTGCCTGATAGGTTGTTCTTGGTTGTAATCCTAGATCCTTTGCTTTCCAGAATATCATATTCCAAGCCCTCTGTTCCGTTAATGCGGAAGCCTTTAAATCTTATGTAATCCTGAATATGGCTCCGTGATATATGAATTGTTTCTTTCTGGTTGTGATATTTTCTTCTTGACCTAGGGGTGCTGGAATTTCACTATAATACTGTTGGGAGTTTTAATTTGGGGATGTTTTTCAAGTGGCAATTTGTGGATTCTTTCAATTTCTATTTTACCCTCTGATCTAAGATATTGGGGCAGTTTTCCTTTATAATTTCTTGAAAGATGATGTCTAGGCTTTCTTTGATCACGTCTTTCAGGTGGCCCAATAGTTCTTAAATTATCTCTTCTTGATGTTTTCAGGTCAGTTGTTTTTCCAATGAAATACTTTACATTTTCTTCTACTTTTTTCATTCTTTTGGCTTTGTTTTTATTGTTTCTTGGGAGTCTCATGGAGCCATTAGCTTCCATTTGCCCAATTCTAATTTTTAAGGAATTATTTTCTTCAATGAGTTTTTATACTTCTTTTTCCATTTGGCCAATTCTGGTTTTTAAGGAGTTTTTTTCTTCAATGAATTTTTATACCACCCATATCATTTAGGCCAATTCAGTTTTTAAGGTGTTATTTTCTCCAGTATTTCCAAACTGTTAATTCTCTTTTCATAATTTTCTTGCATCACTCTCATTTCTTTTCCCAATTTTTCCTCTACTGCTCTTATTTTTTTTTCATTAACTCTTTCAGAAATTCTTACTTGCTTTGATTCCAATTAACATTTTTCTTTAATGCTTTGTTTTTTAGCTCTTTTCAAATTATTTCCTTCTAGTAAGGTTATGTCTTAGTCTTCCCTGGGACTGTAATAGCTTTTTATGGTCAAGTTCTTTTTTTGGTGTTTTCTCATTTTTCAACCATTTTTTTTCACTTTGAACTTTATGTTAAAGCTGCTGTCTACTCCCTGTGGGTGGAGAAGCAGTGACAAGCTTCAGGCTTTTTTATGCTGCTGTTTTCAGAGCTAGTTCTAAAGGGGTCTACAAGTTTTCTGTGCTTCCAAGGTAGTATTATCTGGGGAGAGGTGTGGTCACTGCATTCCTGGTCTGCACTTTAGTTTTTACCCAGAAAGGGTACCTGATGCCCTGCACCTGCAAGTGCTAGTGCTCCTCTTGGCCCCGGAACTGTGACCCATCACAAGTGTTCACCACTGCCCTAGAACTGCAACCAAGAACTGCTTATGGGCAACTGAGTTCCAATCAGTGCCAGCTGCACCAAGTGCCAGCAAAGGGTCCCCTGTAATCTCTTTCTGATCAGTTGTCTGACCTTTTTCAGTATTAATGACAGATGAGGTTTTTTTTTCCTATACCTAGATTCTATCTTCTTTGGATATTTTGTGAATCCATCCCTCCACATCTTCACAACTGTGTAGAGCGTGGATCTTCTCTAGGTACAACTGATCTAGTAATTCTGGCTGCTTTTCCTGTCTTTGTTCACTTACCTCTTCTTTAAAGACATCTGAGAACGTTACATTAGTGTAATGTCTCTGTTGACCTTTATGGTGAAAAAAGTTTGCTATTAAAAAAAAATCTGCAAATATTTTGCACTGTTTTTCTATTTTCTTCTTTCCATTTAATCTTTAAATGCTCTCAGGATTATTTTGTTTGCATCTCTTTCCAACTTTCTTTGCCTTGGTTTTACTGAACACTATTTGTTTTATGAGGTGATATTACTCATAATCACCTGTCATTTTTCTCTATAAGAATTTGTTTCCCAGAATAGTGTTGTTCTTTCTCCACTGGGCAAGTCAAATCTTTCCTGACGAAGGCACTTTGTAGGCTCTTTTGATCTCACGGCCATCTGATTGAAAACATTAAAGGAGACATGCTCACCAAAGCTGTCTGCCAGTATATTGAGTACAATGAGCTCAGAGACCTAATTTAAAAAAGATTCCCTGTGGATCATGAGCTTATCCAGATATTTCTATTTGTGGAAACTGTTAAAATTCTGTGTGAAATTATTATGCTATGTACATGTGCATTATACTATAACAAATTTTTCATTATCAATAACTTATTCCAATAGGTCAGGATTGACCTGTCTGAATTGCATGCTACATCTTTATCATTTTTCATCTCTAACAAGTCAACGGCCCTACTATACACAAACAGCTGACTCTGGAACGGCTCCCACATCAAAAACAAGTTGTTTCTGCTTACTTAAAATATAAATAATTTCATTTCTGTGATGTTATTTTAGTTTTGGGAGCAGCCATAGGATATTGGACAGAAAACTGGCCTTGCAGGCAAGAAGATCTAGGTTCATGACCACTGCTGATACATACCAGCTGTGTGATCCTAGGCAAACCACTTAACCTTTCAGCAGTCTAAGCGGCTTCCTGAGACCGAGAGTTGTAGCACAAACGCTATTATGGTTGCTCCCTAGTTCCTTATATCGTAAAATCATAAATCTCATCTCCTCCACAAAAAAAGAAGGATGCTCACTAAGCCAAGTGCTTACTGATTTCTTTCTTAAAGAAAGTGTTCCTGATATCACAACATATGAAATCAAGAAGCTTCTGGATAGCCTACATGTCTCAGTCTCTCTCATTCATTATTCCTGACGCCTGTTTCCCAATAGATTTCTTACCGTCTTCACCTATTCTCAGATATATCTTGATTTAATTAAATTTATACAATTTTCTCAAGCGCTTCAGCACAGGCGACAAGGAAGGCAGAGCGCACAGTGGATGGTGCTGGGCCTGGAATCAAAAAGACTCCAGTTCAAAGACTGCCCATGACACTTACAAGCTGGGTGATCCTGAGCAAATTCTCTTAACTTCTGTCTGACTCAGTCTCTTCATCTGTAAAATGAGGGTAATAACAGCGCCTACCTCCCTGGGTTGTTGTGAGCATTAAGTGACATAATATTTACAAAGTGTTTTGCAAAAACCTTTCAATGCCGTATGAATGCCGACTATTATTATGACTATGATTATGATTATTATGGCACATAAGCTACAATTATTTTCACGGCAGTATTTTTGTAAATACTTATCATGAACACCACAGTAGAAGATGACCAGATGTCCGCAGAATGATTTTTCTTATTGCCCCAGCAGATATAACAAAAGCAACTTCACCAATTTTTTTAAAATTTCTCTAAAGAGAACCTATGAGCCACACTTCTTTTTAGCTACGTCACTGCCTTCTTTCATCCAGATTTCCCAGTGAGAATGTCAAAATTGATAAGATTCACTCCACTTGCCAGTAAATGGACAAAGATCTCACATTTAGAGTACCAACAGAGAAGTAAGATTTTAGTGAATCTAAAACCTGTAATTCTCAGGACCCCATGACCCCGTTTCTGCCAATTTCACCATTATGACAGGAAATAATTTTCTTAGACTTTCAGTATACACAATAGACCAAAAAACAAAATTGCTTTTAAAGTGAACACAATCTTATTGTTAAACCATAAGACGGGGATTGTCGTTTCCTTCTTTTGCCTCATGGGTTGCCACGGCCAAAGAATCATCACTGCGCTAGCCAACCAGTAAAAAGCCTCCTCGGACCCAGTTCAAATCCTGCCTCAAACACTTACTGGCTAGATGACCCTGGGAAGGTCACTTGACCTCTCTTTGCCTCAGTTTCTTCGTCTATGAAATGGGGATAATAACACCTCCTCGGGTTGTTGTGAGGTTCAAATAAAATAATTATAAAGTGCTTAGAAGTACCCCTGGGGCACACAGCAAGTGCTGCTGTAGCAGCAGGAAGAAGAGGAATCACTGTTAAAGTCGTAGTAGCTTACTACGTAAAGCACGTAGTAACTCTTCTCCACGCTTCCTGCCAAGACTGCTCATGACACTCAAGGTTAACTCCCCATGCAAGCCAGTTCTAACACAAGATCTTTGCTACCTCTATATTAGAAACTAAGGATTCGGAAGTTCACTGTTATAATTAGCATATATTGGAAAAATAAACCCCAGTTACTTCTAGTCAACAAGTAGTGTTTTTACTATAAAAAAGACAAAATTTCTACTAAAAATAGCATGAACTGTAAAATTATTTACATACAGGCAGCTAGGTGGTGCAGTGAGTAGAGCACCGGGCCGGAAGTCAGGAAGACCTGAGCTCAAATTCGGCCTCAGACACCTGACAGACTTACTAGCTGTGTGACCTTGGGCAAGTCACTTAACCCCAATTACCCTGCCTTCCCCCCTGCAAAAAAAAAAAATATGCACACATGGGCCCAAAGCTATTCCCTGATATCCTGGGGACAGAGTTTACTAATGTACAGCAGCCATCAAGCACCAACCCAACTAGGTAACTTATCTAGTTTCCTGTTATTTTTTCCAATGTTACTCTTTGCTGATAAAAATAAGTAATGAATCGAAGTAATAAAGAGATGATATTGAGAGCTAGGGAGTGAAGTGGATAAAGCACTGAAGTCAGGAAGACCCGAGTTCAAATCTGGCTGTGTGACCCTGGCCAAGTCATTTAACCTCTGCCTAAGTTTCCTTGTCTGTAAAATGGGGATGATAGCACTTACCTCCCAGAGTTGCTGTGAGGAGCAAATAAGATAATAATTGTAAAGCACTTAGCAAATTTGCCTGGCATACAACAGGTGGTATATAAATGTTAGTTATTATTATTATTGTCACAAAAGGATTCTTTAGCTGTGAGAGCCCTGAACAGCATTACTTACTTTAATATCCAGAGTGAGGGTGTACCATTTCCCAGATCTGACACTGGCAGGTCCTTCCTTCACTTTCAACAGTCCAGCTGCAAAAGAAAATAGAGTATTTGTATGGATTATTTTTTTTTCTGACTTAAATCACAGAAACAAGAGTCAGGATGGGATCTTAATACAACATTTAATCCTTGCTTTTAGGGATGAGCCTTCATGAAATGATGAACTAGTTTCATTTATAGATTTATAACTTAATACAGAAATATTAACAGATACTTCAAATGCCTTCAAGTTACTGACAATCTGGCTGGGAGAAAACTCAAACTGACCCACTACTCAAGAAATAGCTACTGAGAACCAACTCCATATTAAGCATTGTGTTAAGTAGGCAAGATCAATAAGCAAAGCAAATTCAACACAGTCTTGGGCTTCCACTTGTTTACTGTTTTAGAAGTGATGTGGATGGGCCTGATATATATTGGAAACACAATTTGTAAGTTTTCCATATTTTTGTAGATATTTGTCAATTTCATTTGAATTCTCAGTTTTCTGGGTATAACTGTGTATATTACACTTTATTTCCTCTCTACTCATTGTCAATTCAAGTTGGCTAATTTGATTTTCCACTCTATTTTTCTTCATCATGCTAGCTAATTTACTGATTTTGTTAATCTGGTTCTCCCTTGTCTGGTCTGTCCCATTTATCGAGTCTCTTTTAACCAGAGATATTTTGTTGGCTACTGTATGATAATATATGGCTGAGAAGTGCTAATGCCCCTTTGTTTCTACCTTTATCCATTTTTTCCCTTGCCTAGATCTTTCCTGTTCCTCCAAATGAACACTGTTATCATTTTATCTAGATTTATAAATTATCACTTTGGTAGTTCTGAAGTTTTATTAGGATGGTTTGTCAGTTAAATACGAAGAGTCCTTTATGAAAATTCTTAATCTGTATTTGGCCATTACACTTTGGTATGGTATCTGAGTTTTCTTTTTCTTCCTGGAAGATCCATATTTCTTAGATTCTCTCTTCACGTCCAATATTCAAGTTGGGTATTCAAGTTCATATGTCCTTCTAATCTTATTTGGTGTTTTAAAATATTTTTCTTCCATTACTTTTTCTTCACTCTCTCTAGCCCTGCATACTAATTCTGCTTTCTCTTTTTTAGAGAATCTACTGTTTTCTGAAAAGAATGAAAAATGTCTTCTGTTTGAAAGTCTTAATTATTTAGTTAGACTTGAAGATTTCTGCGCTTATTACTTTGATATCTTCATATGAGTTGGTCTGATTTACAGGCTTCAATTTGCTCGAGGAGCAGGCATTCCCTTGGGATTTTAATGACGGAGTTAACTCCAATAGCCAATGCTTAAATAGCCACAAGGGTCACAAGGCCATCCCGGGCCATTATTCAGCCTGGGAATGGGAGACTGGGGATGGGGGGAAAGGAGGGAGCAGGAAGGGAGTGTGGATTGCAGCTTCTGACTAGATAGGAAGTTTATCAAGTAGACCTTTCCCTTAAACATTTCATTAAGGTGAGTATTTTCCTCTCATAGTGCTAATAACAATCTAAACATACCTTTTCAACCTACAGGCCCAGCAAAATACCAAGAACCTAATAGATGCTTAAAAAAATCCTTACTGATTGTCTGACTTGGTGACTATGCAATATATGTCCATATGGTATAAGTCTTCTTCAAGGGGGTCTTCAATCAGATCTCCTGGTACTATCAGTTATTATTAGGAATGCTAGGAATACTTAGTAGCGGTATACAGGGTACCAGCACAGCACTGGGGCTGACCTCTTTTTATCCCTCACTCTCTCTAAAAGCCCAGCTTTGAAGGGAACTAGTGCTTTTAAGGGCAGGAGGTCCGGGAGTACGTTCTAGGCACTGAGAACAGACACTACAAAGGCAAAGAGATGGGAGAATTAATGGGCACTATCAGGGAGGAATTGCAAGGTCAGTTTGTCTAGATTAAGAAATTCTTGAAGGGGAGCATAAGTATTACCAAAAAAATAGGGTGGAACAAACATTTATTAAACACCTACCATGTTCCAGACACTATGCTAAGTTCAGCCTGGAGTCAGAAAGATCTGAGTTCAAATCTATCCTCAGACATTACTAGCTGGGTGACAAAGCAAGTCACTAACCCTGTTTGGCTCAGTTTCCTCATCTGTAAAATGAGCTGGAAAAGGAAAATGGCAAACCACTCCAGCATCTTTGCCAAGAAAATTCCAAACGGGGTCACAGAGAGTAAGACACGACTGAAACAACTCAGCAGCAACAGTCAATAAACAATTGTTTATCAAGTGACATATAAATATTTACTTACCAAGATCTCTTGTAACCATGTAAGTCTCATTTGCAAAAACCCAGAAGAAAATTCCCATGGCGCTCTGAATGACTAACCCGCCCTTATTTACTCGTCCAGCGATGAACACACCACCGGTATCTGGTGTCTCTATGTAGACATCACAACTTATTATAAGATTCTTCCTAGGGAATAAAATTGTCTATTAGTTCACACCAAAATTATATTTTTCTAAGCAGAAATTAAATGTATTACATAAGCATTTGCTGCTCTATTTATATTGAGTAGGAGAAGTGGCATTTTTCTAAGGGTTAATGCCACCTAGCAACTAATTGCCCTACTAACAGTAATAGTTAACACATACAGTTATCCCTTCCACATCGTGACTTTCCCTATCACGGTTTCAATTTATTGCAGGTCAGAATAAGAAATTAAATGGGAATTTGAGGGTAGTTTTGCAGAAGCCTCAGATTGCATGTGAAGGCCAGTAGACAATACAGAGCCTATGACCAAATACTTAACCCAAATTCTACAGTAAGGTACCATAAACATCCCATAAAAGAAAATAAAAAATTCAGTCCTCTCGGTACAAAGTGAAGGCCAAAAAAATTTTGTGTGGATTTTCCAGATTGTACAGGTGCCAACCCCTAACACCCACAATACAGAAAGGATAACTATATTAATATAGCACCTTAAGATCAGCAAAATGCTTTACACATGTATGATGACCTCATTTCACCCTGACAACCCTGTGGGACAGGTTCTTTTATTACTCTCATTTTATTGATGAGGAAACCGAGGCAGCAGAAGTTAAGTGATTTGTCCAAGATCACAGAGCAAAATAAACATCCAAAGCAGGATCTGACCTCAGGTCTTCCTGATTTAATGCCTAACATTCTAGCCACTGCATTACCAAGCTGCCTCAAGAAGGCTAGGCACCAGGACTCCTCTGCTCTTTCAGTTTTTACAATTTCCCATATGAACTAAATCAAACAAATTTATCGTCTCTGTTAATAGCTCTCTAGAGAGAAATATTTGCCTTTAAACTTAACCAGACTTAAAGAGCCCAGAAGGAAAGTACAAACTAGTAGAAGATAGCTTTGCAACTCCTCCATGAACCCTACTCTGAAGCCACGTTGTGATGAGACCCTCGATTCTAGCTCTAGTAAGTCCTAACGTTCTGGAAAGGTTAAAACTACATAGGTCCGAAGTAAAAAGCTGAGTCTGCTCTGGATAGAATCACAAAGAGGAGACTGATGGCGGGTAAAGATAGGGCAGGCCTGCACAACATACGGCCCACGGTCCACCTGCAGCCCACCAAAGGTTTTCAGGTGGCCCGCAAAAAAGGTAGAGGGTGTTAAAGAAAGTAAAAACGTAACGAGCGCGTTGTCCATTTCCTTTTTAAAACACAGTTTATTTGTAAAATAGTTTAATCATTAATTATACCTTTACTTGGAAAGTGAGCCACTAAAAACCTATCTGTGGCCCGAAGAAGTTCAGCCTGTTTTAATTTTGGCCCCTGCCTACTGCCAAGTTGTGCAGGTCTGGGCTAGGGCATTCCATGAAACAAAGCTTCAATCGGCAGCTAACGTGCTCCCACATCCTAAATGAACAGCTAGGTAGCACAGCTGATAGAGCACTGGGCCTGGAGGCAGGAGACCAGACTTCAAATCCAGCCTCAAACACACCATTTGTGAGACTCTTGGCAAGTCACTTAGCTTGTTTGCCTCAGTTTCCTCAACTCTAAAATGGGGATAATAACCACCTACTTTGCAGGGTTGTTTTGAGGATCAAATGAGATAATAATCATAAAGCATCTAGTATAAGGCCTGACACACAGTAGGCACTATATAAACGCGTACTAACTTCCTTTCCCCTTCATCCTTATAAACAATATGAACATAAATCTAGTCACTAATTCTCCAGGAATATATATATATGCGTGTGTGTGTGTGTGTGTGTGTGTGTGTGTGTGTGTGTGTGTATATATATATATATACACACACATATATGTATATGTTGGAGTGGGGAAGGCAGGGCAATTGGGGTTAAGTGACTTGCCCAAGATCACACAGCTAGTACGTACATCAAGTGTCTGAGGCCGCATTTGAACTCAGGTCCTCCTGACTCCAGGGCCAGTGGTCTGTTCACTGAACCACCTAGCTGCCCCCTTAGTGGTTTTTATGGTGAAGATATTGTCATTTTGAACATGAAGAGTTTTTTCTTTTTTTTTTTGGAGGCGGGTAGGCAGGGCTATTGGAGTTAAGTGACTTGCCCAAGGTCACATAGCTAGTAAGTGTGTCAGATGTCTGAGGTTGGATTTGAACTGTACTCACGTCGCCACCTAGCTGCCCCCAAGAATATATATATTTTTAAATGATAAAAATCAAAAGGAAGCCAAATTCAACGTAGTTTTATAAAAAAACAAACAATAACAGCCCTGGAAATCACACGATGAAATATAGCCTCTACCTCTGAGCAGAGAGTTGGGGGGACAACTGGGCTAAGTATTGGTTATGCTGTCAGACGTGATCACTGTTTGGGGTGCTTTTGCTTCATTGTTTTTCTTCTTTACAAAGAAGGGTTCAATTTTGAGGTGGGAGGTAGGGCAGAGGGAATCAGAGAAGGGGGTAAGAAATGTTGTCAAATGATATTTAAAAAAAGACATCAATAAAACTTATCCCTAAAAAGATAATAAATTTTTAAGCAATCTGGAACGACTATAGCTTTCACAATGAACTCTCCCTAGGTTTATTTTACACCATCCAGGGGCCAACTATATGGCTGCAATTCGCTTTATTCAATTCTGTGTGAAGAACGACCAAAAACCAAATTATATTATGTCTGAAATTAATTCATACACAATTCAATGACTAACAGTTCCTCCAAACCGTGAGGTGGAGGCAGGCAAGTGACATTTTTGTCATAAAATTCTGAGTAAGATGGACAAGAATGAAAGTGGGGAACTAGAATTAAGTGGGGGTTTTCTCTAGCTCTCAGAAATCTCTTTTTACTGATGATCTCGGATTAACAGAGAAATATTTATTAAGCTCCCATCACATCCCAGGTAGCTGGCACTGGAACTATTGTTCACACGACATGACTATTCTATTTAAAGGAAAATAAAACTAAGGCGGCATCTTGAAACTGAAATTGCAACTAAGAACATCACCTCAACATTACAATAAATAATCAGAGGAAGAGAGTACTTTCCAGAAAAGCCAATGTCCCCGTATCTACATCTGTAGAATAAGGAGACTACACTAGATAAACTCTAGGGTTCCTTTCAGCTCTATCAAACTAAGGCGTTCTACAACTCTGAGACAAAAACAATCTTAGTTTTCACAATTACAAGTATATGCACAAGGATAAAAAATTTCCCTTTGCTATCTAACCTGTAAACCTACTGGAAAGAAACCATATTTAATCAACTATGCACTCCATACTCCCTACTTCATTCCTGCTACTCAGATAATGTTTTAAAGGACCACAATTAACACAGGCAGCACAATAAACTCATTTTTCTATTTAAATGGAGAGAGACCTTACAAATTTTTTCTGCCTCACATATCTCGACCCATAAGTGATTCTGGATTCAGCGCTTATCAGGAAATTTTATAGATAATGGATGAAATAGAAGACAATGCAGTTCACTCTTCCACAGCCATAATTCCTCTGTAGTGCTGACGAAAGCACTATATATATATATATATATATATATGTATATACATATATATATATATCAGCCAATAAACTAAGTAAATTTGATACTCAGGCTGCCGAGTTCAGATACATGCAAGGAAAGGCAATTTACTGGTTGCCAATCTGATTACAGTCAATGATTGCTAACAAGATGGAAAGTTTTATATGGCTTCAGTTAAAGTTACTTGGAGTGCTAAAATTACTCTGTTGGTACTCCATGAAAGCTAAACAAGAGAGGGGGATAGTCTGTGGCAAAATGAAGCCTTTTACAACTAGTGGCACTATTTCTGTACTTTTCTAGAAAATGAGGTTTGATCTACTTAAGTAAAACTGCAAATAGGCACCCTAAACTTCCTTCTCTATCCAACAATTTTTAAAATTAGTCTTTTTTTCTTTACCAGCCTATGCCAAACTTAGGAAGTCAGCAACAAAATCAACAATCCTCCCTAATTGTCCTGTAGACAATTTTTTTTTCCTTTAAAGAAAGCCTGATCAGGCTAGTGGTAGAGGGGGTACAGGCCCAAATTTACTCTATTTGGCAGAGGAGCTTTGATCTACTCCATTTCCAACCTCCTTCGGCAGCCTGATGGCCCCGCTCCTAGAGGCTCATCGCATTGGTCCTGGTCTTAGTATATACACCCAATTGGCTTTAGTCTACCATAACTAAGAATTCCCAAGCTTGAGAGCTCCACTGGCCTTTGTCTCCCCAGGAGGAGATATTAAAGGTATGCAATAGCACACGCCAGCCTCTGTAGACATTCTTACACATCAGAGGCATGAGGTACTTTGGAGGGCTTTCTGAAGGTATTCAGGACACTGAATGGGTGACATTTGGATGGCATAAATATGTTGTCTGGCCTGCAGTAAACTATAACCTAACTTAAATCAATAATTACTTACTGAGAACCTCCTATTTGCTCCGCTGGGTGCAAATGAGATAGACATAAATATAACACAGTGCCTCAGCCCTCCCTTAGAGAGTTTGCTGCCTGAAATGATTTATCAGACAGAAGGCTAAGCTGGGAGGAAATCAGTACGGGAATTGAGTTTGGAAAAGGCTTCACAGGAGAGGTGGGATGTAACCCACACCTTGACAAGAAAACTATTTACATAATGGGAGAGAAACGATAATGGTATTCAAAGCAAGGACAATGGCAGGAAAAAAGCACAGACCCATAAATGAATAATGGCCTATGCAGGAGGTAGAACTGTGTGACTCCAGGAGACAGGGAAGCTGAGGAAAATCTGGCAAGGGCCCATCTCACAGACAGGCCAAGAACAGGAACTTAAGAGTTGATATGGTTGGCAATGAAGAGTCACTGTATGCTCCTAGGCAGGAAAGCGATATGATGAAAGTAATATTTTAGAGAGAACAATATGACAACAATAACTGGAGGTAGAAGAAACTCAAGGCAGGAAGGCTATTTTGGAGCATTAAAATGCAATCTATGCTTTCAGGTTCCTCTGTATGTAGAGATATTAGGACATAGATCATGGAATGTTGGAAGGGATCTGACAATTCAAACTCTTTATCATTCAGATAAGGAAATTATTATTTCTACTTTGAAAAGCTACTGTGTAAAGTAACGGCTAAATGTTCCTACATATTTTATAAATGTTGTCGACTACAACTAATAAATTAGAGGTGTGAAAAAACCGGAATGGGCTGCTATAGAATCCTGAGTTCCCCATTTAATACTAGAAATAACCCCTGACCAAGGTAAAGAAATCTGGGATTCTAGTTCCAGCCCTGCCAATTTTGCTAGAGGTCTTCAACAGTTTAGCTAGCCTCTCTGGGCCTTAACTCCCTCATATAAAAGAGGAAGGAAGCTGGATTAGACGTGTCCTAAAGTCCCATCTCTCGTCTGTACTACTATAATAACCTCTTGACTGGTCTTAGTGTCCTCAGTCTCCCTTTCTGATTCATCCTTTGCAGAACCTCTAAGTTGCAGCTGACCATGTAATTCCTGTGGTCAGAAATCTTCGGCAGTGCCATACTGCCTAGAAGGTAACAAGCTTCTTAGCCTGCCTTTTAAGGAACAATTTGGCTCCAACCCACCCTTCCAGCCTGATTTCATGCTACTTCCCTTTACGTACTCTACACAGAAACCAAATTTCCTTATCTTATTCTGCCCCCTTCTGCCTCTGTGTATTTGTGCAGCATAAATCCATGGCTAAAATACACTCCCACAATGCCTGAAACAGCACATTTCATGTGCAATCATTTTAACACAAAGATGCAGTCCTTTCAATAGCACTGAAATCCTACTCTGGTGCTCTGTTGTGACACAGAGGTGAACCTACAGGGGCGGGGGATACGTGACCCTCTCAGTCCTCAGGTGTGGGCCTCTGACTGAATCCAAACTTCACAGAACAAATCTTTTTGTTAAGGGGATTTGTTCTATGAAGTTTGAATTCAGTCAAAGGGCCATACTTGTGGACCAAGAGGGCCCCATGTGGCCTCGAGGCCGCAAGTTCCCTACTCCTTTCCTAGACTCTCAAAAGCTATGGCGGCTGGACCTCGAGTTCCAGAAGCTTCTACTCTAGCTGGGAAAGCTTCAAGTACAGTGAAAAACTGTATGTCATCCAAGGATTAGCCTAGTCGATTAGACCATCCATCAGCTACAGCCAGCACTTACATGGCAAAACACTGTACATATCCAGCGTTCCAAAAGCCAGAATGCAATTTTAAAGCTTTTTCAGCTTTATTGTCTCGTTTGACCCCCACGATAACCCTTTGAGGTGGGTGCCCTTATTGTCAAGGACTGGCAACGTGCACAGCTAGCTGGTTTTCCTGACACCAGGGTCAGCCCTCAATCCATTGTACCGCCTAGCAACCACACAAAGCTGGTGTTTAATAAATGTTTGTTAAATGGAAGGTTCCTCTCAGTTATGACGTTATTATTCCAAATAGTAGGCACTTAATAAATATTTTTCATCTGAAGAGAAGAAACAAGTGTTGGACTATGCAATAAGTTCTTTATTTTAAAAAAAGCCTGCATCTTTGGATCAAATTAGTCACCTGAAATTGAATTCTTTTCCCAATCTAGAAACGATAGCTTTTAATTCACTCTTTTAGAAGTTTGTACTATTTTAGATAAACAACCTATCCAACTATAAAAGCTGTTTTTGCCTCTTACTAATGCCACCTATTGGACAAGGACAATATTTTGCCTTAAATTTCACAAGAATTATCAATACAATCCTAAAATTTATCCAGCAGGTGGCAATCTAAGACCAACAGCTACAAAACGTGATTTACAGAATCTAAAACGTGTAACTTGTGAGCACCTAAAAACTCACTGTCAAGTGAATCAGAAGTTACATCTCATTCTAGGATTTGTTCATTTTCACACTCAAGTTAAATGCTCCTATCTCGTCGAACTGAAGGATGAGTAGGAACAACAAAAAAGAAGGGATTTGCAATTTTGTCATCAGAGAACGAAAGCAGGGGAGAACACAGAGATCTTAAAGACTCTCTAATTGAACTTCGTCATTTCATAAATGAGGTAACTGATGTCCAGAGAAGGAAATGTAGCTTGCCAAAAGTGATGAGAATACAAATCTATGGAACAGATATTTAGCAACCACTGCATAGTACCACAAGACTGACTGTTGGAATTGCCTCAAAATGGACCACAGAGATAACAAATCAGTTCCTGTAACCCAATTTACTTACCAGTTATAATCTCCTATAATACTGATAGTCTGATGTGCATCAAAGGCCCAAGTGACAGGTCGCTGAGTGACCACTTGGCGTAAAGTGAAGGCATGGTCCGCTGAATGTTGGGCATTGGCGAAGTACTCAAATACTCCTGTCTGATCAGCAAAATTTGGAGCTTCACTAAAAGGTGGATTACCTGTTTTGAAAATAAGAAATTATCATTTTGTTTACAATATTAAATACTTTGGATTTATATTTCTAGTCATTCATGGAGCAACTTTTAAAAAATCTTTCAACTAAAATAAATCATGCATATATACGTGTGTACAAATATATACACGTACATGTCTACATGTGTGCATGCACATATGTCTACACACACAAACTGGCCAGGGCTTAATAATCCGTGTCAACAAAGAACTAGCAATTATTATCTTCTATATAAAGAATTAAACATATTAAACTTTGTATAACAATTTTAGCCTATTTTGGGAAATTGCGCATTCTCTTCCTTTGCTAGCAGACGATCACTGCAATTTGCTTCTAATGTCTTTTGAAAGTACTTCTTAGTTCTTTTTCTCGCAAAAATTTTAGGTTTCATTATACTACGTGCAGAAGGACAATAAAGAAGCTAAAACAGCTGGAACTTTGGTATCTGGTATTCTTGAAAACAAATATAATGTAGTTTTTGTCTCAAGGTCCATCCATATCCACAGTATCATCTTTTTGTTAAATAAGAGCCTCTCATACTTGCTGAAAGCCAGTTCTAACAACAATATCTCACATTTACTTATGTGGAAATTTTTGTCAGTCTTCTCATTTATGACCTTATCTGAGTCTCCTAGCCAGTACTGTAAGATGGTTTCAGGGATTACTTCTGATTTCTAACTTTCATAGCTTTAATAGCTAATTAATGACAGCATCAGTTTACAGACACACAGTATCTGTGATGACTAACTTTGGTAGACTTGGCTCTTCTCAGCAAGCAAGTTTCTAGGACAGCTCCAAAGGACTCATGATGGAAAGAGCCGTCTGTATCCAGAGAAAGAACTATGGAGTCTGAATGCAGACTGAGACAAACTATTTGCTCTCCTTTTTTCCCCTCTTTATTGGTTTTGCTTCTTCTTTCTCATGGTTCATTCCATTGGTTATAATTCTTCTTTACAACTTGACTATTGTGAAAATAAGTTTAATGTGAAGGTATATATAGAACCTATATCAGATTGCATGCCATGGCGGGGGGACAGGAGAGGGAGGGGGAGGGAGAGAAAATTTGGAACCCAAAAACTTGTGGAACTGAGTGCTATAAACTAAAAATAAAAATAAATTTTAAAAAAATAATGCATCAGTTCTAGATCTGATGTCTCAGAATAACCTCATGGCTTCAGAGATGAGAGTAAAAATGGCTTCTGGCACAGCAGAACTTCTACAACAAGTTAAATTTCTGCATAAAGAATCTGGGTTAATGGATTCTTCCAAAGAGATTCAAAGCCATTTTTTAGAACATTGATCTAACCAGGCTGCTTCTAAGGGAGTTGTTCAACAGCAACCACTAAGCTTCCCTGAGCATTTGTGGACATCACAGCTGAGCTTCCATCTTGATGGTTTACATCAAGAATTAAGGACATCCTGGGCAAGGAGTCCAAAGGGTACAGAACTTCTCCTGATGGCTTCACAACAGCACTCAGGTATATAACTTCAGTATTGTCTGGACTCTTCATTCTCATTCACCCCATACATCCAAATCTTGTCCTTTGTACTTTGTTTTTCTTTCTTTCATTAATTTATTTTAGTCTTAAATACACAATAAGAAAAGGAAAAGAAACACATAAACTTAAATATAAAATAAGATAAGAAAAAAAAGTATTGCCACATGCACAGCAGAATGTAAGAGGATTCAAAATACACAGCAATAAATTTCCATTTCAAGAAAGCCTAAATGATAACTATTACACACTGTGTTCAGAGCTGTGTATTGCTTCCTTGTAAGTTTTCTTTTGTTCTCTGCTATGACTTTTTACTTTGTTCTTTTCCCCCCCTTCTTACCCCACCTCCTCTAAGAAGGCTACAGTTAAGCACAGATACACATATGCATACACACACACACACACATTAGACCTATACACACAAACATGTGTATATATACATATACACATACATGTACTTAGATATTTACAATCATACAGACATATCCATTCATATGTGTCTATGTAAGACCGTACTATACTTACTGTCCTGTGTTTCTCTGAGGGTGGATGCCCTCTTCCTCGATAAGTCCAAGTCTTCCCATACTTTTCTAAGCCCACCAGCCCATCAATTCCTACGCCACAGCAATATTCCCACCTTATACTGTCTAGCCTTTCTACTTTCACAGTGCCTTCCCATGCATCCTTTCTCTCTGTTCACCTGCCCAATGACCTTGAGTTGGAGCCCTCACCTCCTCTAGCCTGGAATATTACAACTGTCTTCTGATTGGTCTCCCTGCCTTCTACCCCTCTTCCTGCAATCCACCATTGACTCACATACCCAAGTGATCTTCCTAAGGTGTAGAACTAACCATGTCTCATCCCTACTTAATACACTCCTGTGGCTCCCTATTAACTCCAGCATCAAATATAAAATCCTTTATTTGGCATCTAAATCTTTGTGTAACCTGGACCTTTCCTCCCTTTCATCTTCTTAGACTTTACTCCCCTCCTCATGCCCTACACTGCAGCTACACTGGCCTCTTAGCTATTTTCTTCCCATTCAGTACTCCATGTCCCTTCTACCTGTGTCTCTGAATTAGCCATTCCCTCACACCTGCAATGTTCTCCTTTCTTAGCTCTGACTCTTAGTTTCCCTGGCTTTAACTCCGTTACATCCCGCCTAGGATAGGAAATCTCTCCTAGTCCTTCCAGTGTGGGAGTGCTCTCCCCTCTGAGATGAACTACTCTTTGGAGATCTCGTACATATTGTCTCCCCATTACAGCATGAGCTCCATGAGGGCAGAGATTGTTTTTAATCTTTCACTGTGTCCTCAGCACATTGAGCACCATGCCTGGCACATGAATAAATACTTTTTGACTTATTTATACCACTGATGGTAGGCAAGTCCATGAGATCCCCTGGCCATAAAATCCATGTCTCATCTAGTCAAACAGGTATTCAAAGCTAAGAAAGTTGGAAGACTTCAATGAAGGCTTAAAGTCAACTTTACTCTTGTAAAGAGATTAAAAGAAAAAAAAACCTAGAGGATTAATTCATTTATGATTGAGATTTTACATTGATTTCATGATGCAAACAAACTGGCGCACAGCGCCTGATTTAATTCTAAAAATAAAGACTATATTAAGATTTTTTAAAAAAAAAGACTTACGAATATTGAAATCATCTTTATAGCTAGATGGAAATGGCTGTGATTCTGGAGGAATGGGATAACTGCCTTTCTGACCTGTAGTGATAGTTGTTAACGTATATACTTCATCCACACCCAATTTTAATGTGACTGTGCCATTATTAATCTGAAAGGAAAAGGGAAAACAATAATTAAGTCCAAAGGGAGCGCTGAAATCAGAAAAGGCTTCAGGGATCTCTGGGAGAACTTTAGCAAAAACTTCCTAAGTGGCTCAAAGAATCAAACATGTTACCATAGGAAACTGTAGAGCTTCTTTCCCTAAGAAGATCTGAGAAGAACACAGAAAACCATCAGACAGTTACTTTTCAGAGCAGACAAAAGAGAATCCTGCCTCAAGGAGGGGGAAGAAAGTGGTTGTGACTCAATGAAAATAATAAATCACAAAGCACCTTACTTACAGCAACTCTGTAAGGAGATGGTAGTAAAAAAATATCCACTTGATTTGACAATTAAGAAAGTGAAACTCGTATGGGGGAAATGACTTGGCCAAGGTGAAATCATGATCTTCTGACACCAAGTCAGGTGTTCTTTTTTCTGTAGAATACTCTCAGTGTTGTGTGCATGTGTATCTACATGTGTCTGTGAATGTGTGTATAGATGTTCTCTGTCCCTCCTTCCCTCCCCCCACCTTCCCTCTCCCTTGCTCTTCTCCCTCCTACTTGGTACGTTTTTCTGTTCCTCCTTCCTCTCACTCTCTCTGTAGGTTCTGCCTCTCCTTGCCTTCTTTCATCTCCCTTCTCTCCTCCTCTCTTCCTATCCTTCTCTTTCCTTCGCCACCCTTCTCCTTCCCCCTTCCCCTTCTACTTGTTTCATGACTATATCTATGTTTATGACTCCACTAAGGTGGAAAAGACCATAAAATGCTATTGTTTACTCAGAATTTGTTAACTTAAATACTTCATACTTATCATAGTACATAAGTTTTAGGTCAGATTTATGATAGTTGTGTTTTTATATGTTATATGTACATTGGAGTACATTGGGCCTCTTTTTAAAATAAATGCACAAAAATAATTTATGTCCATTGTATAGGACCTGGAGCAAAATTTTACTATTTTAAAGTAGAGAGGTTTACAGTTTTCCTAGCTTGGCTTTTATAATAAATTATTAGTCATAGCTATAATTTCATGCCAAATCCCTGGTTTAGAACACAAACCCTAATTAAGCCATTGCTACCATAGAAAAACAATGTGAATTTATGACAATTCACTTTACAAGCTTGTTTCCAGGCATACGCTACGTCAAAGTGAAGACTGTACACACGACACTTTACATGCATTATTAAGACTAATAACTAAGAGAATCAAATTTCACCAACAGAGAAAGCAGATGAGATTCAAAAAGATAAAATGGTCTTTTTGCTTGGAACGGACAGAACACAAAGCTACTGACTCAAAGGCCTGTTTTGCCTCGAAAACAGTTTTGCTTTCTATAAAATATGTCTAATTCCTACCTTTAGAGGAGGTAGTTGTTTGAATAATACAGAGCTATTCCCAGCTTTGCTCCCGAGTTTGGTATACCATACCTGTAGTGTTCTTAATTCTTTCTGGGAAGAGAAAAGCATCAAAAAAAAAAAGACAAGAGAGTTTTTCTTACGCTAGGCCAGCCTTAGAATTTCCAAAATCAGCAACAACAAAAGGTAGACAATGCCAAAACACCCTAAATTTACCAACCCCCTTCAACTATGAGAGGAAAATACAAGGTTTTCTTTTCTCCACTGGATTCCTTCCCAACTTCTGAAAAAGACAACGCTGAACCTCTAAAGGTAGAGTCAAAGCTGTAGCTGCAAAAGGTAGGATTTGATGTAACCATTTTTATCAGTATTATATAGTCAGTTGAGATACACTGAAATGCTAGACTTTGTTTGGGGTACTAAGATTTCAATGTCTGTCTCAGAGGGCTTCTGCAAATAAAGCAACATGTTTTGACAACAGTGAGCATGGAAGAGCTAATGTAACTCAGTTTGAATCTGTGACCGTAGCACATGAGTAATTTTTCTTCTATCTTTAAGACCAGAAAGAAACATGGCGAGGGATAAGGTGCAACTCTATTATTTGAATGTTGCTACTTATAAGGAGTCTGGGGTATTTCATTTTCTATAGAAACAATATGAAATTCTAGCTATCTCCGAAAAAGTCAAGATCAAGGCTAAAAGCATTTCCTTCATAGAAGTTTCATGCATAATTCTATTTAGTACAAGCAGCCTTTTAAATTCTGATTAACCAAGGGTTTGCTGATGCCAACAGCCATTCAAGCTAGTTATGCAAAGATGTGACATAGTTAGCCCTCTTCCCTTTCTAACATCCTGCTTCATATGTCTCCATTTTAATAGCAACACATATGTAGGGAATTTAGAAAAAACAGGTTAGATTAGGGGGCAAAAAATCTAGAATAGAATATTTAGTACCTTGTTAAAATACCCATGTAAAAAAGCTCAGTTCTAAGGTGTTATATGTGCTTCACTGAAGCTCCTGTAGAAAAAGTCAGAGTCTGAGAAGCACTGGTTTCTTCGGTCTTTAAATGCATCATTGTGTAGAACCTGCAGTAATCCTGTCTCATCTTATGTACAAACTTCTCAAGATAACCTTTATGAATGGGTTCATACTAAGCAACTAATGACTATTACAAAAAACTTCAAAGCACATGACCTTGCAGTTCTTCTGGAATTACAAAAAAGACAAGTCTGTCTTCACTAAGCTTCTCTGCAAGATGGCTAATATTAGTCAGTCAAGAGATAACAAATAACCTCTGGTATATTTGTCCTGTTACTACATATATACATATATATGTATATATATATATATATATATATACTTACAAAGGACCCCTTAAGAGAGAAACTTGCAGTTTGTTCATACACTACGAATAAAGGAAGAGGTGGCCTTATGCATTTTGAATGGTCGCGAGTCTGGAAAGAACAACAAACAATCCCAAATAAGATCTAAATTAGCTAGACATCTTTTGTTTAAAAAAAAAAAAAGAACAGTACTGACATTTGTGTAGCACTTTAAGGTTTATGTTTTACATACTTTATTCCACTTGATCTCTACAACAGTAGGCAAGTTAGGCACTACAACTAGTTAGTAATTCCATTTTACGGATGAGAAAACTGTGGCTTAGGAGCTAAATGGCTTGCCTATGGTCCCACAATTAGTCAAGGTCAAATATAGATTACTCGACTACAATTCTAGTCCTATTTCTACTACGCCAAACTGTCTTTACTGCTATACTTTAAAAAGAAAAAGGAGTGGGGAGAAATAGTTAAATATTAATTGTTCCAAATCTTAGGATGTCACAAAATTAGCTGTCCAAAATAAATTCACTTGAAAAACATATTTCATTAATCTCCCATTGATTTATATCTACTTCTTTAGAACAAAGCTCAATTTTATGGAAAAATGAAAAAACTTTTAATTCCTAATTTCATATTCATATGAAATATAGATGAATTTCCATTTTTAATAGACACCAGCTTATTCGTTTCAGTTAGGTATATGGCCATAATGCTATCAACAGAGTAAATCACTCATGGGTATCAAGTAAATTGCACCAACTGTCAGTCTTTGCTGATATGTTGGTTAGTTTTGTGGAACTGCTTTTCTCCCCTCTCTCTCTACTTATTTTGTTTGTGAAATACCCAGAAGGCCAGTGTCACTGGACTGAAGAGTTCATGGAGGAGAGCAAGGTGTAAGAAGACTGGAAAGGAAGGAGGGACCTTTGTTATGAAGGGCTTTGAATGCCAAACAGTATTTGCTCCTGGTGGCAACGGAGAGCCACTACTTGACTTTACTAAGTAGAGGAGTGATATGATCAGATCTGAGTTTTAGGGAAATCGCTTTAGTGGCTGAATGGAGGATAGACGGCAGTGGGAAAAACCTGAGGCGGGCAGACCCAGCATCAGACCACTGCAATAATCCAGGTGTGAGGTAACGAGAGCCTACACTACAGTGCGGGCCAAGTCTGGAGATGCTGCCAAGGTGAAATCAACAAGTCTTGACAACAGCAGGGGCAGAGATAATGAGGAATCCAGGATGACTCCCAGGTGGAGAGCCTGAGGGACTAGGAAGATGGTATTGCCCTCTACAGTGATAAGGAAAGTAGGATGGGGGTGGGGGTGGAAAGGGAGGATTTAAGAGGAAAGATAAAGAGTTCGTTTTAGACATATTGAGTTTAAGATATCTAATGGAAATCCAGTGTGAGATGTCTGAAAGACAGCTGAAAATGAGAGACTGGAGGTCATCAGAGAGGTCAGGTAGATTGGGATTGTTTAGTATGCAGTTGATATTCACTAAACCTCTCAGTATATGAGCTCAAAATTAAATCAGTAGCATGAAGTGACAGCTCCCCTAACTGGCATTAAGAGAGGGCTATGTCTAGGAATGTTATGTTCACTTCTCAATGCCATATTCTAGTAAGGACATTAACAAATTAGAGGGTACAAAGAAAGACAAAGAGAATGGTGAAGGTGCTAAAAGCTATGTCATACAGGACTGAAATAAAAAAGAAAACTGAGAATGTTTGGCTTGGAGAAATATAACAGCTGCCTGCAAGGGCCTGAAGGATTGTCAAATAGAACAAATGTATTGTCACATACACCTGTCCTACTCTGCCCCAAGGGGCAAGGCAGAGAAGCAAATTTAAGCTTGGTAAAGGGGAAAACTTCGTAACAATTCAAGAGGAATGGGCTCCTTCAAGAAGCAGTAAGTTCCCCGTCAATGGAAGTTTTCAAACAAAGACTGCATGACGAACTGTCATGCCATTTAATAAAGGATGCTTGGTTAGGCAATGAGTTTTGTTTCATATATACCCCATCTGAGTTCCCTCCCACCTCTGAGAGCAGCACATTGAAATATATGATCAAGGTTCTCTCATTCCCCATACCCCCTCATATCCAATCCAAGGCCTATCAATTTTACCTTTGTAGCATCTCTCCCACACACTCCCTTCTCTCTTCTGACACTGCCCTCATCACCTCACACCTGAACTACTGCAATAGTCTACTGGTTGGTTTCCCTGACTCACGTCCCTCTCCACTCTAGTCCATCCATCACTCAGCTGTCAAAGTGATCTTCCTAAACCTCAGGTCTGACTAATCTACCCTCCTACTCAGTAAACTTCAGTGGCTGCCCATCACCCCCAGCATCAAATATTAAGTCCTCTGTTTGGCATTGAAAGCCCTTCACAACCTGCCCCTCTCTACATTTCCCATCTTCTTGCACTCCCTTCCATGACATACTCTGAGATCCAGTGACACCGCCCTCTTTGCTGTTCCTCATACAAGACGTTCCCTCTCATGAGTCTCTTATATACACAGGAAATTCTATAGGAAAAGGACCGAAGCAGAGTGGGAGTAGTCACAGAACACTTTGCCTAACAGGCAAGATTTAAGCTGGTTATAAAAAGGAGAGGCAGAATTTAAGTTAGTGGAGAGGAAGAAAATTGAGCAAAGTATGGGGCAGGGAAGTGTATATTTAGAACACACCAGAAAGATGAATTTGGCTGAAGGAAAAGCCTAAGACAGGAAGAGCAAATAAAGAAAACCATTCCAGAAGTGCTTCAGCTGTTGTGGGAAACAAAGTTACATAACAAAAATACTTTATTTTAGTAAATACTAATCCTCTCTACAGCAACCAGTTAATGAAATCAGTTTTAAACATCTTACCATGGTTTCAATGATAATAGTGAGGTTACCTAAACCATCAGTAAGAGCTACATAGCTTCCACCTTTATTTAAGTGCCCAACTGTTCGCAGGTATCGCCATCCTGGTTGAGCAAACTGGGTGGTATGAGCTGTGGAAAGGCAGAAAGAAATGAAAAAACAAGAGCTCAAGAGGTTAGTTTCAGAAAAGAGATGAGCATCATTCTGTGTTAACTATATTTTTTGGGTCTGATTTAACTTACTAAACAAAAACAATCAGCAATTTATTTCAGTTAAATTTCGTTATCCCTGAATTCCAAATACACAATCAACTGCCTGGAGTTGTCCCTAGCAAGCCATTGCACTGCACTCCAGACACATACCCACTACATGGGTGGGTTCTTAGGGAGAGGGGATCAATGTCCATTTTTGTATCTGTACTGCCTAACAAAGTTACAGAGAAGCTGCTTAATAAAAAGGTATAATTATTCTCTTTCTAATTACAAGAAAATTAAACCCAAAGTAGTAATCTGGCCACTGCTACAAAGTGGACTTGATTTAAGTCAACAAAGGATCAGCGAAACCAATCCCCCCATTTTAAAGATAAGGAAATTAAGGCCAAAAAAAAGTTAAATGATTTGCCCAACTTCGTCCAGTAATAGAGGTGCATTCAGAACCTGTCTTCTGAGTCCAAATTTAATCATCACTGTACTAGGGCGAATTCTGACTGAAACAGGTACTCTGACGCCTTAGATTCTGCACTGTTTCAGTTACACCTAGCTGGTATGTTTATGCCTTTAATGTAGAGCAGGGACAATTACGGTAAATGTATTTAGTACAGAGTGAGAGGTAGTGTGGTATATTGCAAAGGATAACCATGGCTGGAACATGACCACATGCTTAATGTGAAATTTGTATTGTACATCTAAAAGAAGACAGCAGGCTAGAAATTATTTTTGATGTTGCCACATTGAGAAGACCTAGGGTTCTAAGGAAAGGAAGAACCTACCTATGGCACAGAAGGTAAAGTGGTGGTACCGTTGAGGCTAGAGATGAAATGTATTGGGCTGTTTGCCTCTTCTGATGAAGGCTAAGACAGTGAGTGCTTCCTTCTTCTTGAAAAGTATCAATAATATCTTTGCAGATGACTGTCTCTGTATGTGTGTATGTATATGTATGTATCTATATATGTCTGTGTGTACATGTGAATATATGTATATGCCTGTGTATGTGTATACACACACATAAATATGTACATACATACCTGTGTATATGTATATGTGTGTACATACATACATATATAATTATATATAGTAGTAATTAGGTCTGGAGAATTTTTATTTATGTGTACACACACACACACACACACATTTATGTAAATTCCCCAGACCTAATTACTCTAGATATCTCCAGCCAAGTCCCATAAGCATCATAAATTCAAAATGTTTACAATAGAATTCATTATTTCTCTCCCTAAATCAAATCCCTCTCCAAACTTTCCTATTTTTATTCAAGGTCCCAACATCCTTCAAGGCAACCAACTTTACATCCTTGGAGTAATCCTGGGCTCTTTCCCCTCCTCACACAGCACCCCTCCCCCATCCAATAAGGTGTTGACTTGTCATATCTACCTCCATAATAATTATGTCATCTGTCCCCTTATTTCCACTCACACTGCCACTACCCACTACAAGCCATCATCACCTTCTCCAAAACTATTCCAACACTTTCTTAGTTGGTCTCCCACGTTCTAGTCTCTACCCTCTCTGATCCATTTCCACACAACTACTAAAAGAATCTTCCCCCAGCACTGTCTTGGCTGTATAGTTTACCCGCCCAGCAAGCTTCATTGCCTTCCTATTAATTAATCTCCTGAATAAAAGGGAAATTTCTTAGTTTAGCATTTAAAGCCCTTCATAGTCTAGCCCCAAACAAACACTCTCGTTTCCAGACATTTCAATTTACTCTTTCAACCATTCTATATATTGATCAAACTGGGCCTACTTTCTGTTCCCTGAACTTGCAGTTCTATCTCCCACCTCTTTAACTCTGCAGAAACTGTTCCCTATACATGGTAAATACTTTCTTCTCACTTCTGCTGCTTATATTTCCTGCTTTCTTCAAGGCTCAGCTCAGATGCTATCCCCTGAAAAATCTTCACTGAGCACCATGGTTGGCAACACTCTCCTCCACAATTATCTTACATTTATTTATCTGTGTTACGGGTTGTATATAGAACATAAACTTCTTCAATAAAAAAGTTACTTTTCATTTCTTCTTGGCTCACATTAGGTACTTAATGAAAGTCTGTTGAATTTAACTGTTGAGTGATTTTCCCCCACAAAGTTATCATACCATATTTCGCAACTAAAATAGCAATTTAATATGAGAATAATTACAAGATGTAACTTGTAGAGTATCGAATTCATTTAAAAAAACCCTAGTTCTGTTCATCAAAAAAGAGGATATTTAAAATATAAAATCCAGCAATAAACTGGCCACCAAATTAATCAGAGAACAAGATATAACTAACCTACTAATCATTCATAGACCCTAATCTAATCTGTACCTTAAAGCTCAAATCCTATTATCCCATATCTTAACAAAAGTTCATGTCATTAAACTATTAAATGAGATTTCTCCATTTTCAAAGTCAATATTGCTACTTTATTAAGATTTTCCTCCTTAATGAAAGGCGAGCCACTTTGAATTAACACATAAACTCTGAAGAAGTCAATTAAAAAGAACACAGTTATGAACCTAAAATAAAATTTCTAACTTCTCAGAAAAAAAATGATTCAAACAAAATGATAGTAACAGTAACCAAGCTTGGTGCTTGTGACTTATATCTAGTCAACCTGGGGGAGCTGGCTGGATTCTCTACTGTAAGAATGACAGGAAATAGAAGCAAAAAGATAAGAACGGATAAAAAGGTTGTGATCTACACCAGTACAGAGAGTGAAACTGATGAAATCGATAAGACTGCAAGCCTATGCTACAGCCTCCCAAAGGCCAATTTTATTTGACTGAATGTAACACTACATAAAATCCTTGCAATAAAAGCTATATTTTTGGTTAAAGTATCATAAGTTTGTCCTAAATACATTGTATTTTATCTCTTTGAAGGAAGATTAAAGGGAAGAATCTGATACTTACCTGAAATCCAGATAGGACTCTCCACAACATAATGCCCACTCCAAGGCTCCTGAGCAGTCATCAATCCATCTCTCCCAAAAGGTAGCTTCTGATAGTAACTAGCCACCAAGTTCCAAGCGATTGTGCTGAAAAATTGGTTTGGCAAATGAGAAAGAACAAAACTACTTCATGATGCAATTTAAATCTGTAGAAGCTTAAAGCTCCCTAACCTCAACAGTTTTGAAAACTCTTAGATAAACTTCCTTCTTCTCAAAGGGAAAAAAAAGTAAAGTCAAGAACCGTCAAAAACTGTAACCAAATAAATTCTTCTTCCCTTTGCTTCTGATACTTTTCACTGAAGAGGAGTTAATTCATATTCTGTTTTATATGTTCTTCTCTTCAGCTACTATTTTATACCAAATTGTAGATCACTTATACCCAAGAGCATGCTGGTAATATTTAACAAGCTTTCCAGAAAAAAAACATATGCACAAAACACATTTAAGTTTAATCTGCACTATTAACATTTTCTCCATCACTTTCTTAAGTCTAGACAGTCCACAGAACAATAAACCAAGCCCTGATTTGTAACATTTGCCAATTTTCAAGGTGTAAATGTTCATAATGAAAATTTAACAATCAACTCTCCCGGGTCATGTGAGTTGGTTCCAGCCCACCCCACAGAGCTATTTAAATGGCCTGTTAAAAAATGTGAGGGGCAGAGCCAAGATGGCAGATAGAAAGCAGGGACTTGCCCAGGCCTCTCCCCCAGGACCCTCCAAACACCTATAAAAAAATGAACAAATTCTAGAACTGCAGAACCCACAAAATAGCAGAGGGAAGCAGGGCTCCAACCCAGGACAGCCTGGATGGTCTATCATGCACGGAGCTAGGAGCGGAAAGAAGCAGAGCCCAGCGTGGGCTGCGCCCGGACCAACCAGACCACAAGCTGGGCAGAACAGGCCCTAGCACCCTTAATCAGTGAGCTGTGGCAGTTACCAGACTTCTCAACCCACAAACACCAAAAACAACAGAGAAGGTTAGTGGGAAAAGCTGCGAGGACAGAGTGAAGGAGTTCGTGGTTCAGCCACCACAATGGGGGCAGCAGAGGTGGTGCAGCTACAGAACTACAGCTGCAATTGCTTCTGGCCCCAGGCCCGCTTGGTGGGAGGAATTTAGTGGCAGATCAGAGCGGGAGTGCAGAGCCTGCTTAAGATCTGAGTCCAGTCCGGGGTTGCCAGTTCTTAGGGGAGGAGGAGCACTGGTGTGGCAGAGCCTGCTGTGTAGAAACAGCTCTGAAAACAACAACACATCCCCTCAAGCTTAGAACAAAGCACTCTCTACTCTACAAGCAGTCATACCCCGATGAAAAACTCAAGGCTCAAGCAGTTGGCTGGGAACATGGCCAGGCAGTGAAAATGCACTCAGATTCAGACTCACACTTTGGAATCTTTCTTTGGTGACAAAGAAGACCAAAACACACAACCAGAAGAAGTCAACAAAGTCAAAGAGCCTACAACAAAAGCCTCCAAGGAAAACATGAACTGGTCTCAGGCCATGGAAGAGCTCAAAAAGGATTTGGAAAAGAAAGTTAGAGAAGTGGAGGAAAAATTGGGAAGAGAAATGAGAAGGATGAGAGAAAACCATGAAAAACAAGTCAATGGCTTGCTAAAGGAAACCCAAAAAGATACTGAAGAAAATAACACCTTAACAAAATAGACTAACTCAAATGGCAAAAGAGCTCCAAAAAGCCAATGAGGAGAAGAATGCCTTGAAAGGCAGAATTAGCCAAATGGAAAAGGAGGTCCAAAAGACCACTGAAGAAAATACTACCTTAAAAATTAGACTGGAGCAAGTGGAAGCTAGTGACTTTATGATAAATCAAGATATTATCAAACAGAACCAAAGGAATGAAAAAGTGGAAGACAATGTGAAATATCTCATTGGGAAAACCACTGACCTGGAAAAGAGTTCCAGGAGAGACAATTAAAAAATTATTGGACTACCTGAAAGCCATAATCAAAAAAAGAGTCTAGGTATCATCTTTCAAGAAATTACCAAGGAGAACTGCCCTGATATTCTAGAGCAAGAGGGTAAAATAGAAATTGAAAGAATCCACCATGCCTCCTGAAAAAGATCCCCAAAAGAAAACTCTTAAGAATATTGTCACCAAATTCCAGAGCTCCCAGATCAAGGAGAAAATACTTCAAGCAGCCAGAAAGAAACAATTTGAGTATTTTGGAAACACAATCAGAATAACACAAGATCTAGCAGCTTCTACATTAAGGGATAGAAGGGCTTGGAATATGATATTCCAGAAGTCAATGGAGCTAGGATTAAAACCAAGAATCACCTACCCAGAAAAACTGAGTATCATGTTCCAACGCAAAAAACAGATTTTTAATAAAATAGAGGACTTTCAAACTTTCTCAGTGAGAAGGATAGAACTTAATAGAAAATCTGACTTTCAAACACAAGAATCAAGAGAAGCATGAAAATGTAAACAAGAAAGAGAATTCATAAGGGCCTTACCAAAGTTGAACTGTTTTTTTTTACATTCCTACATGGAAAGATGATGTGTATAATTTATGAGACCTCAGTATTAGGGTAGCTGAAAGGAATATACATACATACATACATACATATACACACACACACACACACACACACACACACGTATACGTAGACAGAGGGCACAGGGTGAGTTGGATATGAAGGGATGAGATCTAAAGAAATAAAATCAATGGATAAGAGAGGAATGTATTGTGAGAGTGAGAAAGAGAGAGATAGAATGGAGTAAATTATCCTGCATAAAAGTGGAAAGAAATAGCAGTTCTGTTGGGAGGGAAGAGGAGGCAGGTGAGGGGAAATGAGTGAATTGTGCTCTCATCAGATTAGACCTGAGGAGGGAATAACATACACACTCAATTGGGTATCTTACCCCACAGGAAAGAAGGAGGAAGAAGATAAAAACGGGGGGAGGATAGAAGGGAGGACAGATGGAGGACGAGGTAATCAAAAGCAAACACGTTCAAAAAGGGACAGGATAGAGGTAGAAAATTGGATAAAGGAGGATAGGATAGGAAGGAGCAAAATATAGTTAGTCTTTCACAACAGGAGTATTGTGGGAGGGTTTTGCATAATGATGCACATGTGGCCTATGTTGAATTTCTTGCCTTTTAAAGGAGGGGGGGGGGGAAGGGAAGAGGGGAGAGAATTTGGAACTCAAAGTTTTAAAAGAAGATGTTCAAAAACAATAGTTTTTGCATGCAACTAGGAAATAAGATATACAGGCAATGGGGCATAAACATCTATCTTGCCCTACAAGAAAGTAAGGGAAAAAGGGG